>KV751368.1:721714-740784 GCA_001698575.1 Mola mola | reverse complement strand
TGCAGCTGAGGGAAAATATTTTACAGTCTTATTTTATTATCATTTTAAAAAATAAAAGATGAATTGTGAAAATGATCCTCAAAGAATTCTGTGAGATTGCATAAAATCAAGGTTGGTGTTCCTAACAGCAACATAATGGTATAAAGAGGCACATGATAATATAAAAAAAGAGAGAGCAAAAGACAAAGTTGAAAACAGGAGGGTAAAGGACATGTGTGAGTATTGGACTGTGCTGTGTAATGTAAATGTTCATGCATTCCAATGCTTGATAATTTTTTATATTTAGGGTTTATCATTAAAATAGTAATTGTATTATGCTTTAACAAAAGTATATGTTTACTCACAGTGGACTGGAAGTTGAGCTGGGACAGGTTGTTTCGTGGGGTGAGCTGCCAGGTGTTTTTCAGGTTGAATCCCACTGCGCTGGTATACCGCTCTGGTGTGGGGATAAACCCACGAAATGTACTCTGCGTAAGCCGCACTGGACCATCATAGATCTGGAAACCTCGGATTGGAAACGTCCTACATTGGAGAGGGAGAAGGAATATACCATGGAAACTGACACTGATAAATAAATGGCAGCAAATACACATAATTTAAGAAGAGTAAAGGGGGGAAAATTAAAATGGACGGTTTTAGTCGTGGACTGGCTGAAACCTAAAACTTAAAGAGTTTGAGAGAATGTTTACTGAAAACTGAAAGCAGAACATCAAAAGCCTTAGACACGATAAGCTTTATAATTCTTGGTCACCAATTTTTGTTTTTTCCAAAGTGTTTCCCACAAAATGACTCCAAATATGTGACAATTAGTGATGTTGACTGAAGGGTCTGAGTAATGTGGGATTATAATAATGTGGAACAAGTTTTGTTTGTTAAATTAATAAGACTGATTGAATAATAAGTACGTCTGGACCCCACGTTAAGGGAATTTTAACATTTCTTTCTTGTCTGGGTTTTAATTTCACGGTGTGGTTTTCATAATTTGTTACAGAGGTTACACAAACTTCAAAAAATGTACCCAGTTGTCTTATGTTATTACTATCCATGAGACCATACTGGACTGGTGTTTTAATAAAGGACCAAACTATCCATCCTGTTAGGGGAAGTATCTTTCTCTGGCAAGAGGAAAAAAAAACAAAACATCAGCAGCCGTGGCAGAAACAGTGATAACGACAGACAAACTGACATGCCAGCTGTCACAGTGTGGTCAGAATGCATGTAAAATGGCTATAAAGATGTTCACAGCGGTGATAGTGGTCCCATACTGACATATACTGATACTAAAGAAGGCAGATATTTGCCAGTCTATTATGTATGTTGCTCTCCTCTTGAAAAACAATCTGTATAGTGAGACGAAAAGGAAACACAAAAGAAAACAGCAGAGAGGACTGTGAGGAGACTTAAAACATCGATTTCATTAGATTGCCCACTGAGTCAGACATATCATTACACCCCGCAGAGACTCTATAAACACCCCTGTAATGAAAGCCCAGGTTAAGGAAATGCCAGGCACAAGTTATGAGAGAGCAGCACAGTTTTGTTTTGTTTATCAAACACCTAGTTTTCTTAACAGTGGGAGCACTTTAGTGCTATCTTTACATATTCCCTTCTAAGGAGCAAAATAACAGAAACACCATGACATGAAAAACCAAAAAGAAATTTATTGCAAGTTGTCGCCACAGTGTGCTACTATGAAACTGTAGAAGTGTGGCCACCTGTTTTCATAAACTGCCTAAAATACCCCCATAGGCAAGTCAGCCCTTTCCTTTCACAATAATGATAATAATAATATATACAGTATATATATTTTTTATATATAGCACTTTTAAAAACAGAGTTACAAAGTGCTTTACAGTACAACAGGTAAAAACTTAACACCTAAAACAGTAAACAGAGTCTTGATATAATAAATAACAACAATAAAGTCAATAAAAGTCAATAAAATTGTCCTGCTTGAAACAGCTGTCACAGCCTCCTCAGCCCATTGATCCAGCTACATGTTTGCCTCACTGGCCCCATTGTTTTTTCCCAGCATAGTTATTCTTTGCCAGATCTTGAAATAGTTCTGTTCAATCCCCCTCACCTGTTTCTTGGAAGTGTCCTAATCTTTGCATCAGCCCCTCCGGGACCCCAGTATTTATTTTGTCCTCCATTGGTCCCTCTGTTTCGGCTTTCACCCACGAACAAAGACTGCGTCACCTCCTGACTGGAACCTTCATCCTTAGGGTAGCTGCCATCACTGGAGAATAAAATGGAGATTAGGGCACATAGTAACTAAAAAAAATTACATACAGTACATAGCTAACAAGGTGGAAGCGCAAAGAGGCTGATGTGAAAAAAAAAAAATTTGAGTGATATGTTTTCAATTTAATTTTTTTTCCCCCATAAAAATTTTAAAGAAAGAAGAAAAATGATAAATTCATTTTTTTGTCTTACTTGCCCCTCAAGAATAATGGAAATAAACAAAGTGAATTACGCTTTCATGCGGATTAAAGCAGAATAAAAAGCAGGAGGGAGATGCTTGCAACCACACAGCAGCTTTGAAGTATCTGCTTTTTGTTCAGTATTCATTCATCATAAGGCATTCTTGGCAAGTTAATGTAAAGAATAAAGGCAAATATGGCCAAATAAAATCATGAGCCTGTAAAAGCATATTGATTTAGATAAGTACACACCTGGCAAAGGATAATCCAACCCCGTTATCTGCAAAGCTTTCAGAGAAAGAACAGAGAAATTAGTTAGTCTTACAAAATGTCAGAATGGTCTTTCTTGCAACTTATACAAGTATTCTTTACAAAAAGAATTTACTGACTGTTGGAGAAAATTGCTGAAAATATGATTTTACTTTACATTTGTTTATAATCCGCATTGTTCTAGACATAATATGCTTCACTTAATTATGTCTTATAACCATTAATTGAAGAAGTTGTGCAAGTGCAGCATGGAGAAGCTAGTAAAACACATTCTGGTGCAAGCTTGTCATCGAACATCCAGCATTGCTGTTAACCAGTGATATTCATGTGTTTGTGATATAACCAAATATGACTATGTTTGCAGTATGTGCAACTCATATCCACCCACTTGTCAGTTCAACAGCATAAAAACTTTGTGTGTTGAAGATGTGACAAGAGCTCTTTACACAGACCACAAAGAGTGTTATTGAGTCACTACTGAAACAACTCTGACACTGACACTTCATTATTGCTCCAAAAATTAGGAGAACAAGATGTTAATCACATCAGAGCCAACAATGCATCTCACCCAGAATTCTGGATGATAATGTCACCACCCCGTATCCAAGCTCCCAAGTCGTTGTTCTTGAAAGAGATCAGGGTGTCGATGACTGCCGCCACCCGAGGGCGGCTGGGGTCGGCATTCTGGTGCGGTCGGAATCTGGAAAAACAAAAGAGTGATAACACGCTTGTTTGTTTTACTACCTCTCTGCACGTTTCGGCCTCTTGTGGGTCAAAACACATGCAAAACATAATATTTCATTTCATCAATCTAACTTTTGAAAGGACTCATGGACCAGAAAACCACCCATCCATCCATCACCAGTTCATCGCAGGGCTGACATATAGAGACAAACAACCATCCATACTCATATTCACATCTACAGTTAATTTAGAGTGACCAATTAGCCTACTAACCCCCAGTTTGCATGTTTTTGGACAGTGGGAGGAAGCCGGAGTACCTGGAGAGAACCCACGCAGGCACAGGGAGAACATGCAAACTCCCAAATTTAAAACCACACTAAATTATAAAGCATAAGCCCTTGAAACTGAAGGCTTTGCTTTCTTGACTCCCACGATGCGCATCATGGCATTAAGAGGATATTATGTTGTTAATAGAAACGTTTGTTTTTTTTCTTTTAACCTTTGGGAGCGTGAAAGTGCCATCAGCCCATCCAATTAGGAAAAAACTCGTATAAGTTGCAAAATTGTATCATTTGTTGTAGCCTTCCAAAATGATGAAGTCTTAATGATGGCACCTAATTCAGACCAGAGCTTAACTTCAAACACCAGTATCTATATGATCTGGATACCATGATTATCCTCAGGTTTTACAGACAAGGTATTGGGGGAATGTTAACCTGAAAGTGGCACATGATCAATGTCCTCTTCCTATAGTTTCTCACAATCACAAATATCATCCACTAACAAGTAAGGTTAATACTATTAACTTTCTTTTCTCTCCCACTTCTGTTATCCCTATAACTAATGCTATATACCTCTGGGTGTGATATGATACACTGCAGTGATTTTATATTATTTCGCATATGTTTGTGAACAATCTGAATGTTGTGCTTTGTTGATTGCTGTATGTTCTTATGCGGATTACTGCCTTGTCAAATAATATATCCAATAAATATGATGTTAAGAGAAAAACATATTAATGCTAAAAATTCAAATTTTAACATGTTTAAAATGTTAAAACTCACTCATACCTCTACACACACATTAACACACACACAGAGCTTGGCCGGTTTTTTCCATCTAGTTGAGGGCTGTATTTGGGTTGGGAGCTGCAGAGAGGAAACTATCCGTGAAACCTTGTTTTCTCTGTCAACACAAATGTGACAGACCTTCCACTAAAATGCAGTAACGGAATACAAGGCAATCTAGCTATCCCAGTCAATGGTCATACCCTACTAAATATATCTATAAATAACTTCATTCACAAACAGTTATTGACAGTGGTATCAAAAAACAAAACAAACAAAAAGAAAAAACACTTGTAAAACAAAATATTTTGTACCTTTATACTGTAATACACAATATAACCTGAGACCAATACATAGTTACAGCATTAATACAAAGACATATATAGTGTCAGTTATAGGTCAATATTAAGACATCTCCAATTGAAGAATTTGAGAGTAATTAATATCACAGTATAAATGACAAAGTGCAATGTGAAATTCTTTTGCACAAATGTTTACACACATACACACCTGGCACTGTTATCTAGACAAAGGTATTCCCGGGGATCTGCAGAGGAAGCATTGGTGGTCTTCACTCCTTTATCAATGAAAAGCCCAGCCTGGAGAGATGAGAGTATGTTGACATTAAAATGTCAAGTTGTCTAAAAAACTATGGCCAGAGATGGACCACAGGTGTATTTCTATCTGTTTGTCTGACTGACATAAACAAGACTACTGGTATGTTTCAGAATATGGGACCTGAGGCAATAATAGTTAGTAAATTTATATCCAGGTCTGGGAGTTACAAAGACTGCAGTATTGCAGAAGGCAGGAAAATAGTGAAAAAGTTCTCGTAAAAATATCATGTATATGAGCATGTAATGTATATTTACATGATCCATTATAGAGTAAAAGAATTATTTTTGTATGTTTAAGAAAATGAGGAAAAATGTAATGTGTTTTTGTAATGCTTGTTTACCTTATGTATATGGAAACCTTGCTAAGTCCTGTGGTATGAGTGAGGTATAGTCTTAAACCTAGGGGCTCCTTCTACTACAAGTGAGGCCGCTGTGGTCAGTCTGAACAAAGAACTCACAGTTATCCAGCCTGACTTCTGTCATTACACAACAGCACTGTTGTAGACCCTACTCGTGTGTGTATGTGCACGTATGTTTTTGGCAGGAAACGAGCGTCAGAAGAGAACTCTTGTAAAATCTGTTTTAATCAAGGTATATTTACTGCTTTACTGTATTTATCTTGTCTGTATGACTCTGTTTATACTTGGCTTCATATACATTTTTACATCTGTGTCCATCATCATCCATCAACTCCCACAAGGAGACCAAAGGGTGCCTTGTTTCATGCCAGACTAGCACCAGATATGTTTAACATGGGCTAGCTAAGAAAACAAAAATGTTTAAAGAACTAATATCAGATTGGGTTTCAAACTCCACTTGCTCTCCAACAGCGTAGATCAGTACCCCTCTTTTGTGGAGCGTTGCTGGACTGTCACCAAAACAACCACCATGTTGCATCGATAACACCTTTTCCTGTTACATCATTCTATGTGATAGATCAGTGTCTAACTTAAAAGACGTAAGATACAAGATACATGAGGTAATGCATACCAGATCATCAGGTGTTTTCAAGGGATCTGATCACATTTTGCCTTGGTGTTTATTTAGTGCTGTCCACATGAACACAAAATTAATAATTAAAAGCTTAACGATAAAACCTTAAAATTGGAGTGTACACGGTTGTTGTAAAAAATCCCCAGAGGAGTGAGCTCTGCTTTGGTCTCTGGTACCAGCCCATGAGAGTCTCCCGTGGATGAGCTGTGGAACACAAACCAGATGCCAGCATCCTGGAACAGGAAGGAAGCGCAGGGGAATGAGGCAAGCAAATCATGTTCCTGGTACAGCTGAGAGCAGACATTTCATTATCTTTGCTCAAACACACATTATCCATTAGTGGAGAGCTGAAGCAACATACAAACCCAAAGAGCAGAGCTCCAACATGTAGGTCAAATCCCACAGAAAGAACCAGGTGAAGGAGGGCATATGAGCTAAGAAGCTCATGAGAGTTTACAGCTTACCAAATATAGACATATAACTTAAATATCACATAGCCAAAATGAAAAGAGATGAGATTAAGACCCCTCATCTTCGACTTATATCAAAAGTCTCACTGTGTTATCAGATGCCAAAACTAGTTTAATCCTATTTTATTGATAGATTACTTGAAAATCCTTCATTGTGTGAAGTTAAAAAGGACACTAAAGCTCCACGTAATATACTACAGTTGACATAACAAGAAGGGCTGTGTTAGTTGGTTATTCATTTTGATTAATCACTTTAAACATTTATTTTGAAGCTAGTGTCTTATATGACTCTGGTGTTATTACCTGAGAACCAGCGGCTGCATTGCTGATAAGATTATTGTTGGGGTTGGCAATCCAGAATGTTGAAACTGCCCTAAAAACACAGAGACAAGCATGCAGGGAATAAATTATTAAAAAAAAAAGCAGCAACTTGGCAAAACACAGACTCTGACAAATAAGCTGAAGGCAAAGATCAAAGGATCACAGGATCCCTCAAAATTCCCTCAATAATGCACCCCTCCAAAATGAACGCTCAACAGGGGACAGCCTTGCCAACATACACACACACATAAATACTGACACTCTTTGAAGGGTTAGGCCTTGCTGTTTCCCTCAAAGAGGGACTTTTCCTGTTCTTGTTAAGACATTAAACCTCCCACAAATCTCTCTTACATACACACACACTACAGAATCTCTTCCACAGGGACACGCACAGTCTGTCTTTTCTCAGGGCTTGTCTGCACTATCACATCGTTTCCTGACAAAATACTTCAATGGCATTGTGGGAGTGGGCATGAATCAGTGTGTTGGCACTGGTTTTGAATTATTTTTCAGAGATAAGGTAGCTCTGATAAGCTCTGCTATATTTCATTCACTTCAGATCAACTTCACAGCCCATTCACAGCTCTTAGGACTTGACAAGTGCCTTTCCAATGGCACTACTATTATCTGTCATTTGTGTTATGTTTAATAAGACTCCTGGATGCCTGAACTGACGCTGCTATTGGGGGATGGATTGGGAATCTTATATTAAAATTAAATAAAAATAAAAAAAAAAAAAAAAAAAAACCAGCCACTTTTTCTTCAGAACTATTATTGAAAATGGATTCCATCCTACTCATATTTCTAACCAGAGACTGGCCAGGTCATTTTCCTAATTTCTTACTTGCACTCTGTGCTGGGTGAAGGAGTGTAGCCCTTGTAGACTTTGTCCCTGATGGTGGTGCAGAGGGTCTCATTGCGGTCAGTGGGCAACAGAGTCCCAGGTCGGGTCAGCAGGCCTAGGTTGTGGTAGAAAGTGTTACGCTGCTCAATCCCATCCTCAAGGAAGTAACAGTGACCCAAAGTGTCAAAGCCTACAGTGTTCTTCACCTGGGACAGAGAAAGTAGACCACAAGATATTAAAAACAAACAAACAAAAGAAAACAAATGAGGATTCCTAGAGATTTTTTAGTTCAAAGAAAAGAAAAATACAGACAGAATCCCATTCATGTTAATCTTCACTTCCAAGAAAGGTAGATTATAGCATAGATTTTTCCATACCATATGGAAATATGCAGAAAAGCCAAGTAAAAAGAGGAATGAGACAATTGTTAGTTCATCTTGTAATGAAGAACAGCCTAAAGGAAACTATGTATCAAATACTTTAAATTCCTGTATTTTTTTAATAGGATGCTTTTTTATTAAAGTAATCTCAAACTATGTGGAGAAGTATTGTATAATGGAAGCTGGTGAAAAACACATTAGAACATTCACATGACCATTGTTTCTCAACACTGACTGGAAAGACAAACATCAGAGTCACACAATGTTAGAACTTTGGAAATTCTATTCCTGAGATGCAGCAAAAAGAATGCTTTCAATCTAATGTTGTCAAGGACAGATGAAAACCCATCACCATTTGACATAAGGGAGTATAACTCAGACACTCAATCTTCTTGTGATTTTGCAACCTGTGTGAACATATGATATGATTTCATTTATTCAAAATGCAAAAATTGTTCAAGGTAATTAATCAATATCAGATCATTTTACAAGGAAAAAAACAAGAAGAAAAGGAAGATTCATTCAAGTCAAGTCTTGAATGGAAGCTGTACTTGATCAGAAGCAAGTACAGCTACGGTACAGCTATCGCCACACGGCAGTTATTAATAAAAGCTCTCTCTTAGGCTACAAAAATGCAGATGTTTTAATAGTCTACTGCCATCTTTTCACTGTACTCTTATTACATCTCATTACTAACCAGTAAACCATTGGTGGCATGGATGGTGAGGCAGCGGGAAAACGAGTGGTGTATAGAGAGTCCATCCACATAGGTAGGTTCCCTGTAGCCTCCTTTCTGGTCAACATCCCCACACATGTGGAAGTGGATGGGGTAGCGGCCATTCTCATTCTGCTGGCCCATGTTCTTCAGCTCAACGTGGGACAGATGCACTGATGAGAAGTTACCAAAGATCTGCCGATGTGCAATACAGTGAACAAAGGAGAGAGTGGAGGATAAGTCATAAAAGAGCAGGTGATTTTAAAATCGATACAGCGAGAACAATGAGTTACAGAAAATTGCGCTGGCCTTGTGAGATGTAACACGAGATTCCTATTATGTCACAAAGTAGACTAACGGTCCAACTTCTCTTGTTTAGGTCTTTAGGGATAAATTTGTGTGCTTGTCTATGATCCAACTGAGATATAAACTGTAGCTCTGTTGGCATCATGTTCGACTAACCTACAGTGCACCTAAAACTCCCAAATGTTCCTCTTGATCAATATGAGAGACGTGTGAGTAATAGGAGCACAAATGAAATGTGATGCACATATAGGGATTTATACACAAAAAGGACTGGGGAGCAAATACAGTTAAACATTAACTTCAACAAATAATCTAACACTAATAAACTGTATAATGCTACCTAGGAGGTCTTTTGCAAGTCTGGCCTAATCCACAAGGTCTGGTTCCTGTTATCGGGGTATTGACCAATCTTTTGAGCTAAATGACACACACAAACCACAAACACGCACACCTATCTTTGTGAGGATCATGCATTCTTTAGCCTCCTACCCTAAACTTAACCATCACAACTATATGCTTTAGCCCCATCTTTACTCTAAACCTAACACATACCTAACTTTCACCTAACCCTTAAAACCAAGCTTTAAACTTCAAAAAGACCCGTGAAGCTGTGTCCAAACATCCTCACTCCGTTGGCTAAAAACAAGCAAAAAAAATATATAGTTATACACTTTAGTGTATAGTTCAGTTTAGAGGCAGACTGCATAATAAAGAGGGCTGGATTTTTTTGTAGGAGACTCATTTTTGGGGAAGAAAAAAAAAGGTGTTTATTTTTTCTGTACTTGAGGTGGGGGGGGGCACATAATCCAAAAACATGGTATTGTGCATTTACCATCAAAGTGAATGAATTCATACCATTGTTAACCAAATTACAGTGACCTCATTGCTCATTGCCTGTGTGGGGACCATTGTAGGTCAGGGGATAATATGTTCTGGTTATTGCTGTATTTGACTCCAATCAATGTTTTCAGTGTTTCAGGAAGATTGAGCCATAAAAACAAAACTTGACACAGGGAGACAGACAAGATAAACAGAGAGAATGGTAGAAGTTCAATAGTACTCCACAGAAGAAAATAAGAACCAAAATACCCCTTTTCATTTAGGACAGAGTATTGGGATAGAGTAATGAACAATGACCTACAGTATGGAAACTGTCACGCTAATTACTGCAGACACAGTGACCTTTAGTGAGAATCTAAAGTCATGCTGAAACATGCAGAAAAATACATAGTTCAGACATAAGGCATGGTTTAAACAAGGTCCTGTGCAGTAAAATTATACATAACACACCTTGACATGGCCTCCAAAGGTGTCGTGGCTGTAGAACTGGCACATGTTTCCATAGCAGGAGTTTTCCATTTCTCCATAGATGAGAATGTTTCTGGACAGCAGAGCCACTTCAGCACGCATGTCGACCCCATCGACAATTTCTCCAACATGGCTATACTGAGGCTTCCCTGGGGAGAATAGACAGAGAGATTCTCGGTCATGTGCAATTATGCGAACATTTTAAAGAAAAATCCAGCCCAACAGTGCCATTACTTTGTATGATCACAAACATGCATCACTTCATGCCAACACAACTAGTGAAAGAAGAAGTGGCACAAGTCACATTGAGACCTTGACACACAAATACCAGCTTCATGGAAAATGCTGAAACAAATCGGAGCACATAAACTAAAATAAGATTTTATTTCCGATCATGCCAGCGTCAAACTTGTCAACCACAGGAAGCTGGCCTAGCATCACACATCTAAACATAAACAACAACTACCCACACACACAAAAACTACCCAATCCTAATTATATGGAACACAAAATAATCATTTCTTTTACAATGTAGAAAGGACCTTTGCCCACAGGGTGCAGTTCCTAATGATAATGCAAACCATTATTCCAGCCACACACACACACACACACACACACACACACACACACACACACACACACACACACACACACACACACACACACACACACACACACACACACACACACACCTCTCCAGGAAGGGAATTGACCTTTGTCGACAAAAGTGGTATGAAATCAGTTAAGAAATTTAATAGAGAAACAGAGCGAACTGTTAGAGAACGACATTAGAGGAACCGAAATGGGTTACGAGGATGGTGAGCAGAGACAATGTTTCTAAATCTAAATCCATGCAACCACTGTGGTTTTCATAAAACAAGTCTATCAAAACATAAGCAGAAAAAAAAGTTTTAGCCTCTACTAAAAAATATCCAAGAATCTTGTATCTCTATAACAGCTAAACAGGAAATTATATCTCACTGCATCTCATAATTAGTACCACTTAAGTCCATTTGTTGACTATATTGAATGATTCCTGGAAGATCTTTGATTTCTCCTTCTGTTGCTGGCACGATATTAGACATGAGTTATTCATAACCTTTCCAAAATACAAAACTGTTTACTTAACAGATGTCATCCTTTACATTTCTAACTGTCCTTCCACACATTTCACAGAAACAGTACAGCTAGAAAATACAATACGGTACAAACCTGGTGTTTACAATTCCATAACCATGACTTTTATCATCTGAACTTGCATTGCACAGCTAAAACCTAAACCCAACCCAAACCCTACCAAAAAGCCAATTCTAATATAACCCTTTATACCAAGTCAAATCCCTTAAACAGCCGTCTGAAGTTTTGAAGTCCAGCCCAAATGTCCTTACGTTTTTGTCTCTCACTATGTAATAAGTACAATCACAATCACAATCATACACACACAGAGACATACAGAACATTGTCCTCTCTCTTACCTTGTATCCTGACCTGTCTGCTTGTGCATTGAGGGCAGGAGAGCAAGGTGAACTCTTCAGCTTGGTGCATCGAGTAGTCTGTGCTGGCAACTACAATCTGATCCCCAGGTTTCCAGGTCTGCTGCACTTCATCCTGCAGGTTCAACACCACCTGGTCAACAGCATCCACATGGAAGCCAGAAATAGGGAAACCTAGGGGAGGCATAGCACTTCATTAAAAAAAAAAAAAAAAAAAGTGACACCATTAATTTAATACAGATGTAATTTGGGGGAATTTTTATTTAGGATGATTATCATTTTATACACAGAATGGATTTCGGATATAGAATGAAAGTTTTTTCCAACTTTAGCCATGCTTGGCTTTCTTCAAGTTAATAAATTCTTGGCATCTGAATAGCTCACCAATGACTTTTGATATCGTGAAATAGAGATTTGGACACCAGGATGAATTTCAGAAATGAAATACTTGTATGCAGGTGTTATTAATACTGTTCAGCTGTGGGTAATATCAACCAAAACAATTCTGAAAAGACATTCAGACGACCATAAGAAATGTTACCATTTTTTTCTTCCAAGAAAAATGAGCCACCATCAAGATTTATTGTACAAGGTGTACAAATCAAAAAAGAAAGCAGGTGTGCTAGTACCTCACCAAAACCATACCTGGAATTTGTCATATTCACACGGTCAAAAAACACTGCTACTCACACGTTCAAAGATTTATTCATTCAAAGATACATTCAGACAGTTTTGCTGTAAAGCACATAGTTGGTCATCCTGTCACCTTCATCGAAACCTTGTACCTCTTCAAATCTAGACAAACTAGCTTCCACGATACTGAGGCCTTTTGTTGTAAAGGACTACTGGTAAACAGCATCAAATATAGACAGTGCACACAAGAACCTAAAAAATGGTTGATCAATAATTTTGTAATTTCCGTCTAATGAACAACGTATGTCCTGCTGTTTTCTCACCATTCTTCCATTCGCTGTAAGCAGTTACTGAGAATGCCACTCCGTCCATGGTAGTGAAGTTGCGTCTTGCCAGAGCTCTGCCTCCTGTGTCATGATTTTCATGTTCCCTGACATCTTCCCAGCATGATGCATTACTGCCACCTACCTCAGAGACCAAAGCCCACGCCTGTCTGTAGAACAGAAATAAGACACATATCAAAGAACGCTGCTCCTGTTTTCTTTCTTTAAGTAATGAAAATGACATAGAACAGTATTTCGAAGTTTCAGGTAAGTCACTCACAATGATTAATGACTAGCGATGTAAAAATATATCCACTGTCACAATATGGTGATAAAATAAGTCAATATAATAGTGTGGGGCCGTGATGTATCTACTGAGTTGTCTCAGGGTTATTTTTCACTTAAAGCTGACAGATCTAACAAGGTGACTACTCTATTACTGTATTTAACCGTCTTATTGTCATGTACTGTCATGTTTGACCAACAGCGGTGGGTATTATACTGCCCAGGAAGACGGACTCCTTCACCTTGCTGTGGGTGTTTACCCAGTGACAAAGGAAAAGTAAACAGCAAATTACAGATGCTCCGTTGAGTTTTAGAGCCGATGTGTACAAACGTTTCAGCTTGAACATTTAAAGTAATGTCAATGGTAAAAAGAGACTGCAAATACTATCATACTATCAACCATAATCTACGCTACAGGAAATACATTGAAATTGAAAAGCCATTTGACACACCACGACCCAATAAAGTTCTGGTAACGGAGCCGTTTTCTGTAGTGGACAATGATGGATTTCAGGGGTTAGTAAACACGCTGCAGCCATGTACGTTGAAACAAAAGCCTCCAAGAAGCCGAGTGCATTTCAATTACTGCTCATGTTATGACCAGCAATTGGAAAATGAGAGTTTTTTTCCTGCTGTCCTTTTTGTGTTACATACCGGAGAATACATAGCTGAGGTGTTGAAATCGACAGTTTTGGAGTGGGAGCTTGGCAATATTAATAACAATCATCATGGAACAGTGGTCGTCAAAGAGAATGCACAGAACATGGATGAAGTGGTGAGAGAGGCTGGGGCTGTCCTGCCACATTTAGTATTTTGCACATGCTTTAAACCTTACATCTCAGGCAGATTTGAATGTCACACGCTGTGGTGCTGGCAAACAAACAAAGAGAATGCTAAACTTGCAAAATATAAAATGGTCACAGATCTAGTAACAGGTCATAAATAATAATTAATTTCTCATTATATAAAGAAGTGCTTTTGGCTGCCCTTTTGTGTCACTTGTATTCATTCAAGATAGTTCAAGGTAGCCTTGCACAAGCTTTAGTCATGGCCAGCTACTTTTCTTTTTTTTCTGAGAGGAAATCAGTACTTAGAGTGAAAACAATATGTTTACAAACAGTAGGCTAATTGTTCGTTCTAGATCATAAAAGGACATTGTTGGAGTCATATTTTTCTTTGTTTTTTAAATATTGGGATAAATACTGAATCATGGATTGGACATTGTGATAATATCACACTGAGTTTTTGGTTTCGTTACATCCAAATTAATGACATCACTGTCATCTCTTTCTAAGAAGACATGCATTAGCATTGGTGTCTAAAAAAACATTAACGCGAGTATCATGATGTGTGATCCTGGGTTTATTCTGTAGAAACATGATAACGTCTAATTAACAGTTTTCATTTATATGTTCCACTTCAACAAATACAATACATAACTTGTTCAATCTCTTGCAATTCTAAGTCAAATGCTATAATTGCGAATATAACTTTACACCATGCCTGACCCATTTTTTTTCATGACAAATTAGCCTAACGAACATGTTAAGCCACTAAAAGGAAATGGTAGCTGCAGAGGCAGGAGGGGCATCAGAATTAATATGTTCCTGACTATTCCTGACTACAGCTACAGCATAGAGGTGATGACATAGAGACACTTAGGAGATTTATGTGAAAAACTGATTACTTTATTGGCCTGTAAGGACGGAAAATGCCTATGATGAGCCTGAAGGAAGATATGTAAACCATGCGACTAAATGTCATGATGAATGCCATGTAAAAATACAATGACCATATAAAGTTCACAGGATATCAGAGGAGTCAGGGATTATTTGGGCTCATGATAATGGGTGTGCCTGCTACATCCAAAACTTCATTTGTATCCAGTTTTTTGGCCTGTAAGGACGGAAAATGCCTATGATGAGCCTGAAGGAAGATATGTAAACCATGCGACTAAATGTCATGATGAATGCCATGTAAAAATACAATGACCATATAAAGTTCACAGGATATCAGAGGAGTCAGGGATTATTTGGGCTCATGATAATGGGTGTGCCTGCTACATCCAAAACTTCATTTGTATCCAGTTTTTGGTTTTTTTTTACTTTTGCTCAAAGCTGCTTCTGAAACAATTCAAGCAGTGGAGCTCTCCTTGTAAATGAAAGAGCCCCTGTGGCAAGACTGTAGGTTGTGTTGCTGGGGGGGGGATAGTAAAAACAATCTATCCCGAAGCTGCTGATATGCTGTGACTATGAGAGTGAACACTTTGTAAATAATAAGAGGTTCTTTTAAAGCATCCTTTTGCCATATCCTTGATGTTCAAAACAACTTCATTGTTTACCGTTAGTAGCTAATGCATGGAGGCCAGATGTGAATTCACTGGAGACCAGGATGAAAACATGCCTACGTGTGATGAGACAGACTTAAAGCAAAGGGGTCAACTGGTTTGAGGCAGGACCCAATGCACTCGTGAATCTGTGGCAGGAAGGATGCCACTGAGCACAACATACACAATTCTGAAGGTACTTGGGTTAAGAAGCACCGCAACCACGTTTTCCAATTATGTTACAGACATTCCTTGCTGTCTCTTTGCAGTCCCCAGTATAATACAGCAGAACATAAAAGTGATCTAAACTTAACTTCACACTACAAGTCATATGCCTTTACTACCATACTAAAATCACTTAGCCTAACATGGTGTGACTTTAACGAGACATTTAAGTGTATGCCCCCCATAAATGTGGGCCAGTGCATTTCCTCCCACAACAAGCAAAGCCACAGAAAGCTTTGATAAAAATCCCAACACGAATCATCAAAGAATTAGAAAAGTGTACACAGCTAAATTACACATGATGAGCAGATCCTGACATATGCAGGGCTCTTTTGTCTGGTCCATTTCAACCACTGCACTGAGCATTTCAGGGATTTTGTTTGAAGACTGTGCTGACTTGGCACCTTACCCCACATGCGAAATGTGACACTGGAGAATCTGGCGCTGCACTTGGCTTCTCAACCAACCAGGACGAAACAAGGCAAAGCTACAAATAACTCTTAAATTACTTTGTATTTAGATTTTCCATTGAAAGAAACATGTGCAATGTGCATACATTTGTTTGACTGACAGAGCATTTAATGATAAAACTAAAATCTGTCTCTAACATTAACAAAGCTTTGGCTCACACAAGCAAGAGGAAACTTACATCCAACTCCTTCAAACTGTCCAGTCTACAGCAGAAATAAGCTTGACCACACTGGTACAAATTCTGGAAACTCTCTGGCCATAACGCCATAATCCAGTATGCACTTCCTTTTCTGGCAGGGGACGATCCATCAAAAACAGGAAGATGAATGATAAGGAACAACTCAAGGGCACATAGGGAAGAGAAGTTAAGAGGGCTTTTTTCAGGAAAGATGGACATTATAAAAATTGCTCTTATCATCAGCCTGGAATGTACTGAACTACTGAAAATGAGGGGTGTGACTTTAGTGGTGAAACATAAACAGGTTAACCTTCTTTATCAGCCCATGTAGACCAAGAATAAACAAAACAGGTTCCCAAAGACTCACAAAGACAACAGACCACGGAGAACCAATACAAACTTTGAAAGGGCTGGTATATTCTGCAACACAGCTCAGAATCCAAAGGCCCCATTTAAATTATCTAAGTAAATGGTCTTAAGCCTATGGTTAAAGTGCATTTAGGGCTTGTCTATCTCCCTTTTGCTAAATAAATTGGGCATAATCTGGGCACATACTATGGCAAATGGTTTAAATTATCCTTTGGAGGGTTTTGGGTATTACATAAAATAAATCACTGTCATCCTTCAAAGTCAGATGCACCTGCTCTGGGCACACTGCTTTATGGTATATGGTCTTTGGCTGGTAAACCCTGTCTCTGTAGTTTCCCAATCCTCTTTCCATCAAAAACTCCACTGACTGCAATGCATGAATGCCCTCATCCACCTAAAGAGGACGAGAGCTGCTGCTCAACCCTTTGCGTGTTAAAGGATGGAGACGAGAAGGAATGTAGATAGGGTTAGAAAAATTATTCTGATCAAGAGCAGATGGGACGTACATGGAAGTCAAGCTTATAAATCAATTTTGCTAAATTAAGGTGCCTCTAGGCCTTCTCAATTCAGGCAACTGTGTGTAACAAGCGAAGTGCACACAACCTGTGAAACTAGTAGGCATATCTTGCTGTGAACAATGCACCCTTTAGATAGCAGGAAAACTAGCTTACTGCTGGTTCAACTGTTTTCTCCAGCTTCAAGATAGCAATACACAAACAATATGCCTGACTACACCTGAATTAAAGACCAACACTCTCATGGGCACACAGATGAGTGCAAAACAGTACATTTGCTTAGAAAACGTGGATGTGAAAATTATAACTGCATTGGTTAGAAACGATTTGCGTTCCACTACTTTGTGCCATATTTCCATTCAATTAAACAATATATATACGCACCAGGAAGAGAATTAAATGTTTCTATATCATTTGAAAAACATTGCGCAACATTTCACATGTTTATACATCGGCCTGTATTTACCTGTATTTGAGATCATAGACAAAGCTACTGCCGAGCTTCTCTTCAATGGCCTTCTTTGTTTCATCCAGAAGACTTTTGACAGCCGAGTCTCCAACAGCCAGAGTGACAATACGGCCTGCTGGCAGGGACCTTAACAGCTGGGTGAGCCGTCGACTGTCGTTACGAGAATCGTGTGTGTCGAAGCGCTCGCACAACAGCACAGCAGCCGTGTCCTGGTCCACCACACGCAGATTGATGCCTCGGCTGAAGTTCCGTTGGAAGGCATACCCACCTGTGGCCAAACCGGAGGCTGGGACACTTCGGGTCAGCAGAGACCACGAGACTCTCTCTGAACCATGTAACTCCAGGATCCCACCACCCATGACACCTATGAACTTGCGCCCCAGGCCTGGCACTTCAGGGACTGCTTTGTCATCAGATCGGCCCATAAGCGCAATGGCAGCACGAGAACGGTAGCGACATTTCAGAGCACCAATGTGAAGGGCTGCACCATCTTCTATAAGAATGTAGTGTGTTCTCAAAGTTATGTTTTTGGAGCCATCGGCACTGTCTGCAAACACCACCTGACCTGTAAAAAAGCAATCGGATGACATCTTAGTTTGTTACTGCAAATGAAAACTGATCATTTAAACAAAGTCACTTCTTCATATTTACTATGAATTAATATTAAAACTAAAAATACCACTAAGCAAATCATACTTGAGGTGCTTACCTCCTGACTGGATGGTCAATGAAAGGAAAGTAGCGGAAGCGTCCAATCTAAACAACTGTCCCGTCCTGATGACAACAGCCCTCTGTGGTTGGTGGCCTGGGTTCCAGCCACTGAGGGACGGATTGTGGTCTGGGCAATTTTCTGCAAACACGACCAAACAGTGAGATCAGATCAATCAGAGAACATCTGACACTTCTAAGATTAGAAGAATCAGACGAAGTATCATACTTCTAATTAGATGACATACAGTAAAGCTTTAAAAAGCATTAACATTTGAACAAGTGCCTCAGAATACTGACCATCTAGCACATCTACACTTTTGAGGCTAAGAATGAGGATGAGAGTGAGGAAGAAAGCTCCAGTTGAAACTCCAAAACAGATAAATGTGTTTTTTCTTTGCTGGAGGCTCCAAGCACGCTCCCGTCGTTGGTTCTCCTCTGACAGGTTAAAAGTGGCTTGTCGCTCTGGCGGGGGGCCGTGAGGTTTTATAGGGGGAGGTGGTGGAGCTTTCGCAGGTGGCGGCAATCGCACTGGGGCCACCCGTCCGGGGACATAGCCTGGAGACCTCTGGTGGTTGGCATGAAGCGGAGCCACAAAGACTGGGAGGCGGCTAGGGCCATCACTCGTAGGCATGGTATACGTGTCTGCTACCTGAGAGGAGAAAAAATTAGAAAGA
>KV751368.1:686681-710092 GCA_001698575.1 Mola mola | reverse complement strand
TGGTAAAAACAGCACCATTAACTCTCAAGGTTGGCTGAGCATGATTCATGTACTGAGAGCCTATCTCAATTACACAACATGATGGAGCCATTTAAGGGAGACGAAGGATAGTGCAGAGGAGGCCAAAATGTCACATCGAGTAACAAACTAGCATAAATGACATAGGCCTGTCTGACTGGCCTTGCTCAAAATAAAATTATTAATAATAGAGTTAACGGCAATCCATTTTTGTCCATTCAGGCTCGTGGAAAGGCAAATTCTCAGAACCTTGAGAGCGTTTTTTATGTGTAAAAAGAAATTTGTAACCAAGACCATAATATTTAGAAAAATGTTTAAGGGGGATTTTGTTGCGAAGCTTAGACTCTGTTAACAGACTACAGACAGACAGACATAAACAGATATGTGTTGGATGTAACTGGTGCCTTCTTCTTGACTGCAGTATAGGGAAGTATAGATTGATAAATAGATTTCACCATTAGCCTAATTATGCAATGGCTAGCCTGAACAGCTATCAGGCAGGCTCTGTGTTTTGTTTGTTCGGCTGAAAGAACTACAAATAGACATCTTAAACTGCCAACAAATCAACAACTACACTGATAGAATTTTTGGATCGGTCAGTGGAATTTGGCTCAGATACAGACCAGTGGGTGTGCTGCCTCCGCCTGTCAACTTCTCACTTGATATTACTGGATTCAAGGGTAAATAATACCTTACATACAAAAATGAACATGAATAAAAATAAAAATAATAATCACCTACATAATAGTCCCAACCTTCATTTTTACAGTTTGTTTGATCCCTTATATATTTATTAATTAACTACTTTGTACTGGATATTCAGTTCTAGATTTTCAGTTCAACAGTTACCTTGTAATCAATGTTTCCTGTTCCTTTCTATCTGTGTCAGGTTTGGCTATTTTTTGGGGGTCTTTTTTTTAAAAATGGCTCTGATTGGGTATACATTGGTGGTTGTCAACCTTTACAATGAATCATTTGTTGCAAGAGTTTGAGGTCCTCTTTGGTTAGGTTTAGTATGAGCAGTGATATTCTCCGTTATTGTTGGTCAGGAATAAATTTCCAGACTTATTTGTTCGCTGTTGTGAGGTCTAGTCAGCACCACCCTCAATTAGACCTTTCTGTTATTTGGGCTCATCTCCTATTGTTTATGCTCATTTAGTCAATGTTCCTCACCATATCAGGCCACTAAAACCTAGCCAATCCTAGAACACCTACGCAGTCAACACATGTGGAGGTCAATAAAATATAAAGCTTAAGCAGTCAATACACATATGGTAAACTGAAACAATGAAACTATTTGAGTCATCAGATGAGAGGATATAAAGTATGAAGGTAAATACAGCTAAGCCATACCCAAATATATGTGAGCATGCTGCACTTAGAATAGGGCTGGTTGATTCAACAAATATATCAGCTAAAGGCGGGTCTACTGCCGGATGTTGGTGACAAGATGAGTTTGTTTCCAAGCCTAAACAGGATTCATCCACCACAAGTGTACAAAGTTACATTACTAGTCCTAGTCTTTGAAAGTCACTTATCATGAACTGAATATATTAATACAATTTTTAATATAATTCATCAACACAAGCCGAGTCAAGTTTCTGAATCAATGTGTTAACATTTTGCCAAAGTACAAATAATCACTCCTACAATGTTGTCACAGTATCAATATCATGATATATGGACAAAAAATGTGGGGATTTTTAGTTTTGTAGTAGTAGTAGTAGTAGTCTTACCATATTTGAAGAGCTTTTGAGGTGAAATACTTGATATGGCCAAAATAAAAAAATAAAGGGCTGATGTTTAAATACACAAACTGAACACTGTATAAATATGTCAGAAATTGCCAGCTAGACTGACAGTGAATTTTTGACACATCACCTAAACTTAGCCAAACCATGTCCACAACACTGCTTAAGGGCAGACATATAAAAACAATGAATATTGCAAGTCTTTAACCTGTGACCTTACAACAAGGTCACTACCCACCATCCAACCTTGCTATGAACTGCTGAGGCTTCTGCTCTCACAATCAGAAAAGGTCTGCAGCTTCACTCATCTTAGAATGGCGCCATGACAGCCTCTGACACTCCATATGAGACGCAACCGCCTCCCAACCAGCTAACACTGGCCTACAATTTTCTCCATTTCACTTCAGCTTGAATAGACCCCACCAGGCCATAACTAGCCATGCTCCCTGGTTGCAACCCTCCCCCTGACCTTGATCAATTAAGTGTTCTAACACAAATCCAATCTATTATGCATCACATCCCCTCTCAGCTCCCTCTTTACTGCCCACCTCTTACTCCCTGAAGACCAAAAATACTGACAGATATTGTAGGATATCCTGAACATCTTCAAAGGCGTTTTAACAGATTAGTGCACCATCTGCACTTCAGCAGGGTATCCCTTACAAACACTGCTCCAATGATCTTATGCCAACACTTTTTTTATACACTCATTTACATTGTAGATTCTAGATTTGCCTTAGAGATAACTAGATGTTAAGATCTTTGTTTGTGGCTCAATACCCACACAATTCAAAGGGAAATAATGTCAGCAAGTACCATTACTAAGCACTGGTCCTGTTGCTCCATGGACAGGGCAGTCAGGTGAAAGATTACACTCCTCCCGACTGACTGAAGAGACACAGAAGCCTTTGTCTATGAGCCCCATCAGCCGCCACTGGGGTGAAGAAAAAGTTGACAATTCGTAGAGATGAAAGTTGCCGCTTAATGTTTGGGAGAATTTCTCCCCGCTGGTGAAAATTAAGGGTGTTTTGATTAAAATCAATAAGTGAAGGTGGACAAGGAAGTGAGTTTTCTCCGCTTTGTTTTCATTGGCCACTGTGTGGGAAGACCTTGGGCTCAATGACCATTCAAAATCAGTTGCTAGGCTACCGCTCAATATTATGCTAGCAGGATTTACTGCTGGCCCGCCCCTATCACAGAGGGAAAAGAAAATGATATAGTGCCACTCTATAGTGGAGAAAACACACACAGACACGGTCAAAGAGAGGAAGTTGTGTGACGGCTTATTCAGCTTCATCCCTCTCAAATCGCAAAACCTGCACGATTCTCTCATACTTGTTTTAAGATGAAGAAAATAATACACTTGACACATTCTTCTATCAGCATGTGTAAACCCAAATATGAGGACAAAGGCCACATGAGATTGAAAACCTGCTGACTCATACAATTGATGAATCATTTGGCCAGCTTTGAACTCAGGTGAAGGGAGTGCCTTGTCTGTCATGGCAAAACAATAGAACACAGGAGGAACCGCACAGTTCTGTGGCTGCACTGTGCAGCAAAGCGACAGATCTAGGTAATAAGGGAAGAAGAGCATGTCAAGAAGAGATCAGATATCCTAAGCTAACATTTTACATTGATTAAGCAAAAAAATAAGAAGCATGCAATCTGGACTTGAGTACTAATAATAGTCTTATTTTAACTGGTAGCTTTATGGTTGAATAAAAACATCATAAACAGGATGTCTTTGTGCCCCACCCCATTATGACAAGTGCCATTTGTGCCATGAAAGACAAAGCATTACATAATGTTGCAGCCCTTTTCTTAACCCACTGAAAACAAGTTAGTCCAATTCCGTCTGAGTGCGTAATTTTTTAGCTTTCACAAAGTGCTGGGTTTTGTGTCATAGGTTAATGGGCTGTTTTAAGCTTTGAATGACATGCCATCTGCATTTTTCCAACACATACACATGAGGAGGTCTGTAAATGGCACTATTCTGATGGACACATTTTATTTGACATCAGCGGGATGGGGATTCCCTGAAAGAATTTGCATGACAAGTTGGCAGTCAGACTTGAATCTTGGCTTCTGAGAGTATGAGTAGATTCGCAAAGTCTTTGATACTAATGCGGACAAAACAAGGCAGCACAGTTGACATGACGCAATCCCTGTTTTAAAAGTCACAGATATTCTAAAAACGACTGTGATTTGATGTGAATGCTAAAAACAAGTAAAAATGAAGAGAACTCAATGTTTAGCACCTCCTCTATGTGAACTAGAGTATCTTGCATGTAAGATATTGCAATTGTGATTATTCATGGTGGACATAATCATTTTAGCACAATAATTTTAACTTTGACTGAAAAAGAAAAAAAAGAAAGCATTTGCTGACATTTGCTTATGTTTTTACCAGATACATATGTTTTCTTACATCTGGAAAAGATTTTTAACCCAGAATGCCTCCACAGCATTATGGTGCCTCATTATTTTGAGGTTTCATCACATTTCTTACCTTGATCAAATAATTTCAGCTTCTTGCAATTTAGATTTTGGCTATTAATTATGCAGCACTAATAAGAAAACATTGAATCACACACAGAACTTTAAAACCCAATTGTCATTCTATCTCATGACTTCTTCTTAAACGGTGGCCTCATGGCCCTGTATTGCAAAGAATATATTAATGACTATCTGAATATGATGTAAAATCTGATACTGATAACAAAGCTTAATAACAAATAAGTGAACACAAGACAAAGCGCTGCAGAAAGAAAACAACAAGTGCTAAAGTCAGCTAAAGATAGCCAAGGAACTACAAGGCACACAAGGTGAGACTTCCTGAATATCAAGTTAGGTTGGCCAGTAAGTTCTCACCTGATCGTGAAAAGGTCTCTTTCCAGGTTATCATATAAAGCAATGTAAAGTGTTGTCTGAGATTAATACTATGTAGTCAATACCTGTTCTGCCCCTTTCTGACAAACAGCTGATTAGTCACCTACAGCATCATTTGGCTTGTTACAGCCATTAAAGCACAGGAACAATCACAAACTCTCATGGGCAAATAACCTGCTCATCTGAGCGTTTAACTGGCAAAAGCAAACTACATTACATCAATGAATATTTAGGATATGGTTTCAGTGATTCAAAGACAAATTTAACTTGTTCAGATAATTGCGTAACTACAGTCACATGCAATCACATGCTGGAGTGCTTTTAAGGAATCAATGCTTTGCAACATTCATTACAGTTAAAGGATGAATTTTTAAACTTGATGTGGTGTACTGCAATAAAATGCAGTATAACACAGTAATAAGTTAACCCATGCAAATGTCTATACAAATATCTTAACAGACAAGCTTGCATGAAAAGCAGATAACAGTTACATCTCACATTAACACCTGGGACAGACATCACCAAACATAATAGTATAATTATATTTGGAGCGTCTGCCTAGATCAGATGAAATTGAATTTCAGTGCTAATTTCTGCATCGGTCACGGCTATGACTGAGAGTGGGGTACTCCCGAGGGGTGTAATGCAAAGCAAGGCTATTGTCTTAGTGAGGTATACTGAGCATAAAGCCTGGGGTTGTCAGTGTCACAAAGGTGGCTCTCTTCTAACATAGCTACATCCCCAAGGTAACTCATATTGCATACATAACCTGGTCAGGACGGTTACGACGATTTTTTCGGCTTAAAAGTTGTCTATTACCAACGTTTTCCTTTACATTAATTCAATTCCTGACAATATTTCTCTGTGAGATATAGATTCCGGGCAGAGGAAAATAATTTACACTATAGCCACAAATCTGCAAAGCTGGATATGTTTCTGATAGGATGCTGATAACCACGTTCATGATAATGATAATCTCTTATTAGAACTTCGGTGTTTGTCAAGCTAGCTCTCACAAACAAAGCCTGGCCCTGTTGAATGTGCTTTGTAGAATAACCCTCTGGTGTATTTAAAAAAAACCCCCAAAAAAACAGACAAACAAAAAACACAAAGAGCAAAATGACACAGAAGCAGTAGGTTATCCCTCCTTTTTAGGTAATCTGGTGCTATGTAGAGACAGAAAACCAACACATTTCTAATGCTTCATCCTTTATATTCCCTTTCAATTACATCTAACATTGTTCTTAAAGCTTTGGTAGAAGTGTTTGTGAGGCATGCTGAACTGAAAACACAGACAGATTTCAACATTAAATTGACTGAATGTACTACTGCTTTGTCTGACACAACCATGTAGCCACCAGAAAAACAGGTTCTTCTTCACAAATGTGGCCTATTTCCTGTATACAAAACCTTTATGGCGAAGAGTTTCCTGTTTAACTCCCCAGCTTCCTTATTTAAAAGGCTTATTTACAGAAGACCACTCAGCATATACTGTTAAATGGCAGCTAGTTTAAAAAGTAAAACGAGTGCTAAGAGATTTTCCCAGCAAAATGAATGATTCTGTTTAAACTGGCCCTACCAGTGTTATCCATCAGTACTTTTAAATCTCAGTAGTGCCAACACCCTCTTTTACCACAGAAAGAACATACACCCACATCAGCAATGACACAGGAGGAGCACTCCACTCTTTAAGTCTAGTTTTTCTCCTTTAACTCCGATAACTTACACCACTTCGTCTCTTCTTCTCCAAGCTTTAGTATGCCTGAGCAAAAATCTCCCATCTCTTCCCTTAAGTTATTTGTTTGTCTTCCAGCAGGAAGTATGCTAAACAAACATTGCTTACTGGATAAAGTTATACCCCACCCCCATAAGGCACAAATATGATGGACCCACAGTACACTCAACCTTCACAGACTGCTCTCTCTAAGAACAGGTGTGTGTGGCATCTACATAAATTTACAGCTTATTATTCTCATCATCAATACATCAATGATTTCCTTTTATTTAACTCATTAAACATTATGGCAAATCTTTAAGTATAATCTTTAGCAGTCCAAAGCCCCCAAATATTTAATTCATGAAAAAGAGTTGCCAAATTGGTCAAATTGATATCTATTGCTCCAGCTCTATTTTTATACTCAACATGTGGCCCATCTCACTGCAAACCAGTCCGAAGACACTGAGGACAATAACTATGGTGTTACAATGGACAAAAGGAGGAGATGACGAGATGGTTGGACATGGATGGAAGGAAGTGAGGAAAAAGGCATCAGCCAGACTGATGAACACTGCAAATGTAGAACGGCCTCATCTGAGCATGAACACGAAGAAAGTGAGCATTTCCATACATTGTGTTTTTTTTGTTGTCAAATCATGAAGTTTTGGACATCATCAAATAATGCAAAAATGGGAAAATGTCAAAGTAAGAAAAAATGTGCAGGTAACAAGCAGCACTGACTAGGCAGTATCACCCAAGACTTTTACAGATATGAAAAATTGGCCAGTGAGTATCCATTTACCCTGCAGAGCAAAGAGAGGCAGTTGAGCACTCACACCTACACGTGGCTGACCAGCATAATCTTAGAAAACATACTACTCATGATCACCTATAAGAAAAACTTGTCATCCTAAACCATGCTTCATCATCTCCACCCAAGATCTGAATCAGGCCGATCTAATCATCCCTCCACCGAGCTCTTCCAACTCTTTTTTTCGCTATCCTTTAATGTCTCTGATTTTGTAAAAGCCTCATCTGCCATTTTCATGATTTATTTTCAGTCATCTCTCTTTCCTATAGGGTCTGTACGCTACACTTCAATCAATTCATTGATTAATGGACTAATGGATCACTGTACCCTGCGGCAACAGCTTATGCACAGGTTCTCCCTTCATCGTCTTTTCTTACCGTGACCGCAGGGCCTGCCAGGCAGCATCTACGTCAGCGTACAGGTTCTTCTCTGAGGGTTTTCCCGAACTGGCCCCGTAACCCGAGTAGTCGTAGGAGAAGACATTACAGTTGATGCGTGAACCCAGGCCAATATAGAAGCTGCTCATCTGGCCTAAGTCTACTGCGTTTCCATGGGAGAATAATAATGTGTACCGGGCACTGGGCGAACAGCGGACAAACATGCAGGCGATGCGGTTCCCCCTGGAGGTGCGTGTCATGAAACACTCAATGGCATCCTTCTCCCGAGAGGAATACTGCCAGTCGGCCCGCTCAGAGAGGTGCAGCGTCCAGCGGCTACCGTTTTCATCACACATGAGGCTGTAGGTGGGCTCTGGGGGCAGGAAGGCGAGCTTAGAGGCGATTTTGCTGGGGCACGGTGGACAGCAGAACAGGCAACATAGCTCGCTGATGGACAAGTGGTTCATCCTCAAAACACTGTGACAGGGAAAACACTGGTTAAAAAGAGCGACAAATGCATTTTTGACAGAAGATGAAGTGTAAGGTTTGCCTTTGAGAACTGAAGAATGAGAGAAACAACTGATACAAGCTTATCAAACAAGAGTGGCTGAGCTTTCTCAAACAAGTAGAACTGTAAATTGTCACAGCTTCCCCAGCAGATCGATCAAACGTAAAACACCACAAGAGCAAACTGGCACCACAGAGTTCTTAAATGGATGATGATCTTCAAAACAAGTATCAACACTTGTATTTATTAACTGGGTTATCTGGGGGGTTCTGGGACTGGCTACTATCAAGATCTGACCCTGATTGCCTTCAAAAGCACTCACATAGACTGACTTAAAAAGGTTTTCACTCTGCACCTGAGGCTATATTTTAGATGTTTTAGATGCTTTTGCACTGCAGTGGTGTGAGCTGGAGATGGTCGGTGTGGGGGCTTCATAATTTGATTCCACACATGCCCTTTTGAATAGGCCAGAGCAGATCACTCTCAGCCTAAAACAATAAGTTGTGGATTGTATTTCTAATTAAGATGCCAAAATTCATGAACATCAATCTCCCATTATATTTTTGCAATCGCACACTTATGTCTATGAATATATTCTACAAAATTATAATCCTCTAGCCTCTAGTACTTGTTTACGAGTGAAGGTGGCATGTGGCCAATGTCTTTGGTGCTGTGTGTCCACTATCATTATGAAAGCACACATTAAACAGCATCCATCCAATCCATCCATCTGAGTCTATCTGATAAACATCCATACATCTCTGAAGGAGCTGTAGATTTATATTCATGTTGGTGGCCTTCCACGCCATTATTCTAGCATATTCAATTGTGTTACATTTTTTGTATAAATAGAGAAACACAAGATAAAAATCAATACCTTATGCACAGGTGTCTTCACTTCATCTTAATTAGCTGTTTTTAAAGAATTGGCTGCTCCAGCGGGTGACTAGTGTTTGCTTTTTTTTTTTAGACATTTAGAATCTTGCCACTTTTGCAGATTTACGACATCCAAGAGGACCACACGGCAGCAAAATACATAGTGCCAGCTATTTTTTCCCATATTGCCCGAAAATAGTCCATAATCTCCAGCAGCGGAGACACAATGGAGCCGAGCAGCGGTTTACTGTAAAATGGTGGTGGATGCAGCAATGTGTTGAGCAAGATTACAGAGATTCTGCTCCGTGGAGGTTTAATCCACAGTCTTTAGAAACAATTTATTGCCAACTGTGATGGGCCAATTACTCAACAACACTAAAGATACAACTGTGTGTGTGTGTTCCTTATTAACACGATGAATGGATGGTACAACATTACCTGGACAGCGGATGGACGTTTGATTTGTTTGTGTTTAGATTTTCAGGTGAGAATTTTCAGTACTGACCAACGTCGACGTTGTCAGGGGTTCCCTCCACCAAGTCAACTAATTTCTCTTCGCGATGGCAGTAGATTGACAAGGATATCCTCGTGCCAGATTATCCTCCGTTCTGTGTCCTATTGGTCAGCGTTGACACCTCGCGTGTGTGTGTCCCTCCTGGTCACAACAGCTGAGAGTTTACTATTAGCTAGCCAATTCGTCCTCCAGTCCAGACAAGCCCCGAAACGGTCGCCTCTCTTTCCTCGGCTCGGTCCTCTCAACATATGGTCCTGAATGATAACGAGGTGGATTTTTTCAAATCGCACAAGTCTATACGATTGAGCAGCAACATGGGTAAATGCGATAAACATACAAAATTCTTATACATCCGTAGTGGAGGCCAGTAGTTCAAGGCAGTGTCACTTATCCCCGAAACATCCCTGCTTTCGTTGAGAGTATCACTCTGCTCGTTATCTGTGCTACTAAGAAAGGGTAAGGTTGTGATTGACAGCTGCATGGACCAATAGAAAAGCAGTAAGTGAAAAGTGCCCACCAATTGTAAATGGCTTCATAATTTATGGGCGTTTCCTCTCGTCGCCTCGGTGCGGTGACCTAATGTTTTGATTGACGTTTAGAAGAACCAATTGAAGATTACTACTGCGAGGAGTCATCCAATCAGCATAGATCAAGGTGTGTCTAAGGTTCGATAGACTTCAACAATTTTAATCTATTTTATTGAGCTCGTTTGTCAACGTGAAAAATTGTCATATTTTTAAAAAAGACTTTATTACCAAAAAGTGAATTGTCTTAATCAATCTGAATAGCATTCATAAAGTTCAACGTTCGTGTTGTGACCTCAATGACGTCTCTGATGTGCGCATACTTCTTCCGGGGCAGTGTCTTCTTTGGCGTGGTTGGGGGTTTGCTTTCCCACATAGCATGTGTAGGACAACTGAAAATAGGTCAATAAGATGAGTTCTCAGAAAGGTAATGTGTCTCGATCGCGAGGCCAGAGGCATCAAAACACCGTTGCCTTCAAAAATGACAAGTACGGAGCGACTGTACAAATGAAGGTGTGTGAACCTTACAGTAACCTGTTAGCATACAGGGCTACATAACTCAACTACAATTACCGGGACATTGTGTATTGTTATAGAAGTAACAGTGAACGCTTGTGTAGAGAAGCTGTTTCATTTTTTATCTATCTCTAGGAACCCGGTAACAAATTTCCTAACATCATTTAGAAAATTGTCATAAATGTAACATTAAATTTAAAAGTAAAGTTGTTTTTTTTTTTGTTAATCACTATGTGTCATAATGTTGTGTTTTCTATAAATCTATATCAGAGCAGTGTTGTCACGTCAAAATTCCAACATTTTTACTATGCATCTACTTGTGTTTATTGTAGAAAGCAAAGTCCATGACCCATGATGGCCTATGTCAACACTGTAAAGATGTCCTTGAATGGAAAGTGAAATACAGCAAATACAAATCACTAACACAACCCAGAAAATGGTGAGTACAGTTGGGTAATTTGCAGCAGTCTTTCATATTATCACCAGAAAGTATATGTACTGATATGACTGCACTGATCTCATTGGACCTTATCTGTAAACTGTAAACCAGCAAGTCATTGTGCAGAAGTGATTAGTGAGTAATCATTAAATTAGGAGAGTCAGCATGGCTCATGATTCTATTTGTTAGTTAAACATTCTGTTTCTTTTCAACCAAATGTTCTTCCCTAAACCAGTTTTATTAGAGGTTGCATTTGAAATACCTGGGCAACATCTATTTGAGCTCCCAGAGTCCAAGCCATTTTGTTTTGGTGTTCTGGGGCTCACTGTGGGTCCACAGATCTGTAAGTCCTCAAACATTAGGAGCCAGAATCATAATAAATCAGTCTTTGTGTGACACTGTTGTTTAATTGCAGTAAAGTGCTGTATTGCTCTTTTTTTCAGTTTAAATCATGGGTAAGAGAAAAAGCCAGAGAGCCGCCTGCTGTAGTCGGTTCCAGTGGGAAAGTGATGACATTTGTACTTGCACATGTCTTTTAGTGTCAAGTGTTCTCAGAAGACTGTGAAGGATGCGTATCACATTGTTTGCAAGCCCTGTTCTCTTCAACTTGAGATCTGCTGCAAGTGTGGAAAGAAGGAGGACATTGTTATTCCGTGAGTGGTCATTTACTATTAAAATATGTGTGTGTGTGTGTGCCTGTTTGTGCAGATTCATAGTTCTCAAAATATTACTCAATCTGTCAAATTCATGTTATTGGAGGGGGGTAGTCAGAGATTCTGTAAACAGAGCTGTACAAAAGAGTTCTAAAAGAACACTTGATGAATAATGAAAAGGCAACCAGATGATTTTAAATATCAAGGTAACAGGGTTTTTCCTTGCTCAGGAGGAGCTTTTAATTTAAATGAAAATTTTATCAGAAAATTAGGCTTTATTTTTTGCTTTTAGTTTTATGAATTGTTATTAAACAGATTTTTTTTCACATTTGTCACTATACAACATATATTTTTTGTTTTCTTAATCTAGAAAAAAACATGAACAGTGAACAGAGAAGGACAACATACAGTATCTCTGTATAGTATGTATAGAAAACATTGACCACAGCCATTTTTCAGTCCACTATCCTGTTTTCTGTGAAATGTATACAAACAAATATAAATATGCATAGCAAAAAACAAACAAAGTCCGCACAACTATGTGCTTAACATAAAATCTTTACACTGAAAAAAAATGAGTACAGGGTCTCAAATCAAATGAAGTCAAATGCCCGTCCTCAGTTTTCATTATAAAATCTCAGTCTCTCCTGGTGTAGTGTGTCCACAATATCTCCCTGCCATAAATCCTATGTTAACTTTTTTGCACTGACCGGTCCAAACAAAAGTGCCGTTAGTTAATATTAACTTGCAGAAGATAAAAGAGGCTAGATGCGATAATAGCTATGAGGGGGATCAGGCTCCTAACACTTTAAAAAACAGAAAAACAATGAAAATTTGGTTTCCATAAGTGTACAATTAACTACATGACAAGTGAATTTTATCTTTATTCTCACTAAACGTTCATTTTAGTGCTGGTGACATATTGCTGGAGGTGCCAAAGTCAGGGAGTCATTATGAAGCCATTCTTATCACGCGTTCTCTTATTGTAGATGATAATCGGAATGATATTTGGTTCATTTGTTATATCTGGAGGCAGCATCGAGTCTTTCTTCAGGTAAATCTTCGCAGTTTTCGTCTCCGTCAAGTTTATGTGGTAAATTGTACTGCCGGTCTGCCATCTTGTGGACAACGAGATGTATTACAACCGATTCACATAAATCACTTATTGACTTATTAGTTTCCCTTGGTGACAATTTTTTCTCTCCGAATTGCGGTATCCATTTATTCCCATGTATAATTTCATAATTCTTTGATTACATTATGACATTCAAAACAGGGCCTTGGGGATTTTTTCCTGTGAGCTTGTGGGGGTTAGAGGTATACTCAGAAATTTGTAGGTGCCTGGCTAGAATATTAATACTTGTTTTTTTCGGTGCTGTTAGTGCTTGGAGGAATCAAAAAGGATTGGAGACATGCATTTCAGTAATCCTTTAATCCTTTCTCATATTTTTTAAACCAAATAACATCAACATCATATATTCAATACATGCAAAAAGAATTATCACATTAACTGATGTTTGTTAGCTGTAATCGTCCAGTCCTTGATGGAGACTGACCCAGTGACCATTTCTAAAATTGAATAAAATCAGGTTCATAAAAAATGAAAATGATGGAATGAAATGAAAAAAAAAATACAAAATGAACAATATTTTTTAGTCCCTGCAGCCACCTGACACAACCTCGTTTTGTTTTGCTTTTACTGTGCAGAGTAATTTCACAAGTGGACAAAGAGGAGCGAGAAGCTGGTGATCAGAGAAAGAAAGGACGTGGACGAGGGAAGAAGGATATGGATGACTTGGACAGTGATGATGATTGTGATGAAGATGACTTAAGTGACTTCAGAGACGACAGCGATGAGGAAGAGGATCTTGACGACTCAGAATCAAAGAAGACAAAGAACAAGTCTAATGTGCTCCCTGATATCTCTCGCATCAACATTTAAGTTTAAAAAGCGATAAGAGCTCTTTTTATACTAAATGGACTGACAACCCACAAATACTGCTGGTTTGATGCAAAACTTGGAAATTAACGTCAACACTGTGGCAGCTGATTAGAGTGATGCTACCTGATGATTCAGGAGGATTTTAGACTTTTAAGAAGAATGCCATCACAGATTAGATACAATTAATAAATATACCGTTATAAACCTAAACCTAGCTTGTAATGCGCAGTGATTAGCACTGTCGCCTCACAGCAAGAAGGTCCTGGGTTCGATCCTGGGTCAGGGCGTTTCTGTGTGGAGTTTGCATGTTCTCCCTGTACCTGCGTGGGTTCTCTCCGGGTACTCTGGCTTCCTCCCACAGTCCAAAACATGCACATTAATTGGTCACTCTAAATTGGCCGTGGGTGTGAATGTGGATGGTTGTTTGTCTCTATATGTCGGCCATGCGATGAACTGGCAACTTGTCCAGGGTGCCTTCGGCTGAAGATGCTGAGATAGGCTCCAGCCGACCCCTAACAGGATAAGCGGTAGAAAATGAAATGAAAGGTATTAGGTCAAAATAATTAACTAATGGACACGAAGTATCAGCAGCACCAGTGGCGGACATTGCCAGGATATCTGAACTATGTCATGCACGTTCATATTTTATTTATATACATTTACCAGTTTAATAGAACGTAGGTTAAAACCAATGCAGCCTAGTAGAACAGTCCTGCATTAAATCTTACATTCATAAAGGTTTGAATGTTTTGTTTTTATGCCTCTGCGCCAGCAATAGGCAGGGCTGGAGGCATTGTGTGTTCAGGTAGTCGGTCCGTCTGGGCCATTCTTGTGATCGTGATATCTCAAGAAAGCTTTAAGGGATTTTCTTAAAACTTCGCACAAATGTCCACTGGGACTCAAGGATGAACTTATTATATTTTGGAGGTCAGAGGTCAAGGTCTCTGTAATTATCACAGGACTTATTCAAGCTTTAATCTTCACCTTTATTCCTGCTCTTCCATTTATAGCTGTATTTTCTACAAAAATGGCCTCTTACAAAAATTTGAGCCCCGTACATTTATCCACTTTTATAAACCCGAGGTTATTACAAACATGGACCTATACCATTGGAAAAATAAAATTTTTACCAACCAAACTCATAAATTAACTTTGGATGCTGTGTGGAGGCCTACAACTGCCAGGTGGTGATTTTTCTAGCTGTTAAAACTGGAAAGGATTGATTTCATTTGAGTTAATGATGCTTTTGAATTACATTATGATCCAAAACATCTAAACTTTTGGCTACTGCATTTAATCACTGAGGGCAGACTAAATAATACAATCACATTTTAACATTTAACATGAAATATATGTGGCAGAATATCACAGTTTTGCACTTGAACCTCACCAATGGAATAAGAAATACAGAATAACTCAGGCAGTTCATAAATGGTCAGTTTAATCAGTTGTAAATGCACAAACTTCATAAAATAGGAAAATTGCATCTCAGGAGACGAAAGTGAAAACAATTTTTTTTCCTGAAGAACTAAAGTAAGGCACAGAAACCAACAATCGAAATAAAGTGAATCAAAATGGCTGCCAAACGGATGACATGAAATTTTAATAACTTAAGTTAAATATCTAAAACTGAAGGTTTTACTTTATTACAACTGAATGTGGTTAAACAAAAAAAAAAAGGTCTATAAAATTTAAAAGCTGAAGTTAAACGGGGTTAAAATGTCAGTCTAACATGAACAAGGGAAACTGAGCTGAGGAGGCCACTAACGCTCGTATAAGGTGGCACACAGTAATCCTCACAGCAAAAAGAATTAAAAAAAAGAAAGCACAGTACATATTCATCTCACTAACATGCATTAGGCGTAGCAATCACACCATGTGTGCTCTAACCCCTCAACAGTAAGGCATTTGGCTGTACTGAAAAGTAAACCAATACAAAGATTAACAAACAAATACAGCCCAGCAGGATAACACAACAGAAAAATATTCAAAACCTCAAATACACCAAACCAATAAAAAAGAATCACACAAACAGCATAGACCAGCTTACTACCACTGTCATGGATCATTCACATATGTACAAGCCACAGGTGCCTCCTCTAAAGTTTGATGAGGGAAAAGTATGTGGTGGAGTCAGGCCTGCGGCTATGTTCGCAAACATTACACACACAAAAACAACAGCGGAGGAACATTTCCCATCGCTATTGCACACACCTCACGTCCTGGACAAAAACTGTTCCAACTTCTCCCCTTTAGTTGACATTACAGATCACTGAAACAACCAGACACGAGTAGAGTTTCTTCTCACTGGCTGTCACCCTGATCAACAGCTGATAATGCATGAAAATGCAGCAAGACAAGATACAAACATACTGTATATACTTTGTCTCTCTGGGATGAAATTTGACGTGGACTCTTCAAAGCTGGACCCATCACACACATAAGGGCAGAGAGCCTGATCAAAAAAGTGCACAAACAAATAAGAATGCATCATACAATGAATACAAAAACAAGGAGAAAACACGCTGAGGCATCTATACATGTGTTGAGTCAGATGCTGCACACCTGTAACCTGTCATTTCAAGCATCTCTGTAAAACACCAACTAATCTGGTACCAAAGGAATTTTTATACGGGTTCAGTTTGCGCCGCTGAGCTCTACCACCTGCCTGATGCTAACAGCTCATACTGCTAATACAGGATATGGGATGGATCATCCAGGATTCTCTTCACTGTTTTAAGTACGCGCTGATCAAACAAAGACTGACAACTGTAATAATATATCTGCTATACCCAGTCCACATGAGCAGTCCAAGTTAAAGTGCCATCTGTGTAAACGCGAAGGTACTTGGAGGACTAGACCTGTGCAACCGGCTGGTTATGAATGACAACAGCGCTGTGATCACCAATTTCTACTTGATCAAATGCAGTGGTTTTGCAAACTATAACAACATATGTATTTGCACATATTTTATACAGTCTTTTAGTCACAGTTTTCTTTTTATATATTTATCTAATAAATATATTGTTTATTTTTGTTACCCCATCAGTTTTATTCGCTGTTTTATGATCCTATGCTTGCCCTGAGTCAAATTCCTTGTATGCACACATGCTTGGCCAAGAAAGCCAAATGTCATTCAGATTCTATTCTTCCACATATTTTTCCTACAGTTCTTCACATTGGTGCCATTCATGTTCACCACTTAAAAAGTTTGACCAAAAAAGTGACACTTTTTCAACTGTCAACAATCATTTTAACTAAAATATTGCAAACTTAAATACAATTTTGTTCAGATCCCCTCCCCCAAAAAGCTGTAAAACACTGTTACACAATATTTTTTGGTCACTATATTACAGCTGAGAAAGTTTTGCAATAAAAAGCTGTGCAGTCGTTTTCATTTTCGTGGCAGAAAATCTTGCGCAAGATCATTTTTTGTCAATATTTGCAGTTTTTCATACTTCTGTCAGCGAATAACCGATAGTTACATCCAAAAGAGTAATGTCATGCAAATTATTGTCTGAAGAGAATGTCAGTCATTCATCATGTGTTGCTGTTAAATTTAAAAAATGTGGTAACATTTCAGCCCTCACTTCCTCACTAATGTGTGACTTAATGACAGAGTGGTCACTGAGATCACGGGATTTCCATTTATTTACAGTCAGGAGTATTCCTCTCATGGCTTTGTTCTGCTTACACACTCGTGGGGGAAAGTTCAATAGTCGGAACCCATTTCCAAGCAGGAGTCTGGCTGATGGATTAACCATTTATCATCTGTAGAAGAAAAAACAGTCCAGGCCAGATTGCTCTAATGGTGTGAGCTGAAGCCTGGTGTTCACAGTGGTGAATGTATAAAAATGTCAAAGAACAAGTTAAATTGACACTGATTAGGCAGTATGTAGATAGTACTGACTAAAGGGGCTCGCCTCTGGCAAAGCCCAGACAACAGTCCCCTTAAACTAAAATTACCCGCAACCCCTATAATCCTGTAATCAGGATCGGCACCATATTTTATGGGTTCTTCCTAACCTCACCTTCCCACCAAACTGACCCGAAATCCATCCTGTAGTAATCCTGCATACTTACACATATATAAAGGCAAACAAAGTTTCATGCAAATGCAATGATGCTTGTTGGACAAAGCTGTGATTCTTGTGACGACATATGGGGCAGATTGCACAAGGTACGAGGGCTCCTGTTTTAAATTTTACAATAGGCACTTTAGCTACATTTTGCCAAACAGTAACTATTACCATATTAATATTTTTGCTGCTTTTCACTCATGCCAGTTTTCATCTCCCAGACGGCATGCCCATCCGCGGAAGACCCACGACACACTGGAGAGATTATATCTCTGGGCTGGCTTGGGAACGCCTTGGAGTTAGTGGAAGGGGAGAGGAGGGTCTGGGTTTCCCTGCTCAGACTGCTGTCCCCACGACCCGGACCCCGATAAGTCGTAAAAAATGAGACCAGACCAAGGGTGTAGAAAAGTGTTAAGTTATGTTTGGCAAATTCATATCAGTGTAAGAAATCCAAGATGGCTGTCAACTTTATCCTAATAATGGGGTGTGGTTGGGAGCCTCAATAGGGCCAACAACCAAACAGCTTGTGATGGAACTACTTGTTCATGTATAAGAGAAGCAGAAAATGCAGTCAAATCCATTCTATATGTTCCCATGTTTGGACAAAATGTAATTTTGATAGCAGTTATACATTCAAGAATTATGGATGTGTCACACACTTCTGCACTTCCACCATGTGTGAAGAAAAAAAATCAACAGAAAAAAAAAAAAACACTTCTCGAGATCAGACTGCTAGACTGGGACTATCAATCTAGTATGTGCGGTCTGTTTCTGATCAAGTTTCAGTTTCGTCTTCTCTACCGTTTTATGATCACAAATCTGTTTTCTTGGTTTTAAATCAGGCTGAGTGTTGGTATTTGCTTCATTTGCATTTCTTTTAATAATCTTCGTTTTATTACTTCTTATATACTTTCTGTTGTGTTTAAGCATTCTTACAAGAAAATTGACTTTACAGATCCTGTCTTAATTTGTTCAATTTAAATAGACTAATCTGACCTGTCATGTACTTGGCAGAAGCATCTGACCTTCAAATACGAATACAAATAATGGAGCATGGAATTTAAATTACAATATTTCGCCTCACTCCTGCATGTTGCAAACATTCATTAAAACACAAGTTTTTGTGAAATGGTTCTTCCCTTTTATTTATTGATTTTATGGTGCACGCAACATAAGGTAATGTCACAGGTTACAACTGGTTATTTTTCCAATCAACATCTGCCAGTCGAACGGCAGGATGTGTGTTACAGATATTCTGCTTACTTGAGGACACCAAAGTGAGACACACTCTACCTTTCCAAGCAGCCAACAAAGATTTATGGTGATGAATGTTGAGCAATAATGACATGATTTGTGTCTTCCATAATAGCCAGAAATGTGGGAGTCACTTTACCACAGAGGGGCTCTGCTCAGCACCCCTCTCCAGCTCTGAGAATCTGCAATCTACAATAGAGCAAAACAGTGAGTACAAACAGCAAACTGAAACATAAAAAGTGCAGAAACAAGGCAGAAGCTGATATGATAAATGAGAAAAATACTTGGAACTATAACCTAATAAATATGACAATAAGCAATGTTTGGGAAATTGATAAAGTCTAGACTGTATTTGGAAAAGGTTTGTTTCACACATAAAGCAAGCTATAGGTTTGATTAGAGTGACTCACCTGCATTCTTTTATTAAGAAATCTCAACTTCTGGCTGAGACATTCAATCTCCTGAAACGGGACAAAGGGGACACGGTCAGGTCAAATCAAAGAACACTTACCGAGAGAAAGAGGCCAGGTGTTCATTCACAAGCATGGCTGTGTTGTGTTAAATGTTGTGTTCTCTGTTGGGGAGAGAGAGGGTTAAAATACCTGGCTCAGTTTTTCAATACGCCTGAGTTTGATCTGAGGTAGAAGATCCTCCAGTCTCTGAATCTGTAACAAAAGATGGAATCTAAATTCATTTTTCAAGATTATAATAGCAAATGAAAATAAAACATACAGTATATACAACAAAAGGACAGACACATGGTTACATTTGTAAGTTTCTCATTTGTCTGAAGGAAGAGAGCAGAATTCAGCAGAAGATGTGTTATTTTCAGATGTGTTTTTCTGCATGAAATCCTCTCTGCTTGATACTTTAAACAAGCTACATAGCTCTTTGAAAGCACACATAGTTGATTGTTTCAGGAGAACTAAAGTTAAACATTTTCTCTTCGATAGGTTGTACCTTTTATTATGTATAACCGCTGAATACATGCATTTGTGCTGTATTCGATTTTGAGAACCATTCAGTAACATTACCAATCCACTTGTGACTATATCATTGCAAATGATTGATGTGCATTACCCTCCTGTCAATGGTGTGCAGCCTGGTCCTCATGCTCTTGTTGATCACAGTCACAGGAATGATTCTGGGTTTGGGATGCACTGAGAACCGAATAATCACAAAAGAAATCAGAACTTGCCTGTCTTCAGATTGAATGCGTGCAGGTTGTGGTAATTGCTAATTCCTAATTAAAGTTTGGAGTCAACACAGGCTCTGCCCCCAACTGAACTCTAGGGGTGAAAGTCTGTGGAGATTCTCAGTGATCCAGGTCATGGTAGTCTTGGTGTTTCGGCTGAAGGCAACTGGACTTCTTGTGGTTCCGTGAAGACGTTTCGCTTCTCATCCAAGAGGCTTCTTAAGCTCTAAATTTCTGGTGGGGAGTCCTCCACAATTAAACTTGTGGAGGATCCTTCACACTAAGGGTAGTGGGCAAAGGGTACAATGCCCTGCCCCCAATCTGTGTGTCACAGATCTACCCACTCATCAGTTGGGTTGTCACTCCCCCCAGTCATCATGTGAGTCGCTGGTATCACGTGAGCCAAGGTGTGAATGGTGGCTAAGTTTTCTGGGGAGGGATTTCAAAACTGCATTATATCACAATTGATGTCTAAGGCCTCCTCCTCTGTTAAGTGATGGCTGTTCCAGGTTGACAAACAGTCAAGAAATGGTTTGAGGACAACAAGGTGGATGTACTAGAGTGGCCTAGCCAAAGTCCAGATCTCAACCCCATTGAGAATCTGTGGGAAGTGCTTAAGACCAAAGTGCACGCCCAGAAGCCCTCCAACCTCAAAGGCCTGGAGACTTATACCAAAAAGGAATGGGCCAAGATGCCTATAGAGGTGTGACAAGGCCTTGTGAGCAAGTACAAGAACCGATTGGAGGCTGTGATCACAGTGAATAAAATACCCCTGAACCATAAAATTCCATAAATTGTCTTGTGTAATTATTTTTACAAATGTTTGTCACATGCTCCAGTAACATACAGAAGGACAAAACAATTTTTACATGACAAAATTAAAAAATGTCAAACATTGCCAGGGGTATGAATAATTTCTCCTCTCTCAAACCATCTATCCTCCCTGTCCAACACATGCACATTATCATCCTCAAAGGAGTGTCCCTTCTCCTTTAAATGTAGGCGGACTGCTGAATCCTGGCCGGAGCAGCTGGCTCTCCGGTGTTGAGCCATGTGTTTGTGGAGAGGTTGTTTGGTCTCCCCGATATAAAAGTCTGTGCACTCCTCACTGCACTGTACTGCATAAACAACATTGTTGTTGAAGTTTGTGTCTGGGAGTTTTGTCCTTAGGATGAACTAGTTTCTGTCTCAGAGTGTTGCAGGGTCTGAAGTGAACTGGGATGTCATGCTTAGGGAAATTTTTCTAAATTTCTCTGACACCCCTGCCACATACGGAATGACAGCGTTGTGGCGTTTGTTCCTCTCCTCTTCCTGTGTTGTCAGGGTGCTGTTCCTGGAACACTTAGTAGATTTGACACATGGACAGTTAGGGTATCCACAGGTTTTTAATTCTGTCTTGATGTGTTTGTGTTCCTTGGACTTCCCCTCTGTCCTTGTGTGAACATTTTCAGCCTGGTGATGTAGGCTTCTGATAACTCCCAGCTAGTGTTCCAAAGGGTGGTGAGAGTTGAAGAGCAGGTACTGGTCTGTGTGAGTAGGATTCCGGTAGACTTCAATATTGAGCCCTCCCGTCCTTCTAAAGGTATATTGCACAGTCCAGGAAAGGCAGCCTGTTCTCTTTCATTTCCTCCCTTGTGAACTTGATGTTACTGTCTAATAACATCGCCAAACATCTCACAACCATGCTTTCACCTCTTGTTGGTGAAAGGTTAATTAGTAAAAAGGTTAATAACTGGGGATTCCCTACCAGAAATTCAGAACTGAAGAAGCCTCTTGGATGACAGGCGAAACGTCTTCAAGGAACTACAAGAAGTCCAGTTGCCTTCAGCTGAAACACCAAGACTCTAGGGGTGAAACTCTCCCTACCAGGATCACATATCCACCCCTTGTAAACTTTCCAAAATGTGCTTAGAGCCTACTTGAATATGTGGGAATCCTGAAGTACATAAGCCCGTGACATTGCCATTGCTGTGACATCGCCATCTACTATCTTTAGCTGCTCTCCAGTGAAGTGGTCCTTGCAGGAAGTTAAGATATAACATCCAGACATAAGTGTCTTTCTGTCACAATAGGAACTGCAGGTTGTTGGTGCTTGAGGTCTTGAGGCCCTGCTGCTTGCTTTTTTAAGGTGAACTTCAGGTTGAGATCTATTTAGTTGAGTGTGTTTTTGTCCTCCAGCAGAACGGCAATTTTTCAGGTTCACCCAACCTGCTACTCCTGTGCTGCTCGCCCGAGAAGATCCAATGGTTTTGTGGCAGGTTTAACTTTATATATTTATATATTGACCAGCTACTTTTATGCTAGAATAGTCAGGCTTGCCATCTTTCCATTTTACGTTAATCAGCCACTGGCTTTATATTTAATGACATAATGTAAACTTTGGTCAAGGAAGCAAATTTGCATACTTCTCAAACTCTCACACCCAGTCTGGACCGACCAATAGTGTCAACGAAAACTAAAGGTGAGTTGGCTCTTACCATGCTGGAAGATCTTGGCTACCTCAAGCACATAAGGCCTGTGTGGAAAAATACATATCAACAGTGGGCATGGATAAGGGCTTAAAAACTGTAGTATGCACAGAGTAGACATATAGAAAATTCCTCAACGTGTACAGTCAAACCGCTCACATATGCTTGCTGTTTGCAGAGAGTGAGCTGTTCAGAGGGATCAGGCAGCCACGGTGGTTCCTTATCTGTAAAAGCACACACACAATAAACCCACAATTGTAACCCTATAGCATTGTTTCACTTACAATCCAAATCTGATTTTTTTGTTAAGAAATATGCCTGCACCTCTAATGTGAGGGCAAATGACTACCTTCAATATAAGATCATTGGAGGAGTCCAGCCCAAAGGCAATGGAGATGTTCTGAAAACATGCAAAAAAGCAACAAAGTACACTGTAGTAATTTTTTTTTTAGCAATAAAATGTATCAATATTTTTTAAATAACTGCAGAGAAGGTTCAGTTTGTTGTAATTCAGGTATGGCATATGAAAATAAAAACACAGTAAGAACTATTGTCATTGTGCTTTGATATTTTTTAAATTGCTATACTTTTTAACTGTTAAATATTAACTGTGCAGCTAAAATAATAACATCGACATACCCGTTTGATCATTGTGACTTCAGCGGCTGGAGGGATGGACACTTGTCGGAGAGCCACCACTCGGTCATCTGCAACAGACACAACATGATCCTACCACATTCTAACTCCACTCTTATAAGTATTATTTTTTTTCTCATTCTTAACTATCGTTATCATCCTCTCTTTTTCTCACTTTACAAACTTATGTACTACTAGCACTTTTATTCCAAGATTTATAAGGGGAGTTTGCTATAATAGC
>KV751368.1:625382-657489 GCA_001698575.1 Mola mola | reverse complement strand
ATTATTATTATTATTATTTTTAATTGATACAAGTGGGAAATTGCAATCTTCCCAGCTAATTCTTAATAGGACACTTATATAAACGACATCTGCAGAATAGGGCTACTTTAATGAGCTCACACAACGAGCTGTTGCCGAGCAACTTTCAAAATTTGCCCCTCACAAGCTTTCACACGCAAACACAAACACCACGCTGGAGTAGTCCACTCAAAAGTGAGAAAAACAGAAACTCACATTCGCTGTTGTTATCAGTATAGATGGATATTGTGGAACTCTTCAGAAACTGCTAGATAAGAAGTGGATAAAGTGCATAAAATGATGGCAAGAACCGTTCACATGCACACAAAAGGGGTGCTGTTTACAGATCTGCTCATGGATTAGGCCTGCATTTATCTTGCGATATAAAACGTAGACTAATATTTGATCGAAGTATCGATTATACAGTTTGCTTGTCAGATTTCGTTGTGATGTAAGCAAACACTTGGATGTTTTATTCCAGTAACTGTTTGTTCATTTCTGCCATCAGATCGCTTTCATTGGGAAAGGCACAGAGCTCGACAGACTCTCCCAGACCTTTCGATTCAGTCCATCTGATGTCACTAAACTGGCACAACAGTAAGTTGAATAGAATAAATTAATTAATAAATATGTTTAATTTGAAATAGTTATTAAAAATGATTTTAACCAACTAGAGAGAAACACTGTGCTTGGGAATGCTGGTCAGCAGCTATGAACCACTTGAAAGTAAACAGCCACAGCAGCATAACTGTGTGTTTGAACCATCCTCATGGTTTGCTCCGCAGTGAATTCTTCATGCCAGGAATGGTGGACACCCACATCCATGCATCCCAGTACAGCTACGCTGGCACGGGACTCGACTTGACCTTACTGCAATGGCTTAATACCTACACCTTTCCAGTGGAGTCACGCTTTAAGGACCTAGATTTTGCCCGCAAAGTCTACACCCAAGTAGTGGTAAGTTTGCTGGGATCAGGATATAGAGTCTGTCAAAATGTGTGGAATTGCTGTGTGTTGGAAACATGATGTTTAGCTGTGTGGAACACAACAGGTATAAAAAGTTCAATGTACTAATGTTTGGTCTGCTCTGTTGTCAGACCAAACATTAGATGTCATTTGAGAAGGATGTGAAGGATTGACAAGCTTAAAACATGTAGAAAAGAACAAACAATGATGGAATGTCACCCTAGTCCTGCAATATTATCCCTGTGCTTTACAGAAAAGGACCCTGGGAAATGGAACAACCACTGCGTGTTACTTTGCTACCATACATACAGATGCCTCGCTTCTGCTGAGTGAAATTACAAGTAAGATGTACTAAATATGTGCAGACAAACTCTGACCTAATGATTTTTTTTTTTATGATCATGATGTGAGACTAAACTAAGTTGCATGTCCCTTGAAGAGTGTTGACATAGGTCATAATAATGTAAAATATCCAGCTTACCAATCATTACCTGAGAGCAGTGGTGGATCTGAGGTTGTCTGCTCATGTATATCTGGAAAAATCAGGGAGTTGAATGCGAGTGAGGACTCTCAACCGAATGATAAACGTGGATAGCACTGCAGGAAAAGTAAATAAAAACATTTCAGTCCTGTCAGTGACTGTCAAGACAGTCGGCACTGTCTTTTCTGACATTCAAGCTGCATGGTCACTTTTTCTAAGCAGAGCTTAAAATGTGGTAATGTGTCAATATCCTTCTTTTAGTTATACAACATGAGACCTTGGCCACCAGATAGAGACTAGAAATAGAAGATTTACTGTTGTTAAACCTAAAATTTACATTCAGCATCAGTGACACACTCATTTTGTTTATGCCTCGCTCTTATATTTTTATGTTATGTAAAAATGAACACTTGCGCACAGGCGTGCACACACATGCACTGACCCACACACTATGACTGAGTAAACCATACTGAATTGCGGGACTGGCTTTGGCAGCGCTGCACAGTCATTTCATGTTATCAGGGTTGTTAAACCCTCACCTTTGTCCTATTCTGAACATCTGCTCTGTTTTGTAGAAATCTGTTGTCATATGTGTATATGTGAGCCCATATGATTGGGTTTAAATGATTTAAATTCCTTAGTTTAGTGGTGTTATTTTTTGCAAGTGCTATTTAAACAATAAATCCCATGCATGCGTATTGCATGTACAATCCAATGTCCTGTAATTTCTCAGAAAATAATCTTACAGAGTCCAACGATCAAGGCCTTACACAAGTCTGACATGGATTATAGGTAACTTTTCTGCCGGATTTGACTAGACATATCTAGTCACATTATAGCTCGAAGTTTCCTCATAGTCCTTGAAAGACTGATAATATCACCAGCCAAGAATTACGTTAATAATGGAGAATAAAGAGACATGAAAGAGGATGAATGCTTAAAAAAATACTCAGCTAAGAAAAAAACAATTTAACACATCATTATTTTAGTATTTTATTGATTTAGCAATTAGCTAAAATATTGTTCATTAGTTTGAATTGTTGAAACTGTGCTATGTACTTGTTCTCCTTTCTTTCCTGACTGTGTATTAAGCATGAATCGAAATTTATATGCTGTCCAAATAAATGAAATGTAGATTACAAATGATAGAAAATTAAAAGTAATAGAAAATGTTTCACAGTGTTTCCCTGATATGTCTGAATTGGACTTAAAGGTCCACTTTGTAGAATTTAGGATGATCTATTTGCAAACGTGTAATATTATCTTCAGAACTACAACCAAGTTATTGCGTAATCACCTTAAGTAAAAAACTATAGTATACATATATGTAACCTTAAAATACAAAATTTATAGTTACTTGGGAGCGGGTTTCCTTCCATATAAAACACCATCATTGCGTCACCATGTTACTACTGTACCTGAGAACAGACAAGCTTCTAAAAAAAACCTTGTAAGCACATTTCACATTTGTATGCAATAGTGGCACATGTAATACAAGCAATGAAGAAAACCCACCCCATTAAAAGGTAGTAATGCAGAAGGTATACAAGGAGTTTGTTGTTAGCAGTCTGCTGGAACTTTGTTCCATCCAAAGACCTCATCACTTGACAAAATCCTATACATTTTGACTGGAGTTGCACTGTTGGTCTCCTACCTGCTTGAAGAGGGGACAGTGAGGCAGCCTTCTGTTGATGGACCTTTAAAAAAAAGGAACCAGAGAAAATGGTTATGTAATTTACAGAAAATAGTACTGTCAATGAGCCAGTTTTCAGGCAAAGTCAGTTGGTCATCAAGATGTGAGCCCGTAGCAGATATTATTGTAAATTTTAAAACCATTAACGCTTACAGGTCAACCTAGACCTGTAAGTAGATCCACACATCCAGAATTTCTCAATGAGGGAGAAAGAGAAGATGTGCTTCCAGCCCCTTCCTTTGGAGTTTTTAAGTCACTATGTTAAATAAAATAGTCACAGTAGAGTATTTTTTAAATACTTTTAAACCTATCTGTGAAATTTAAACTTCTTTCGATGGATTGATATGACCAATCTTTGGTCAGAACCCTATTCATAGCAACTGTGTAGTTAAGAAATTAGAGATCACAGACCAATCAGAAGAAAGTATTCCACATGACTGTGTTATAAGGTAGTGTTCAAAAATAAAGTGACGGTTTTCAACCAAGCACAACTATGCATGAACTTGTCATTAGAAAGAGGAAAAAAAAACCCTGGAACTGTGTTTCAATTTATGTACAATAGGAGTACATACATAAAGTACAATATGAATGATGCTTTTGAAATTACTATGAAATTATTTGAAATTATGGTGTAATTTGTTCCAGCCTAACAGGTAAAACAAGAAAAAAACAAGAAAGCTAGAGGGCTGTCATGTGTGCACACACAAACAGTCCTGACAAGAGCTCTGATCAGTTCACATTATTGCTGTGGATTGAGCATGGTGCCAGATATGTACAGGGACATATTCACAACATACATTCTGTCATGTCTTAGCAGGAACAGCACAGGCGTAGCTATAAACTTCATTTAAGGCTGTACTCCACTCCCATATCAAGCTTCTGGCAGTGTGCATTGCGCAAAGACAGTCATAAGCTCCCAGCCTTACTGTGTGTCTATTAAATATGTTATCTGGAAATTTAAATGCAAATTTGATTGAGACTTTGAGCATCTTAGACTGTGTACTTGAATTTGACCTCATCATCACTCTCCTTGTTTTGCTTTACCTGTTGAGGTCACGGATTCAGTTCTGCCTTCAACCTGATCAGACTTCAACTCATGTGTGTGCATGCATGACCCAGAAAAGGTGTAATTCATCAAATTATTATGAGGCAACTGAAAATTTGGCAAACTTTGGTTCAGATGAAATTCCAGAGTGCTTGTCTTTCTCTGCATGTCCTTTGTATCTAAAGTTGCTAGGCGATTTTTGACCAGCCCTTTGCCATTCTGAACTAGGGTATTTGTGAGAGGACGCCATGTAAATATCTTGATTTTCTGGTTTTCTCTGTCCGACATGAACTTAGAGGTCTTATATGAGATACAGAAGAACAGTTCTGGTGTAGAGTCTTATTGGCATGAAATTGTAGACTGCGCTGGGGATAAACAGGTGTCTGATCCCAAAAACGTACCTGTAGTATGTATATATGCACATGCTTATGGGATTGTGGTTATATGCAGCTGTCTGTTATGTACTCTATGTATGTTATACGAGACGACTGGGATAAGGGAATAGAGCAGTTAAGGGACTAGGCTATGGCGAAATGAATACACAAGTTGTGATTGCAGAAAGTCTGGTGCTTTTAAAAGTGCATCAAGTAAATAAAAAATGAGTTAATATATTAATGTTTGCTCATTTTCTTGTTACTCAGCCAGCTTTTTCTTGCAGATGACTTTGGACAGCGTGCATTGGTGGGCAAGGTGTGCATGGACAGAAACAATTCTGTGAAACATTACAAAGAGACCAATCAGGAGTCTCAAGAGGAAACCTGTCGGTGGGTATCAAGCACGTGAATGTTCTCAGTCATCCAGGGCATCTTAATCTTGGAGTGTTTAGTAGGAAGCAACTGGACCTCTTATCTTCAAGTCCAATTGCTTCCTACTAAACACTCCGAGATTATCAAGCACGTGTCGGCTTGAGCGGTACAGTGTATAGTTTTAGTGAAATCATCCCCTTATTGTAAACAGCATCAAGGAGCAAACGAGAATGCCCTTTCAAAACAACAGTATAGTACTGGGGAATTTTACTTGGCTGAGCAGCAGATTGTAAAAACTTAATATTTATACCGAATTTACAGAAGATTTATCGTTTAAAAGGATGTGATATTGAATATGTAACAGATAGCGACAAATGGCAACAGGTATGAAACCATGATGTTATCTTTTGGGAGTTATGTCTTTCTGACAGAGGACAACTTTAGCAAAAACACTTGTCTTGCATCCAAAGACAACTGTTTTATTCAATAAGAATATATAGTATTGCAATTGAAATTCCTTTTAAAATATTTAATATATTCCCACAAAAACAAAAAGAAATGTATTAACCGTATGCAGATGTAATCCCCCGTAGATGTATTTTGTATAAAAGTTTTCATTACAAATTTTTGAGTCTTTGAAATTCAAATAAATGTGGCTGAATAACAAGCCTTATTTTGTTCCCTCAAGGTTCATTGTGGAGCTCTTAAAAAAAAAGGTATGTATAATACATTAAAGTGAACAATTGTTAGAAACAAAATAATTCAAAACTATTTAAAAGGTATCTAATGTTTTGTTTTGTTTTTCTCTTTTTTGGGTAGTACCCTCTCGTTAAGCCAGTGGTGACCCCCAGGTTCGCTCTCTCCTGCACAGGAGCCTTGCTAGGACAGCTAGGAGAAATCGCAAAGAATAACAACCTGCACATCCAGGTGAGTCTAAACCTGGCTAAATTCACAGGGGACTGTCGCCATAGAGACCATTTAATGTTGGCAGAATGCTGACGGGGAGGAATGAAAAGCATTTATTGTGAATCCCAGGCTCCTGTCAACATGTGCCATAGTCACTGCATTCCAAATTAACTTGACCTGAACCTGAAAGGAAACAGCAACTGTTGACCAGTTTGTGTAGTAGCCAAAACACTACATTATATTTGTACATTACACATTACATAATTTGTCGCCTTTTCTATATTATCCTTTGGTGATTGAGTCAGGGAGTCCTATCCAATCATGTTCATGTACATAACAGAGCAGTTGTTGAGACAAATGGTAAATACAAGGAGAGTCAACATATCACAGTGTCCTTGAACCTCATCAGTATATTAGATATACCGGTTCCCATCACACCCAGTCTTCCATCAGGGGTAACTCCCACTCCCACATCCAGACCTCTACAATCACATGAAGACAGTCAGCTCAAAGAAAGGGAAAATCAGTGTTATCTTTTTTAAAAAGTCTGATTTAGGCTAAATAGGAGGTAATGCTGTGACGTTACATCATTCATTTTCCATTTACAGCCAGTGTAAGTCCATCAGTGGTAAAACTAATCACTCATGCCCACATCAAATAAGTAGTTTTTTTTGTGTGCTTAATTTGATTTCTACGTCTCTGCCACTTCATGAGGCTACACTAGGCTACACTAGTGAGCATGGCTTTTAGATAGACAATGTTAATTTGCACTGTGACAGAAACCATGAGCACCAAATTACTGTGTGCATTTGAAATGGACTTGATGAATCTGTAAATATCAGGTGATAGTTTATGTGCAAATTAGCTGCTCCACCCAAGTTTCCAAAAAGATATACTCTGCGCCTCGGCCTGTCTAAGCTTGAAAACTCAGCGCAAAGAAGTGAAGATGGAAAGTTAACGTGAAACGTCATGCTTGGTGTGAGGTCTGCGGCAGTTGCACGTCTCACAGTCAGTGGGTTATTGTTGACAGCCACACTTTAGATTTTTAGATTCTCTGAACAGTTAAATGTCTGACAATAATGACTTTATTTGTAGAGTCACATCAGTGAAAACACTGAAGAAGTGAAGCTGGTAATGGAGCTGTTCCCTGAGGCCAAGTCTTACACGGACGTCTATTACAAATACAACCTACTTACTAACAAGGTGAGGAGGCAGTAACATACGGTGAATATAAAAAACTCTACACACCCTTGTTAAAATGCCAGGTTTTTGTGATGTAAAAAAATTAGACCAAGATATATCATTTCAGAAGGTTTCCACCTTTAATATGACTTATAACCTGTACAATTTAATTGAAAAACAAACTGAAATCTTTTTCTTTTGGGAGGGGATTTAAAGTAAAATAATGTGGTTTCGTAGGTGGGCGCACCCGTTTATAACTGGGGATGTGGCTGTGTTCAGAATTAACCAATCGCATTCAAACTCATGTTAAGTAGGAGTCAGTGCACACCTGCCATCATTTAAAGTGCCTATGATTAACACCAAATAAAGTTCAGCTGTTCAAGTAGGCCTTTCCTGAGTTTCCAAAGCATCAGAAGGATCTCAGTGTTAAAAGGTATCAGTAAGGAGAAGGGTACGAAATAATGTCCAAGGCATTAGATATACGACGGAACACAGTAAAGTCAGTCACCAAGTGTAGAGAATATGGTGCAACAGTGACATTACCAAGAACTGGGCGTCCCTCCAAAATTGATGAAAAGACGAGAAGAACGCTGGTTAGGGAGGCTGCCAAGAGGCCTACAGGAACATTAAAGGAGCTAAAGGAATTTCTGGCAAATGCTGGCTGTGTACTACATGTGACAACAATCACCTGTATTCTTCATATGTCTGGGCTACAGGGTAGGGTTGCAAGAAGGAAGTCCACTTATTGAAGAAAAACATCTAAGCCCGGCTAAATTTAGCAAAAACACATTTGAAGTCTCCCAAAAGCATGTCGGAAAATGTGTTACGGTCTGATGAAACCAAGGTTGAACTCTTTGGCCATAATTCCAAATGTACGTTTGGTGCAAAAACAACACTGCACATCACCAAACGAACACCATACCCCAAGTGAAGCATGGTGGCGGCAGCGTCATGCTTTAGGGCTGTTTTTCTTCAGCTGGAACTGGGGCTTTAGTCAAGGTGGAGGGAATGATGAACAGTTCCAAATACCAGTCATTGTTGGCAAAACCTTCAGGCCTTTGCTAAGCACGACAACGATGCATACATCCGAATCAACAACAGAATGGCTTCACCAGAAGATTAAAGTTTTGGAGCCCATAGCCCAGACCTGAATCCAACTGAAAATCTGTAGGGTGATGGGAAGAGGGCTATGCATAGGAGATGCCATCGCAATCTGACAGCTTTGGAGCGTTTTTGCAAAGATGATTGGGCAAATATTTCCAAGTCAAGATGTGCCACGCTGATGGAGTCCTACCCAAGAAGACTGACTGCTGTAATAAAATCATTGGTGCTTCAACAACGTATTAGTTTAAGGGTGTGAACACTTAGGCAACCACATTTAATTTTTTTTATTAAAACAGTTTCAGTTTGTTTTTCAATTGAATTTGAAAGGTTATAGGTCACATTAAAGGAGAAAAAGTTCTGAAATTAATAATCTTGGTACCTTTTTTTTTTTTTTTTCCACATCACAAAAACTTGGCATTTTAACAGGGGTGTAGATTGTTTTATATCCATTCAAGCTTAGGTTTTGTGGAAAAATGAAAATTCTGGAAATTGTTGACATTGCTTTATTTCTGATGGTGTACACAGACAGTGATGGCCCATGGCTGCTACCTCAGCGATGAAGAGTTGGGTCTATTCAGAGAGACGGGAGCCTCTTTGTCTCACTGTCCCAATTCCAACATTTCGTAAGTATCTGGTTCAGTTTCTCAAGGCTTGATGTGATAGAATGGCATAGTCCTGTGAGCCTCTGTCTCTTTGTGGTGGGGAGTAATTACACAAACACTGTTTCGCTGCAGTTTGTGAATTATTTGCCAAAAGCTCTAAGGTTACCATTTGTTTATGTGAAAAAAAATGTTCAGCTCTAAGTTTAAACCAGACAGTATGATATATCTTTGCCTGAATGCAAATATACTATATGCAACAGATTCAACTTGTATTGATCCCTGTGCTAAAATGACGTTGTTGCAGCAAAAAATGTAATGAGGAACACTCACTGCAAATCTCAAAGGGCCAATAGTCCTTTTAAATGAATATTTAGAGGACATAGACTGATGAACAACACAGTTGTTTTCCTCACAGACTTGGTTAAACTTGATTTAAAATCGTGCCTGCTGGCACAAGCAATCACATCTTTTACCACTGATGATTGTACAATTCTGACGGACGTAAAAAGTACTCATAATAAACTTCATGTTAGTATTCAAAACAAATGTGAGATCCCTACCTTTTGATGAATTACAAGCTGAAAGTAGCATGTGCTCCTCTGTATACTATTGTGGTGCTGTTCTTCCCTCACAGTTGTGTAAGTGTCTGACTGAAGACAAAGAAAGTCCTCACAAACATTACACTCCCTCTTTGAGGTAATGAAATTTGTAAATGTGATGAACAAGCAAAGATTATCATTCATTCACTGAGATGAAATCATGGTTGTAACTGCTGCCTTTTGATAATGAATTACGAGCTCAATGTAGCCGGGGATATGCTGAAGACTGTCCGGGAACTGCACTGGTGTCACTTGTATTCTGCCTTATAATTAAAATTCCTGCATCCAGCCCTTTAACCAGATTGATGCTCACGTTTGATGGGCTTTTCCTTGGCGCATGCCACAATTTTTTCCACCAACTTTTGTTGAAATCCATAATTGAAAGACAAAAGAAAATGCGCATATTCAAAACATTACCTTAAGACTCTAAAGTCATTAAAAAAAACATGAAACGTAATTTTCATCACTGTGTCACTGCAGTAGTCACCTCTCTGTCCAGGTTGCGAAGTGGAATATTGAATGCCCGCAACGTCCTGAATCATAAAGTGAAACTGGGGCTGGGAACAGGTGGGGAGCACGACAACTCGCTGCAAAGTTTTGCCAGACTACCAAAAGACCCTTAATTGATAAGGGTTCATTTTAACCAGTGTGCTCTGTGTTTGCGGCAGATGTGGCAGGCGGCTACTCAGCCTCTATGCTGGATGCTGTGAGGAGAGCTCTGGACTCATCCAAAATCCTGAGCATCCAGGACCCAGAATATGACACACTCACCTTTGAGGAGGTGTTCAGACTGGCCACGCTGGGAGGCAGCCAAGGTGTGCTGTCTCTGTTGGTTTGATCCTCCCTCAGCAGTCATTAGTGCTGAAGTGTTTGCTCTCCAACAACCGAAAAACCTGATTTAGCAAACAAAACATAAGATGTTTGTAATAATAACTGATCACAGTTTCACAGGAGAGGACAGACTACAACAGCTTCTATCATTTTGTCTTGTGTGTGCAGCCTTGTCCCTGGATGACCAAACTGGCAACTTTGAAGTGGGCAAAGATTTTGACGCATTGAGGGTGAATATAGCTGTGCCTGGTGGACCCATCGACCTGATCCAGCGTGACGGACCCCTGGTTGGTGGTCTTAGTGGTGCACACATATACATCATAAATTCATAATGCAGAACATTTCCTGTGAGTGAATGCTAATTTCTCATCTCTGTAATTTCAGATCCTTCTAGAAAAGTTCTTGAATCTGGGTGAGTGTCAGTTTGACTTTATTTGTTTTCTGACGTTAGTGTGTTGCTCAGCCATTTACTACTCGTCTCTGCTGCTTCCAGGTGATGATCGTAACATAGTTGAGGTGTTTGTGGCCGGGAGGAAGGTGGTACCATTCACAGAGCCTAGTCAGAAAGTTCTGTAGCTCTTTGTGAGTGACTATTGAGCTCCAGAACGGGAAATAAGGAACACCCTGGGAACTGTTACCATGGCTGGTCTGCATCTTTTAAGACTGTAGCTGCTTACTTAAATTGACCTTAACTAGAAATACACAAGTACTGGTGAGGGTGGCTTCTGTATTGTGTTTTATTAGATTATTCTTAATAACATGACCAAAATGCATCTGCCGAGAGAGAGAGTACAGGGGCAGATGGCTAGTTCTGAAAATTCTAAAGTCAGATTTGTGCTGCTGAAAATAAACCTTAACAAACTCTCTTTGTTAGACAAATACAGGGTAGCAATAAAGACACAATTTTTTATTATAGATGTTTATAGGGTTAGTATTATATGCTCCATTGGGCTATCTTTCCTCTGAATTAATCACGCTTCTAACTACAACACGTGTTCCATTGCATGTTGGTATCACAATGTGTTACCACATGAAAACTGAAGTGGACAATAGTCCATGAAGTTAAGTGTCATCCTAACACGTGTTCCGTAGTGCGGCTGCCTGATATGAGTAGAGCTTGACAATCAGTTTTTTCATGCTTTTGTAGCCAGACATTTCTTTGATGTCAGCAGACTGGGATTATCTTTAATAACTAACTGTACACTCCACTGAGGTGTTTTAAATGACATAGGTGCATGATTATATTACAGCATTCTCTTGACTCATTGTCAGTTTAACTCATTTTTTTATACAGTTTATGCCAGATTGCTGCGCTCACAGTCATCACTGTAAAACTGGTGTCTTGTGACAGAGGCGTTAAGATTCCGATCATGGGACTACTCTCCGTACAAACTGATCTTAGAATGTTTAGGTAGTACTTTAAAATTTCACACTAATCCGCATCTCCTGTGGAAAGTTGAATTATACTTGACCTGATGCCTTATTATTAAAACCACTTTTCATCAATTCAAATTTTTCATATTCTCTGACTGTTAACTTTAAAATTTTTTTTTACCAAATTAAATATGCATGTATATTTATGTTACAGCTTCAAAATGTCTTAATAATGTTGGGAAATGAAGGGAAATTTAATTAGACTCTTGCTTAATATGTTATTTAAAAGACAAGTTTGCTTTTTTACTAAAATCTGAACATGTATGTTACCAAATTGTGCAAGTTAAAGGCACTCTTTCAACTTTGCAGTTTGTTCCATTATGGAGCTTGAAATAAAGGAATAACAATAATGTTTTGACTGTTTTTCTAAGGTTGTTTTTCCTCTTATTTGCTTTTATGTAACATGAAGTTTTTAATCAAGGATATGGGATGCAGGTAAAGGGTATAGATTTACAAAGTGGCCAATGACCCTTCCAGCCTATTAGCAGTTCTGTAATAGACACCCACCATCTGGGCCAGACAGCTGAGAAGGTGATATAACTGTAGTCATGTTGGACTGACAGAAAGGTCCTGCTCCACTTCAAATAAACCTATAAAGCACTGTTGCATTCAGCAGAGGGAGATACTTTACTTTTTCTGTGTTAGCTGTCTTACACTTTAATCATATATCCTGAAACTCTACAAATCTTTTGCAATATGAAACACTCAAAGCCATCTTCTTTCTACCATCCACTACCATCAAAAGTATTTTCGATTGAGCCCATGGACAAAATGTTTTGAAAATGTAAAGTCAGAGTGGAAAAGAGTCTCAGATAGAGAAAAACTAAGCACATTTTTAGTCATAACTCAAGAATTCATGCACTAATTATTTAACATTAAAAAAAAAAAATTCTAACAGGATAATGAATATGAATGCATGAATGACATTTTATGTCAGAATCACTGTGACTTACAGTAATACTATTCTGCAAAAAAATACTTTCAAGGCCATTTATCATAACATTAAGACAGGAACAGAAAGGGATATTACGTTGTGTGCATCTCCTGATCTGAAGATGACAATTGATTGTTTTTGAGTTTGGAGTGTCTTTGCAGCAGTATCCATGTCTGAGGCGTTGCAGTCCACTACGGGCTCTTCCATTTTTGTTGATACTGAACTTCAGCTTATGTTATGAGGTGCTGTTGTTGCACTATGTGACACTGATCTGGATCTGTTTTTGCCCCCAAATGATTTGCCCTTTTATGGCATGTTCAAAGATCACTGTTATATTCTAATCCACTGCTGTGAATATGTCGCATACTGTAAATATTGCATTGACACGATCGCTGCTCCGAATTGTGACGCAGGCCGCTTTAGCAATCAAATTGTCAATAGACGTGAAAGCTGTCAGTTGTTGTCACTTGATTGGACAGCAACCCTGGAGGACAGTGAGGATGCACAACAGTCCGTGTTGGCAAAGAGGAAGTAGCGCCTGAGAGACGAAACTCGGGGCTTAAAAAAAAACCCAGAAACTACAATGCGGAAGTGGTGCCGTCTGATGAAAAAAACAAAACAAAAAAAAAAACCCCAACCCCGTGTATGATTAATTTTGTCGAACAAAGGTGGATGCAGGCTTGTTTCAGCCACACGTCAGCTTTCTTATTGCCATTAAAGCCTCTGTAGTGAGTTTTGCAGGTAGGTTTTCCGATTTGTGTTTATCGAATTTTACACTGCGTTTCCTGTGTCCCTCACGTTCAGTTTCTCTCAAGTGAACTGACTAAATGAGGACAGCATTACAAAATTGTCAATACAGGTGACATTTTAATCGTTGACCTCTTTTAAAAAAATTAAAATAGCTAAATTAATAGAGATTTACCAGTGGTTTCTATCTGAACACAGTTATAATTCACTTTTAACGCCATTTTTCATAGAGAACTGCTAACAACATATAAATAACGATATTTATTAATGATTCTGCAGCTTTGGCTTGTGTCCTCGAAAGTTAAGAGTCAGATCTAGATATCCATATGAGTACCTTTCCCATTCAGCCAGAAAATGTGGGAACCTTTAGAAGTGAATCATTCAGTAATTTGCTAGACAATGTAAAAGAAGAAATAGTTAATAGACTTTCTGGTAGCAGAAATTAAAGCCTGAAGGATATGTGTTCTTAAATCCCAATTTTTTGATATCTGCTGCTATCGATAACATATAAGCCAATACTGATATATCTTTGGTAGGCCAATATCGGAGGATAATATCAGTCAAAACCATATATTAGACTGGCTCTTGCAGGGATGTTTTCTTTGTCTAATATACCCTGTCAATTGTGTCATTGTCAACCCCTCCCAGCAGCAACCTCGTCATCACGAAGAGCCACATTTGGCAATGCCTCTGTTTCGGGCCTTGGGTGAACACGGCAGTGGGGCAAAGGCTCATCCTGGACAGAAGAGGACAAGCACAGTGAAGTTTAAGAGGAGGTCCCGGAAGACGGATGAAGATGGCTCAGTCCTGTCGTTGGAGCGGCTGTGCATGCTGAGCCTCGCTGACAACATGAAGGAGGTGTGGGTGAAGGACTATTCCGAAAAGTACCTGGATGAATACTGTTTCAGACACATCATGGGGCCTTTCAACCTACTGTGTGAGTTTGTAAGGGCAACGATCCCTGTAGCTGACATTAACCATGAAGCAATATACTACACTGTCACTGACACTGTCTGTGACTGCGGATGCTTATCTTAAACTACTTTCCTCATGTGTTTTAGCTGTAACCTCATCTGTAGGTTAACAGATGTACACAGTGCTTCATCGCATCTGATCGTTCCACAACATCTCTGGTCTCCCTCTCTTCCCCTCTTTCTCTCTCCCCATAGCGGGGGAGCTGGTTGAGGAGCTGACGCAGCTGCTGTGCAGAAGAAAGCAGCTATCCCGTGCAGCCCTCCACCTATTGCTGGTTCCCCAACTCCGTGGCCTGTCTCTAGCAAAGTGTCCTGGATTGGTCAACTCCGCCCTCTGTCCGCACATTGCTGCACGTTGCCAGGTTGGACCGAAGCTTCCATTTATGTTTCCTCACAGGCTTCTGTTTGAAAACGTGGCAATTTGTCATACATATCTGATTTTTTGTTGTTTGCCTACTGGCTTGAATCTTGTCAGGGTTTCCTTTTGGATTGCTGCGGCTGAAGATTGAAAAGTTGTTTCACACCTGAAATAATCCTCTTAACTCTTCACCTTCTCTTTTCACTGCTAATAACACACACATATAAAGAAAATGAGTAAGGCATAGTATGTAGCTCTGACCTGGATTTATGTCCGGCATATTTCATTAAAAAAGCGGACGTGCTCTCTCATTCATGTATGTCAATATTTTCAGGTCAGACTTATTTGTTGTTAAAAGTAGAAAATCTTTTTTTTTTTTTTTCCCCTCAAAGTGTCACACAAACCACAAGCAGGCAGGGTAGACACATTCTGTGGTTTTAGATAGGCCGAATTCCTCCTTAATATGTCCTCTGTCTCAGGGTCTGTGGAGTCTGGACCTGTCTGGAGCCCAGCAGCTGCCCTCAAAAGTGCTGGCTGAAACCCTCTGCAGTCTACCTTACCTGCGCTCCCTCTCTCTCGCTGGTACACCCTGTGACAGAAGTGTGATCAGGACCATTGCTCAGCGCTGCCGTTTGCTGCGTCATCTAGACGTGTCCCATTGTCATTTCCTCTCCCCTGCTGCCCTACTTCTTCTTGGAAGTGGAGCTTCCATTTCATCCTCTGAATGTTCCTCTGGGGCGTTCTCTCCGTCCCAGTCTTGCTGCCCACCTTATCCGTCTCCTTCCCCCCTCAGCAGCCTGCTGGCTCTGGATATTGGGTTTGGTGAACATGAGGAAGACCCTGTGGCAGCAGCAGCTTACCTCCTGCTGTCCTTGCCCTGCCTGGAGCGAGTGGCCCTGGAGAGGCTTGCGCAGGCCTGCTGTCTCATCCAGAACAGGGAATTTGACCAGATGGACCAGTTCACCGAGCGAGAAGGAGTTCCCCGGCTGGCGGTGCTGTTCCAGGAGAGGAGGCAGATGCTGGGCATGGAAAGCTGCAGGAAGACGAGAGAAGGAGCAGCAGCAAATGAGGAAGACGAAGATGAAGAGAGGATATTGTGGGAGGGGTGTGGTAGTGAGAGAAAAGCGGATTCAAGTGGAGATGAAGGGCCTAGCCTCTCTCAGAACCAAGCTGAGGAACACAGGAGAGCAAGAGCTGAGTCTCAGTCAGATGACAAACACTTTATGCTGCACCTGAAGCATATTGAGTGCTTATCATGTGACTCTCTGGACAGTTTAAGTCGATTGTGTCCAAACATCTGTTCTATATCTGTGAATACTGATGATTACGATGAAGCTAGAGGAAGAAGCCAGGGGTCTCTTTTAACTGCAGGCCTCAAGACCTGGTCAGGCCAGCTAAGGAGCCTCTGTATACGCTACCCAGGCCCTCTGGTAGAGCTGCTACCTGCCTTGCAAGTTGCCGGCTGGTCCTTGTTCTCTCTCACTCTAGAGGGGCTGAAAACCAGCCCCCACTCTCCTCTGCTCGAGGTTATAAAGTCCTGCCCAAAGCTCAGAGACCTATCGATCTCTGCCGAGCCTCCGACCACGCCACAGGAAGAAGAAAACGAGGAGGATCAGCTGGACGATCAGAATCTTCCCTGGCTGCCTGACCTCTCCTCTCTAACACTCAAGTAAGACCACTATTAAGGTGCACATACATACAGTATGTAGGTGGTACAATAGGAACTACCGACCCTTGTTTGGAGCCCACAGCAAACACTTAGCAGCTGAGTGGATTTTTGTTTGTTTCTGATCTCCACATGTAGTCATGTGTTTGACGCAGCCATAGTGTGCCTTGCAAAATAACCAGTGATGCTTCTTCTATACATAAATACATAGCTGAATCATTGAAGGTATCTAGGCCACTGTAGAAACTTGACAGCACAACATGGAGAACTCTGTGGGAGGACCTTCTCCCTCTGCAGAATAATACACTAAACACACTGTGAATGTTGTATTTCTGCCCCAATAACAAGATGGAAGTATTCTAGCCTAATTAGAGGCGCCTTTACTAGTCTAAAGAGGTATATGAAGAAAAACAATCAGGTCTCACATGGTGCAAATATACAAAAATGCAAACAGATAAAAACTGAGCATTTATGTACACATATACTGTATATATAAACATGTACACACAAACATGCATATACAAATATTCACTCATACATAAGCTTGTGTAAATGTGAATACATCGACACACACTGGCAATGAAATTTTGGTAGAAGTGGAGAGAATAAACATATGTGTGTATACATATATTTTCTGAAATTTTAGGACCTAAAAGACTGGGAAAGAGGGCTTTGATTGAAAAACACCAGAATTCTCCTTTATTGTTTGTAATTAATGTGCTTTTATCAATGTTTACTTTGTGTCAGCGTTTTAATAGCTCAGTTTTATCACTTAGTGGTATCAAATGTTACGCAGGCACAACTCACTGCATTTGACTCATAATAATTTGGTAAAGTTTTTCAAGTTTGAACTACCATGACCTGCTATAAAACTAATCTTATTAATTGTCCTTGTGTGTCGCATTTTGTTGCAAGGTTCTCCTACGAGCACAGCCAAATGAGGCCCAGCATGTCCTGGTGGTCCCTGAGGCAGGTGCTCAAGTGTCTCCTGACTGGTTCTCCTCTGCTGGAGAAGCTCTCACTAGTCTCCCTGCCGTGCCCTCTAGACAGCGTATTGCAGTATGCGCTGCACAGAGGAGGCTTCTTACCGCGTCGTTTTCCATATTACAGCGATTTGCCTCTGATGCCACTGAGACGGCTACAACACATTGAACTTCCGCGGACAGATGTGAGGACAGGAACAGTGGAAAGAATAATGCTGCATAGTAAAAGACTCAAGTACATAGATGTGAGTTACTGTTGGGAAATCAGTCAGCAAGGATGGTGGGGCTTGAAGTTCAATAAAGCTGAAGTTGTGTGGTCATAGTGAAGAGACGCTAAGCCTCCAATACAGGAGCAACACTACTGTACTCGGTTGAATGCTTTAAATGACTAAAAACAATGCACGCTTTTTCACAGCTTGCAAGACTACAACTTTTTAACTGGTTATTTTTGTGACTAAAACCATGCTAAAATATTTTAAGGCATCTTTTTGCATCGAAAGATTGCAACATGCCTCAACTCAAAATATGGTTGACCTATTCCTATAGTGCCTTGAATTAATGGAAAACTCCATCTTCGGTCCCATGTTTTAAACAAATCTATCATGTCATGCAAAAAGAAAAGACAACATTTAACTTACAGTTAGGTCCAGAAATAATTGGACAATGACATTTTTATTTCAATTTGATTGTGGTGGTATATAGAGACAAAATGATAAAAACTGTCGTGCGAATACTGGACTGTGCATGAAAGGAACAATGAGGTGTGGATAATGTACTTTTAATAAAATTTCAGTATAATTCACATAGAAAATTCTATATGTCTTCATGTGTTCATTGTTTCGATTTGAAAACTTATATCGACTGAACAGAAAGTGCCCACATCGCTTCCTGTGTAATTGCTTCTTGCAATATTAAATGTGAGCATTCTTCAATTCAGAGTGGACGAGTCGAAACAGCACCAAAACAGAGAAAATTCGATCAAGATTGGATTTAGTTGGAGCAAACTAGACTAAATAAAAAAACTGCATGCAATAGGCATGCATCTAAATTAATATGTATTTTTGCATGAAAAGCATTACCAAAGCAAAGAAACAAGGTGTGGGCACAATAGATCAGAATGTAAGAAACGAAAAAGACCAAATGGTTTGCACATTACTACACTGTACAATACAGTACAAAATGCAAACAATTGTATCCTGTTTTTAGCAGTTTAACAGGATAAGCGGTAGAAAATGAATGGATGGACGGATGGATGGATTTGGTTACTTAAGAGAGCCTGGGCTGGTGTCTACATGTTGTTTTTCTCGGTGTCCACTAGGTGTCAGTAATGGTATCCTACTTTTGATAAAAACCCATTTTTAAGTGGAAAGGAAGAAGAACAACGTTGGGCGGATAGAGTTTCCTTATAGTGTTGTTTGCTATCTGGCCGACGCGGGTACAAACTTAAGCGCACCCTGTTCCGGGCGCCCACGTCACTCTTCGGAGACGTACCACATACTTGCTCATTAGCCAGCGGTTAGCATCTGGCACTTTAACTATGTGACATTTCCGAGGAACGGGGTGACTTTCACTTTATTTGTTAGTAAGTATGACATGTCTTAAATGCTACAAACACGTCTTTTGATGTGTTAACAGTGACAGTGAGTAAAAATCTGTCAAATTAATAGCGTTTCTCTGACATCTTACCAATTCGGCTAATTTCTGTTTACCGTTCACATGCGTTTAAAGTGGCCATGTTCGATATGTTCACATGAGCGCTTCGTCTCTAAACGTTAACACGGGCCATTTTCAGCAGTGCATAAGTTGTCTGTTAAATGTTTACGGAATAATGTTAATATTTCTGGTATTCATCCTCATAAGATCATGGTGACAGCTGAGAGAAACGGGACGGAGCCACGAATCAAACCCAATCTCCCCCCTTCAGACAGATTCTTGATTTATAATAAGTAAACCAACAAGCAAAAGACAATCTGCAACATGGGAAGGTTGGTTTGCTGCCATTTTAAGGAAATATCCATGTATGTGACATATTTTGGAATGCTTTGCTCACGTTTCCTTTCTTGTATCTGCTGACAGGATCAGCTTTTCGTGCCTTTTCCCTGCTTCATGGCATTTCAGCCTGTCCTTACAGGTTGTTCCTCGACTTCTGCTGCCTTCACTCAGACAACTGCTCTTCATCAGCTCGGTGCTCTGTCTCATGGGACTACTCTACCTGCTGCTTGTCACTGGAAAGGGGCAAGCCAGCTGGATCAGGAAGGAAAATCACTTCCACAGGTAAACTCTTCTGCCTTCCTCAGAGGAATTGTGTTATAAAGGACACAGACTATATTATGTTAACTGTTCTCTGTTGTCTGAAAGGCACTTGGCAAGGGTGACAGATGTGGATGCAACAGACACAAGCAACCCCAACATGAACTATGGCCTGGTAGTGGACTGTGGCAGCAGTGGCTCCAGGGTCTTTGTGTACTGCTGGCCACGACATAATGGTGACCTCCACGAGTTACTGAACATTCAGCAAATGAGAGATCAACACCGCAAACCAGTGGTCATGAAGATCAAACCGGGTAACAAATAGACCTAGTGCTTGTGGTTTAATGTCTCACAAATGATCGAATATATAATGTATGACAAATTCTGAGCTCACTCTAAACCAGTGTTTTTATCTTAATGATTGTTCTTATAGGCATCTCTAAATTCGCTAAAACACCAGAGAAAGCCAGCGATTATATTTACCCACTGCTGAGCTTTGCAGCTGAACACGTTCCCAAAAATAAGCACCAAGAAACACCCTTGTACATCCTTTGCACAGCTGGAATGAGAATTCTCCCTGAAAGGTACAGCTTGGCTTAATTGTATCAGTTTTATCTTGTCTTATAAACTCATGCCAGATGTTCAGATGGCACCAAGTTAGCTGACACCGGAAACATTTTTGCTTAATATCAGTCAACAAGAAGCTCTTCTGGAAGATCTGCGAACAGACATCCCAGTCCACTTCAACTTCCTCTTCTCTGATTCCCACGTGGAAGTGATTTCCGGAAAACAGGAAGGTAATTGAACAGAATAATAAGAGTAGATAGGAATAAGCATCGCTATACCCAACTAAACATGTGTTAAATATGCAGATTTCTACCGATTCAAGTCTTTCTAAAACATTTTATGACATTTTATGAAAATTTCTGATAGTTGCTAAGATCAATGAATGTTGTAAACTGATTTTTCCTATATTATTGTGGAAGATCTCCACTGTTTTGGAGGCCTTACTTTTATGTAGTGCAAGAGATTCTGGTTAAAGATTATATAGTAGCTATTAACAATTTGACATCATTGACTTTAGGTGTCTATGCTTGGATTGGAATAAATTTTGTCCTTGGAAGGTTTAACCATGAGCACAATGGTAAGTAAAACAATGTTGTATTTCAGTTGTTTGCATTTTAAACAGTAAATATTTGTCTGGATTTTTGCCATTAAATAATTGATGTGCTACATGTCAACTAATCTGCAAAATAAAATAAAATCAAAGCTGAGGGCCTTTGCACTCTTGCCGGCTTCACTCTCTCCTGTCAATCTTTCAAGATGGCGATGCTGTAGTGGAGCTACAAGGCCAAGGCAGTAATCACCAGGAGGCGCCAGTGAGGAAGAGGACTGCCGGTGTCCTGGACATGGGCGGGGTCTCCACTCAGATCGCATACGAAGTGCCAAAAACTGTAAGCTTTGCTTCTCCACAGCAGGTTATTATCCACAACAATTCAGTTTTTTGTGCCAACTTTGGTTTTGGTCACTCACACTTCTTGTTCTTCTCCCTTCTTCCAAACCTCTGTCATTCCCTGGTTAAACCTGTATGCACCATTTTTGTCCCGTGGAGATGATCTGATCCATTCATCACTATTGAAGGCATACTGTAAGCCTGCTGCATGACTGCATAGCAGGATTTCTGCAACAACAACATTAGAGATAGATACAAATTGTATTTATATAGTGACTACCAGGCTCAAAGGAGGGTGTTCATGTCAAGACATTTTGTTTTATAGTAGATGAAGCCATGATGTTCTGTTCTGTCATACTTTCAACCTTTGATGTTTAGAGATACATTAAACCAGACTTAACAATACTTTGTCTCAAACATAGGTTACCTAATGTATAATCATGTATCTATTTGTTGCATGCCACCACTAATTCCATCTTCAATGTTCAAAAGATGTTAACACTGTAATGCAGTGGCCGAGAGAGGTAGTTACACTGCAACTTAAGAAAACACATCCAAAAAGACAAAACGCAAGCAAATCATGAAAGCGTCATCATTTCTTTGACAACACATGCAGCATTAAGGAAACATCCTCCCAATGCACAATACCCAACCAAATGTAGTAACAGATTTCACATAACACAACACAACACCATGAAAACTCCAGTTGCTACAGTCAGTCTAAATCATCCATTTATGCTGTGGACTTCAGTGACGTTATGAATTATTGTGGGAGTAAGAATGAGCTGTGTTGGGCACCAGTGTCTTCTGGAAACCTTAACTCTGGTTTTTTCTGTGTTTGTAGTTAATCTGTTTGGTTGTGTTGTGTGTATTGGTTGCATGTTTTCTATATGCTGCACACATGTAGCCAAATAGTTGAAGACATTTTGAACTTGTATGGTTTTTGGTTTTTTTGGGGTATTTTTTTTTTTTTTGAAGTTGCAGTGTCTTCCCTCCCTTGCCCAGCGCAATGTAAGAGTATGTATGGGTATGTTATGATGGTGTCATCATTCCCAGGCTGATTTCTCTTTGTTCCCTAGGAGGAAGTTGCCAAGAACTTACTGGCTGAGTTCAACCTTGGATGTGACGCACATCGCACAGAGCACGCTTACCGTGTTTATGTGTCCACCTTCCTGGGTTTTGGAGGAAATGCAGCACGACAAAGATACGAAGAGAGCCTCATCAAAAACACAGCTATGCGAAACAAGTGAGATTCACAGACAAAGTGATCTGCTTGATTTGGTCTTTTTTTTTCTTTGTATTTACAATGTATTACTCATTTCTCTAGACTCTTAGGTCAACATGTTGGTGAGACCGCTGAGTCTCCCCTCCTGGACCCTTGTTTCCCCACAGACCTGCAGGATGAGATTGGTCCGTCTACACAAAGTCTCCACCTGCGAGGCACAGGAGACTTTGACCAGTGTAGGCAGATTCTCCAGCCCTTCCTCAACCGCACCAATGAGACCCAAACCTCCCTCAGTGGTGTCTACCAGCCCACCATTGACTACATCAATAGTCAGTTCTACGGCTTCTCCGAGTTCTACTACTGCACGGAGGATGTGCTCCGGATAGGCGGGGATTATAATGCTTCCAAATATGCCCGAGCTGCCAAGGTAAATTCGATTTAGTAAATTTGCAAGTACCCTTTTGAAGCATGCCGGACATTCCCTCAATGTATAACTCATTATTACCCTTTTCAGGAAGCTTCTTCTCACTTGACCTGGAATTGGAGTTAAAATGTGCCTGTGAAATAGCTAATCATCACACAACACTGCCTAGTTTTATTATACTGCGTGCAAGACAGTGTTTTTACTCAAAACAGTTTCACTTAACTGCGATTGACCTTTGGATTTTATCAGTATATTATGTAGTTTTAATACTATGCTGTATTTTTTTAGGGGGACAGAGATTAATGTACTTTTAATTGTTTTTTCACTGGAAACATTCCTAATGTTAACATTTACAGAGCTACTGTTGGACCCAGTGGAAGACTCTGAGGGAGCGCTTTGACTCTGGCTTGTATGCATCACATGCCGATCTGCACCGGCTGAAGTAAGTCATACAGGATTATCACATTTCCAAAGTTTCACTAACCAGTTGATCAAATAGTTAAATCAATATTATATCAATGACTTTACGTTTATGTGTGCAGATACCAGTGTTTTAAGTCAGCATGGATGTATGAGGTACTGCACTCAGGCTTCTCTTTCCCCACCAATTACAAAAACCTAAAGACTGCACTGCTGGTCTATGACAAGGAGGTCCAATGGACCCTTGGAGCTATTCTTTACCGAACACGCTTTCTGCCTTTGAGGTAAGATGGATTTTCCCCCTCACGTGCCCCATTCATGGTCCGTATACTAATCAAGCAGTGAGTAAAGTTAGTCAGCAAATTAAAGTTAACATTTGTTCAGGTTAGGTGAAGCTAAGATTGGTTAATCCGATTGACTAATAAAGACGGATGATACAAAAAAAGAAGCCAAAATATCTGTGATTCTGGTGCTGCCATCTTGCCATGGTGAAGTCATCTGGAGCCAGTGTTCAGTAGCCAACCACGCAGTGGAGCTGTGGTACCAAATTCCCACCCATACAGCCGCTATGTATCATAAGCAGTCAGTCATGATTTTTCACCACATTGTTATGGCATCAAATAGCTAATTCATATCGAACTGATCGGGGGAAAAAAATGAAAACTTGAACATACATTGGCATGATTAGAACTACCTAATATGACACAAACCATATTTAGGAGAAATTAATTTCACAAGAATTTTATGTACTCCTCAAAGTACTTTATGACCTGTACTACAGTTCACCACCAGGGGGTGATTGAGTTGCTTCTGCTTCACTACTGCAGAAATCTAAAGTCATCCATCTTTATAGAGTAAAACCCGACCAATACTGAGTTTTAGGGAGTAAAAAAGTGCCAATATCAATATATTGGCCGATATACTCAGGGTTTTTGCATGGATCCCTCAAATGAGTTTACCTAACATTGGTAACAAAGATATGAAACAGGCAGAATATCTGACAGATTAACAATGAACTTTTATTTTGTTAAATGACAGCAGTGCACTGAAACAGAAACCTTCAATTGAAATTTAATAGAAATCACCCCATCTGTTTCTACATTGTCTTCTTAAAACCAAATTTACCAATATACCATTACTGATACCAATATATCTGTGATAGGCCAATATCTGCCAAGCCGATATATTGGTTGGGCTCTATTATACAGTCTGTTGTTCATCTTCACAGCCATCGTTGATGACAGCAAGATAGCTTATTTGAACTTCAGAGGAGAGTTGAAACAGTCATCAGTACGAAGGACTGGCTGGCAGTGGGTCCACCACAGTGGCTTTCTATTGTATTAGAGACAGGGGGGGCAATTAAAATTGTGGAATGTCACTGCTCTCTCAAAATGAAACTCGGTCAAAGCCTTTAACTAGTGACATAAACACAAGACATGAAACTTAATGAAAATAAAAGAAATTACTCCGCAAGACTGCTATCGTTCACTTTCTTCATGTTGATTTTTTTAAGACTAGACTTAAAGAAAATTATTTATGTCTGAAAACAAGTTCACATTTAGTGTTAACGTTCAAAAAAAGAGTAGGTACTGATTAGTTTAGAGAGCATAATATTTAAATTTGACAGGTTTGAACCTGCTACTTGTTGCTCAGATTAGAAATTCCTCTTTGCTCTGCAAAGACATTTAAGTGTCTGAGAACTGCATATGTAGGGTTGTGTCAGATCATCTGTCAAATGCAAACTGGTCTGTATAGAACAGGTCCTGAACTGAACCTTTGCATGCTTGTTTTTATGCTCTCATCTCAGGGACATCCAGCAGGAAAGTCTGAAAGGAGTGCATTCTCACTGGCGGCACAGCTTCTCCTTTGTCAACAACCACTACTTGTTCCTGGCTTGTTTCTTCATTGTGTTCTTGTCTATTATGTTGTACTTGCTGCGACTTCGCCGCATTCATCGACGTGCAGCCCAACGCTGCACACCCTCTTCTGTACCGTGGTTGGAGGAGGGCCTTGGTTCCCCCACGCTCCCTATCAACCTACAAATTTTGTAGAGTATCTGGACATTTTTTTCCTGAAAATCAAAACCCAGACTTCACTCCTTTTTTTTGTTCATTGAGATTTTAATGCTGAAAACAGGACATCTCTTTACAACAAGCTGGAACAAGGATGATTGTGAGAATTAGAAAAACGTTGAAGATCTTAGGTCAGGGTTAGTTAATCTTGAGTAACTTAAGACCCATTTGTCACAGCGAGGACCACTTTCTAAAATAAAATAAGGTGAAAAATTTAAATAAAATAATATGTATATCAGACTGTGACAGAATTTTGTACAATTCAACACCTCGTGCTTTCGGTTGAGCATGACGACCTGTGTCCCCTTATGAATCCAAATATACACACGTGGACAAAATTGTTGGTGCCCTTCCGTTAAAGAAAGAAAAACCCACAATGGTCACTGAAATAACTTGAAACTGACAAAAGTAATAATAAATAAAAATTTACTAAAAATTAACTAATGAAAATCAGACTTGAGATTTCATTGTACCCTGCACAGATTCAAGACACCCTGTGCCAGATGCAGCAAAGTAGCTTTAGTGAAAGTAGTAGTGTAGTGCCGTGCCGTGTAGGAGACATTGAACCCCCCTCCTAACCCCGGAGGGGAGAGGAGAGTTGGGTACCCGGAGGCAGTAGTGAACATTACCGAGCCTCCTCCATGTTTCACATGTGTTCTTTTCTTTGTATGCTTCATTTTTGCGCCTGTGAACATAGAGCTGATGTGACTTGCCAAAAAGCTCCAGTTTTGTCTCATCTGTTCAAAGGACATTCTCCCAGAAGCTTTGTGGTTTGTCAATTTGCATTTAGGCAAATTCTAGTCTTGCTTTTTTATGATTTGCTTTCAACAGTGGTATCCTCCTCGGTCGTCTTCCATCAAGTCAGTTTGTCAGTTTCAAGTTATTTCAGTGACCATTGTGGGTTTTTCTTTCTTTAACGGAAGGGTACCAACAATTTTATCCACGTGTGTATTTATTCAGGGTCCATATGTCCTCTCGACACACTTCTATTGCTTCACTTTTTTGTTTCAAAAACCATTTTGCCACTTCACCCGAGGGAAATCTGCTACAACCATCATTAGATGGTTGTAGCAGATTTTCAAATTTAATAGATTATTGAAGTAAGTTGTATTTATTTAAATTTCTTGATCACCTTTTATAAATTAAAGAAAGTACACAAAAATTATTGATAATTTGGCAGAAGCACTGCCTCTAGTCACCTGGATGATGCTCTGAGGCCCAACTGGTCGAGAGTAGCTGACTTAGGTGAGGTTCAGCTGAGCCCATGAAAATGTTTTTTATTTAATATTGAAGAGTCTACTCATTTATAATTCAAATGCTTGCCAAATGCAACAGTGGTACTTAGTTTGATAACTCATCTTCCATACCCAAATGAATGCATCATCTATTTTTTTGTATTGTATTAGGACATTTGCCTTTCTTTATGACTTTTTAGGTGTATGATCACATCTTTACTTTTTTTTTTTTTGTTACAAGCACTCACCATTTCTGAAGAAACCTCAAATGCAATACAATTTCTGATTTGTAAATGGAGCACTTTGTAATGTCGTTGAGATGTTTTCCCTCCTGCCATGGTGGATTTGTACTTTGTGTGCGGGTGTGCGCGCGCGCTTTTCCCAAATTTTTATGCCTCACGAGACAAGCAGCCTTTAATGGCTTTACTAGTGCAATACATGTCTTGTCACTGTTATCAGATCTCTCCAGAACTCATGTGCTCTCTTGTCAAGTGTATCATTCTCTGAAAGCCCTGCTGACAGTCTTGTGTTGGGTCATTTTTATCCCGGATGCCGTCACATGTATTTATGTTGGGCTTCATTTTCAGAAGCTGTCATATCACTGCTGTGAGGGGACTGAATGAGACCACGTGCCCCAATTATTTATATGAAAAAGGCCTTTGTGGAATGTTTGCACAGACGAAATGTGAAATAATCTGTCATATTACAATTCAGTAATAAAGGCTTTATTGGTCTTGTTCTTTTCCTGAGAAGACGAGAATAAAACAGTGTGTATATTTCCTTCAAGCGAATCTCTGACGCCAACCTCTGAAAAGACACGGGCTTCTCCCTGCTGTTGCTAGATGAGAGCATTAGTCAATTGCAATAATCTTCATGCAGCCATGACTAGAGGAACTCAGCATAGGTGTTGTAGACAATTAGATGGTGCATTATAGTTGTGTGGAAGCATGCTGAGAAAAGCCTGCTCATGTTATCTCTTCCTGTCGTAATCACGGGCAAGGCTGCTGGTAATGGAACAAATGAGGAAGTAACCCAACATTTGAGGGTCATCCCACTGAAAGCTGCTGCTACTGCATTTTGATGAGTAAAAATCTTCCCCATAAGCTCTTAACAGAGCTGAGCTTTTTCAGAACTGCTGGGGAAATCTGTTAATTGCGCATTTATTTAAATATGCAATAAAAAGTGAACAAGGCATGTTTCCAGCTTTGAGTCATCCTTCATTTGGAGGTTTTCTGTGTGAGAAAAGTGTTACTCCTTGATACGATCTACATTTGGGAAGCAAGACCCTCCTGTGCAGTCTCCTTTTGAATATCTGTTATTCATTGACATTTAACAGTAAAAGACGTTTGTCCCATTATAAATCAGTATGTTATTGTACTTACAAGTTGGCTTTTGATGGGAATGTATTTTATAGCCTATTGAAAACATATCCACTGTTCTTACAATTCAAAGCATTTCTTTGACTTGTGTGGTTACTGAAAATGTAGAAACCCACTGCAACAACACTGTTTGAATATTTCTTTAAGGTGGCCTGCTGAGTCATTGGTAAGTCACATCGCTGTCCAGCCACACCCACAGTAGCACTGCTGTGTACTTTGTGTGTAGAGCTTATGTTTCAGCCTACCTTGACTGACACAGAATAGCTAATTAAAGCCCAACTCACAGGGAATGCTTTATTTGGACAGGCCGCCTACAGAGAATTCAGAGAATTTGTGACACCTGAGGAGCTTTTAATGTGAGATTCAAATGTTACACTTTATCTGTGGATGTTTTACATTAGCATGCTAACATATTGTTACTGACTATACTCCACACACATACAAATATTCTCAGTCAATTTCGATTATGCTTGAATAGCTTTAAATGGGTATGCAAAGGAATTGACATGTAGATGGCCTGTTAAAAATCTACAGATAAAGCAAAATGGCTGATGTTATTAATACTCTGTAATGTCTCTGGTGGCCTATCCAAATGATGCTTACCAGATAACATACTGTTCTCCTGCCTTTAAATCATAATGATTTCATGTCCAGATCTCTGTGTATGGTGTGAAATTCGAGTGGCCAGGGTCTGCCATGTCATCATGGTGAAATCTAACCTTGTGACCCGGACAAGAGACAGGACCACACAACAAAAAAAAAAAAAGAAATTATTAATATTTCAGAAAAACAAATGGCATGAGAAAAATGTACAGGCATGGATTTAACCTCTTTATGAGATGATGGTGTTGTTTTGTAAGTGTCTTGAACCTCTATGGTAGAATGATCTGAATGTGATCACAATCTCATAATGACGTGTGCAGATTGTCATTAAAAAGCATCACAGGCGAGAGGTGGCGTCGGTTGTCTTCATTTTAAGACCTTCCTCCATCCATCCATTTTCTGGGGGGGGGGGGGGACACCCTGGACAAGCCACCAGTACATCGCAGGGCTGTCCTTTGGACAATTTAGATTAGCCAATTCACATAACCCCACTTGCATGTTTTTTTGACTGTGGGAGGAAACTGGAGTTCCCAGAGAACATTGCAAACTCCAAAAAGAAAGGTCCTGACCCGAGAATCGAACCCAAGACTCTCTTAGTGTTCTGCTCCGTGAGAAGTGGTGTCCTGTTGCTTCATTTAAAGACATCCCTGAATCTTCTTCGTTTTCTTCTCATTCATTGTTTTTGCAGTAAGATGTATTTGTAGAGCTAAGTGGTTTCAGAGAGCCCTTCAATGCCTCTTAAAATTAAATTATTGCCAATGAGTAAGCCCGGGTTGCCACTGCAGAGGGGAAAAAGTGGAAAGCTTTTTAGGGCTCAGCCCAGAGGGGGACCCATTAAAGCCTGCAATAATCATGTATACTATCATATTAAGTAATGATAATCAATGTTTTTAAATCAAATATATAGTATTATCTATTGAAACAAAAAACTATTAGCGGTGCTCTAATATAAGGCAAATTCATCATGTAAAATAATGTATTCGTCTGCATCAGAGAAAGAAAATACTCTCATATCTTAGTATGAGTGAAGCAGATAAAGGGAGGGTCCCTTAACAGGACATTTTCAGGGGCGAGGCCCTTTCTGTAGCCAGGCCTTCGTACAACCATGGTAGCGGATCAGTGTATCAGTGTACAGTATGTAAGTTGAATTAATTTGAATTTAGTATGATTCAATACTGCACAATAGTTAAAGATTACAATCAGAAAAAATCCAAAACAAGAAAAAATCCACTCACTAGCAAATTACAGATATAAAACCTTGGAACGAAAGGAGAAGTCATCACGAATAAAAACAGGGAAAAAGCAGGAAATTCAATTAATGCTTTTTACCTTAACTATACACTTCAGTATTTACACTTTTGCATCTTTATTCTCAGAAGGAAATTTTTTTTTGTCTTCCCTACATGTTATTTGGTAATTCTTTGACATTTCACTTCCAGCACATGTGATCAGTTCATTAAATATGATGATCTCAAATGAATAAGCATATAAAGTAACAAGATCCAATACAACATTGATATTTTTTATTAGCCTTTAACTAGAGTGTTTTTATGCCTTAATTGTCCATTATCACTTTTGCAGTAGGAGTATTTAATCCTGTATTCCAACCCTGATCATTGCGAGAAAAATAGGAATTGAAACCAACTTCTATACTCGGGCAGAGCTGTGCGATTCCACTTCATTGACAAACTTCACACACAAGTTCGCACTGACAGTCAGAGATGTACGACGGTGGTGCGCAGTCAGAGGAATCTATCAGGGACACTTTTCATTGGCCGCCCAAAAAAAGGCCAGCCCCATTGCGGAGTATCTGAAACGTGATTGGTCAGCCTCCAGCAGAGCCACGCCTTACCTCGTGACGTCACAGAGGCGCTGGAACTCCACTAAGTAGTGATGGTGTTGTGGTTGTCCACACCGCCGACGCCTCTCTGAGGGTCATCTTGAACAGAAAACTAAACGGCAGAGCTCACCACGCATGGAGTTGAGCTCGGACCGGGTGGTGACTGGAGATGTCGCAGGTCAAAAGCAAAGACGGCGAGCCTTTCGCTGTTGATAGTGACTATGAGAGCTTACCACCTCATGTCTCAATGATGACCCACATGACAGCCGGAGCCGTGGCTGGCATACTGGAGCACACGGTGATGTATCCCGTGGACTCTGTCAAGGTAACGCACACAGGGGCACCTCAGCGACAGAGCACACTTGTTTCGACCCCACAGCTACGAAGCACCGTTAACCGCACTACCGCACTGACGACCGGCTGTGGTTAGTTGCTAGCGAACGTTAGCTATAAAATGTTCAAGCTCCCTGGTTAGCCTCTGTGTTAGCTAATTTATACACGACAGCCTGCTCGCTAAACGTTGACTGAACGCGGTAACGCGAGAAAAAGCGACAAGCGTAAATTAAAATAGCTCATCACAGCAAAGCGTATCACAGAGTTTAACTAGCCCAACTTTCTTTCCCGACGCAACTACAAACTTTGCTAACACAAGAAGCTTGTTGACTGTCCGAGTCAATTTGCCGGTTAAGTTTTCGCAGGTTAAAGTTCAAAGCTATTGGCATTTTAATACTGAGCCCGTTTTGCTGCGTTCAAACCCCTTTCCAAGCTTTTCCCCCCCAGGACAGGGCTTGTTTTACGGTCCAGTGAAAATTAATGAGTTATCCACACTTGTCCTGTTACTAACGAAGGATAAATGAACGTCAAGTATTTGACTTTAGTGATAAAAACTAACTGTATCACGACTGCATTAACTTGGTTTAAAGTTTTTGTGATTAGTTGCATTTCAGTTCATCAGCATTCTATTTAAATCGTGTTCGTCTGTTATCTAATAAAATCAGGTGTACATTATTACACCGTTGTGTGTATAAAAAAATGCAGTGTAGCGTCAGTAGCCAGCAGGACAAATAAAATATATTTTCATTTTCAGTTTATTTTTGAAGACCTGGTTGTTCTTTCTTTCAGTCTAATGTGTTATATGCTTACCAAATATTTTGGACTTGAGAAAATAATGAGCACTAATGAAATGTAGGTAATTACTGTTTAGGATATTCAAGGATTTTGTATATTCTCATACATTGCACTTCCACTGCAGTACGGTTTGTATTTTTTTACGCTAGTAAATTTATTTCGTAACTGAAGTTGCTTGTTACTTTGCAGATTTATACAGTATCAGAACCAGTTGTAAATTGCTAAATGTAGCTATTTTATGGCCAACAGGATTTATTTAAAACATCAAAAAGATTTTGATTGAAATATTGAATATTGGTTTGGATCCATGGCCAGGCTGGTAATCAGTTGACCATACATATAGTATGTAATGTATAATTTACTTTTACTTTTACTTTGGATACGTAAAGTAAGCTATACAAAAGCAAATTATAGGTTTTTTTGTTTTGTTGCCAAGAAGAGCTGCTTATCAAACACCAAACCAGTTACCGCCCGATGCTTTTTTTTAACTATTATTTTAACACCATTCATCATTTTATAGGTGAGACTGAAGTTAATGAAGTGTTTCGGTTGAAAATACAGTGGCTTCCACAGGTACACGGATAACAGTAATACAAACAATGATCAGGTGAGCTCACAACCAGAGAAACCCCTTCTGGACTCAGCATATTGTATGACTAACTGATGTTTGGCCAAATTTGTTCACGAAGTGAGTGCAATCTTGTAGGTAAAACCGTATGTTGAGTAACTAAATAAAATAATTGGCTAGTTTAAAGCTTGCTAAAATTGGAACGTATCTGAGAAGCAAATTAAAAAATGTTTCATTTGAA
>KV751368.1:605724-619860 GCA_001698575.1 Mola mola | reverse complement strand
TGAAGTTCAGAGAGTTCGTCAGATTCCAGTGGTCTGCAAAGAAGAGCTTAATTATACTTGTGCTGTAGGGCAATTAATAATATGCCAAAGACTTGTATTTTATTCTATGCATTATTTTGTAATTATGATGCTAGTTGCCTGCTTGATGTGAATTATATTTTAACCTTTTTGGCCCTCAGTTTCTATTTTGTCTCATCACTTGAATTCTTAATTTCCTGTACATGTTTGGAGCTTGTTGGTGTCAGAAAAACCTTTGTTGTCACCAAAAACTTGAGCAAAAATGGATGTTCTATGTTATATATGCATATTTGCCAGATATAATTTACTTCATTTAATTTCAAGTTTCTATTTGAAACGAAATAGAAACCTATCAGTTGGTTTCAAGTGTTGAAAACATTATGCAATATGAACTGCTCATGCATGGATGCGTTTATTCAGGAGAACTTGAATAATTAGCATAAATTCATACAGATTTTTAATTCTAGGGTAAATCTAATGTTGGGTCCTCTGGTTTGAAGTTGATCAGATGATTAACAAATGTCAGGTGAAGCCATAGCTTTTGATTTTTTTGCATTATAACAATGCAACACTGCTTGCATCGTTCCCTAAATGCGTCAATTCATACTAGTGGATCAGAATTTCCAGACTGTGTTGAAATGTGTGTCAAAGTATTTTTAAAGTGTCAAAAGTATTGTTTAATAGACATGTTCAGAAGGAGAATGTGAGGCTGTCTTCATATGTCGGGGTAGTGTAAATATTTTTATGCTATATACGCACAAATTATTAAAACAGGTGGTGGGATGATGATGATGATGGATATTTTTTTGAGTGCCATGTCCTACGAAGACAAATGTTTTCAAGGTTGATCATGCAGATATGACATGATTGTGATAATGTTGCTACAGTTTGTAGCACTGGAGCTGAAATAAACTTGAGTGAGAAATGTTTCGCTTTTGTTTTTAAATCAACTCAATACTTGCTCTGATAGCCTGTCCTGTCCCAGTCAGTGTGTGTTTTTATTCTTTCAGCATTAAAATACAACTTCCAAGAGTTTTAAATAAATTACATGTATTTATGATTTTCCTTTAAACACTGAAAAAGAATCCAAAAGTAGTCCTGCTTAATCATCCCTTACAGTCACATTGTGTGACTGTATGTGCACACATCCTGCTGTCTGCATGTATTTTCCGATTTTCTTGCAGTTTTAGGGGCTTTTCGTGACGTCAGAGAGCTATTACTTCAAAGCCCCAACAGTGGAGAATCAACAATGGACTGTCTCTCTCTGGCTCATTGCAACTGAACGGCAACAGACACATTCTTAAGGAATCCTTAGCAAGTTAAGACTGGGACTTTCATTTGAAATCTACCACTTCGCCAGTAAAACATCTGTCTCAAGTAGATCGTGCAAGTGCTGGCAAGATAAATCAGTTTTGTTTTGGTTCTTTTATTACGAAACCAAGTGCAATGGAGAAGTAGTAATATGAAACGGGTGTGATTTATTGTAAGTGTGTGTCCTGTAGTAACCGCACAGTTCCAGTAGAGGGCAGTGTAGCATCACTTGTCTCAAGCTCCAGTCTGTGTTTGGATCCAGCACCCAGCACCCAGTACCCACGTACGTGATCATGTCGTTAATGAGTTTTGTCTCAAAAAGAGTCATTTCCCGCGGTTGAAGAAACACCTGCAAGTCTGAAATAATTTCAATTTTTACTTCGACGTTTAAAAAAAAAAAAAACATCAGGGAGACTAGTATTATACAGAATGAACTAAATGAAAATGACAGCCAGCATTTTACTTGACATACACACACAGTGATGGAATGAAACCAAATACATTTACTCAAGTACTATATTTACAATTTTGAGGTGTGTACTTTAATGGAGTATTTCCATTTTCTGCTACTTTAAACTTCCACTCCAATATATTTTGGAAGCAAATGTATTACTTTCCCTTCATTACATTTATTAAATATCTTACAATATGATCGAATAAACTGCTTATGCTATTAGTTTCCTTTCATGCTGCATCAGAGCAAAAGAACATTTTTATTTATTTTTTTTTCATTTGATATCAGATACTTTAATGGTTACCTTCACTTTAACCAAAGTTACTTTTCAACAAGATATTTATTTTTACCTAAAGTATCGTTTTTGTACTTTTTACAATACAGCACTCAATACATTACACATTGCACCTCAAAAGTTATCGACTCTAAACTTGTAATCGTGCACTCGGGTTGTAACCATAACAATAACCAATAACCATTGATACATTCAGTTCAAAACAAAAAAGAAAAAAATCTGGTGTTGGTGGCTTGGCAGGACTTATCATTTCATTCAGACAGCATGACATGATAGGCCAACGTACCTGTCAAACCCAAAGTGCGCTGCCCGTGCTCTCACTGTGCATGAGCACGACAGGAGCGTTACAAGCATAATCTCCTTTCAAATGTACCTACTGCATCTTTAAACTGTATGCATATGATTCTTTTTTATTATAGACATTTTTGTAAATATATTAATATATTTGATGAAGAAAAGATTTTTTAAAAATAACTGGGAAAAGTAATTGGTTTGGTCATTCTTACTATCGCTCTCTCTGGCCCTCTGGTCCACTTTCTCATTTATCATACGGTAGACATGACAGCATTGTCGTCTAAAATACTCTTCAGGGACCTGGGGGTCACTATATGCTGCTTGTAATAGTAACAGTTGCTCTGGTTGTCTTATTGTCACTTTTTTCACTTTTTGTTTTCTTTTTTTCTGTTTTTGTACAGCGATGGTTACAAACTGTCTTTCCACCTGCCTACACTTGTAGTCTGAGTGTAATGCATGAGCCAAAACAAGGGACACACCACACAATGAACAAAGTTCAAGATGACTTTGACTGATTATTTTTTGTCTTTCACTTTTCTACATCACAATCATGCAATAAATATATCTAATATTCTCAAAGCCCTATGTGAATACACCTGCATGTTATACACGACAGGCGAACAATGTGCCCAATCATACTCACACAATACCAGTAACATCACCTTTTTAGATGCATACAGACGTCATTTTTACCCTCATTGACCTCATGTTGTTCAAGTATAGTAGTAATTATAACTTGTTATTCTTGTCTTTTATTTATTCTACTGTTTATATAAAAATACATATATTTCAAATGTGTCCTGCACACAATACGCTGTGTAATGCCAAAAACACACAACTGATCTGATGTTGTGTTGAGATGCAGACAGTGCAGAGCTTTATTCCAAACCAGCATGCCTTAGGACACGTACACTTGTGCTGTAACAGCATTGTCTCTGATGTGTTTAGTTTTTGCCCTTGTCCATGTGCAGGTTGTTTATGTGAGGCACACAATGAGCAGCCCATGTCCTCTGTCCCAGCCATAATCACTTTAATCTGCAGTAAACTGTCCCACCACTTTCATCCCACAGATAAGAAATGCTGGAAAATTACTCTTCTCTCCCTGATTGTCTGTCCTCCCTCCCTCCACAGTTTCTCTCTCCCTCACAAACACACTCTCCATTTGCTGCCGCTCATCAGTGTTATCCAAGCTGGATGCAGCAGTGTATCTGCTGATGGGGTGCCGGTGCTGTAACATGAGGGATCACGTTACACCGCCCGAGGAAGTTTATGAGTGTTCCCATGTGAAAAAGATCAGGGCTGTTTTAAGGTTCCTTATCAACATCAACAAGTTTGTCAGACAGTCACGGCATATTGGAGCACTGACAAAGGCCGTCTTTGTGTTCGGGTTCGGTTTTCCCTCATCTGCTGCGAGATCTGCTTGTTTTTCAAAGCATCATTGGCCACCTTGAAGAGCACGACCGCGGCTCCACGACCACACTGATCTCACAGCCAGATCCCCGAGTATACAGACAAGGAAGGCAAACTCTTGAGATTTAACACTGCATTTCCCGGCGGTCAAACCGGCTTTATTCAACATCCCAGGAAATCTTTATGTAAGCCGTGTGATGGGGAAAACCTGCGATCCACCAAAGGAGAAGATAAGGCACTAATGTTGTAAACTCCTCCTGTCCGCTTTTTATCATCTACCTGCCAAATCCAGTTAATCCAGGTGGTGCACGGGCAGATTTAGAGTCCCTTCCTTAGCCTGAAGACAGAAAGAGAAGGCAAAAGACAAGAGGATGTTGTTGTTAAGGCTTCTGTTTTTGTGAATCAATGTACCGTGTCTCTTTGAGCCTGCGGAAGTGCAGGTACTACAATGGCAAGTGCAGAGAAATAATAAGCTCTCCTAACCTTCAGCTTCACCCTTCAACAAGTCGCTTTATCTGATGAGCGTGTCCGTATACAGCCAGAGACTCTGAGAGATACTGTCAGATTTTCCGTGCCGTCAAAACAGATGCTATCTACCTCTTTAGGCCTAATTACCTGTTTACTCCAAGGGCCGAGAATGGATGGTGCTGTTGATAAGAGCTCACTTGGGTTGAAGGAGATCATTAAGATTTACATTTTTAAGTTATTATATTCTGAGATATACAACATCGTGCTCGGGTTTCCCTGTGCTTTACAAGCTAAAGTGGACTATTTATTCCCAAACTGATTCTTGCTTTGTAGGATCCATGCTGATGTCAGCCACTATACGAAGACTGAGGTGAAAAATACTCTTTAAAAATAGAAGTTTGAGATGAACAATATGTGCCACAAATGGCTAAGAAAAGTATGGTTGTGTGAGTACAAGTCAGACAGGTATGGTGGCGGAGCCCTGTACAAGTGCTAACACACAAACTTAACCCTTCTTAGATATCTGACGCTCTGAATCTTGCAGGCCATCTTATCAGCTCTGTGCTACACCTAGTCAGCCCAGCGTGCCAACCTGCATCATACCTCTCACAGGACACTGTCGGTATTCAGCTTCTATATTAAATAGTTCAAGGTTACTCTGAATTCTCAAAAGAGCTGACAGCTTCTGATAGTCCATTACCTTGCTGGGACAGCTCTTCGGGGGATGTTTTACACTCGAATGTTTGTTCAAAGAGGCACACGTGGTAGTGGTGAATTGAATGATAGAGAGGAAAGATCACCCAAGAACCAAACGTACATACTTTTGGTTTTTCCTGTAGAGTTGTCTATCCATTTGGATTGTTTTGGTGTGAGTTGCCAGGTTTTGGAGATACATCAGTAGTGATGTTTGACTTATGTCAATTACAGTATAACAGCAGTAGATGGCCTGGGGGGGTTCAAAGTGCAAATAAAATACATTGGAGAAATCATCACCCACTCCGTGAAATTAATACACAGACCTTTTTAGCAGTTTCATGTTTGAGCTACTTTATGGCTCACTGGGCAAAGAAGATGTGCATCTGCTCATGGTGGAGACCTTAAATAAGCAAAGTAAGCAAAGTAATGTTCCACGAGGCCATCGCATGGCCTGCATGCTCTGCCATGAGCACCAAGATGTGCTCCGTGAGTGCAACTCTCCTTCTGGGTGGTGATACTCGTAGTTTGGTAGAAATAAAATAGTTTCGACGAGACACTGCTCTTGTTGGAACTGGCTCATGATGAAGAGTAACCGCCTCAAGATAAAGACACATTTGAGAATCTATCTTTGCAACTCAAGGCAAACTGTGCAGTGCAGTGATACATTGCAGTACAAGTACGAAGAAAGATGTATTTGAAATGAAGATTTTCATCTGACATATGCTGGAAGGACTGAAATGTGATGTTATAGAACACTTCTTCCTTTTGTTTCCACATCCTGGGGCCACATAAAGTGTGAAACTCACAAATATGAAAAAGGCAGTTTGCTTTTGGGAGGTATATCTGGATATGGGGTATGTCAGTGCAGGGCTCAACCGGTGATGCTCTGATAAATGGTTTCGTTCTACACTAAAATATATACATGATGGTTATTTTCATGTTTTTTTATATTGTTCAGATGTCTGTATATTCATATCGACTGAGAAATTTGCAGCATCTTTATTTTAATCTAATGTCATTCAAAAAAGAATTTTATGTGAAAAATATTACTCAGGTCAGCAGATACACACAGCAACTGGCCACCACAATCTAGTGTCAGTACACTTGAAGGTTGAGCCTTGTGATGAGGGTGAGCTCACTGTGGAGGACAACAGGCTGACTGTACAGGAGGCCATGTGATAACAAACAGAGACGACTCCCACATTCAGAGCATAAAGTACTTAAGGAAAACAACATGCATTCCAGATCCACCTGTCTGTTACCACCATATTATACACTTACACACCTGGGGGCAGTTTTACTTCATCTATTAGTAATATTTTCATTGACCTATTTTGATAACGACACATAATCGACACTTAAACTCAAACTGAGCACATACACACACACACACACACACACACACACACACACAAAGGAAAAATGGCTAAAGAAATTTTCAAGGACATAAAACTGACTGTGTTTGGTTTGTTTTTGATTTATGACTCAATGATTCGATTGGTCGATTTATGATGAAAACAATCCAGATCACCCATATTTGTTGGTATAGACAATACGACTTTGGAAGAGGCAGCAACTTTTTCACATGATTGTGTGCTTTTATTTGTTCAACTGCGCTGTATGAAAAATATTTACATCTTACATTCAAAGTTTATTTTGAAGCAAAACTTGTGAAAAATCATGAGTATAAGTCTGGTTTTGATTCATCTTTGTTTGCAAATTGTTTGGCTCAAAAATCAACAAAAGGGAGCACTGCATGAACATTTTTGTCACATTCAATTAAGTTTGACCGTCGAATCGGGTTCAATTCCGTGATCACATAAATTGAATTTACATACGTTATTATATTTTTTGGATTCATAAAATTTGATTTCACACTCACACGTAGACATTTACAAATGTCAGGTGACATTTCATTGTGTCATTCCCATCACCTTCTCCTGCCTTCTATAATGTCTTATGGCGGCAATTAAGTTAACAAGCAGGTTTGGTTACTATAAAAATCAGTATCAGATTCAGGATCCATCTGATGGCTTTACTGCTTCATGCCACCCTGGCACAAGCAAAACTGGCAACTTCTGTTGGACCTTGAGATAATGCAGTCTGTTGCACTTAAGCCTGCTAGTCTGAAAGTTGTGACTTTGTTAGGGTTCCTGCCATACAGAACTGCTGTAAAATCTGATTATTAGAACAATATTGTTAGCGCATCTGTTTTATTGCGTTATCGAGTCATCCCTGAACTAAATTCCCCAAAATGTCTGTGATAAGATGCGCTTAGCTTCATGCAGCAGCTTTCTACATGATGTCACCTGGAGAGGTTTTAAGAGCAGTTTATCTCTGTGTTTCATCAGGTCAGAAGCCCTTTCAAAGAATCAGATCTCATTCTTTGGCCCCCATTTACAATATCACCTTCATCTCTTTCATATGTCATCTTCTCATGCAGTTTTACTGTATTATCACAGGTTAACTGCACACAGGTTTCAGTTGAAACATTTCAAACAAGTTAGTCTAAGAGTGGCACTAACTGCTTCGCACTTCAATAACTGTTGTATTACTAAAGTATTACCATTTAACAATGTGAGAGTCCACCCCCCACCCCATATCTTGCTGCAGCATTATTTAAGTACCGTATCCTGCAAAACCACAGTATTGTGCTTTCTGCATCTTTAACAAAGAGTTTTCAAGAAAAGTAAACTGATTAACATTATCGAAACTCACTTGGAATGATCAAAAGTTTGATTGATTAAACACTCACATCATGTCCATCATTATAAGAAATTACAGGATGTGCTTATGAGCAAAGTCATCTTAGAAGGCATTCGGGTATATGGGGTTTCTGGTCAGAGGTGTACGATTCTAAGTCATCATGCATCAGTACAGTTTGACCATAACAATGGCCCCCAGCACCCACTGTAGTCCAGCAGGAAGGGTGAGTATTGATAAGCTCTGCAGAGGGAGGTGATCAGTGATGAACGGCCCAAATCGTCTCTCAGGCGCAGTCTCTCCACTTTATACAAGTCCTTGCAGCACTCGGACGTTTGCTGCTTTCGTTTCGTCTTGTACCGCCGGTTCTGAAACCAGATTTTCACTTGAGTCTCGGTTAGTCTTAAGGTGCTGGCCAGGTGAGCCCTCTCTGTGGCGGACAGGTATTTCTGGTGGTTAAATTTCTTCTCCAATTCTAGCACTTGGAGGTGTGAAAACGCAGCTCTGGAGCGCTTTTGCTTCCCCGTGGAGGAAAAACTGCTGGACTCTGAGATGCCGGGACAGGATGTCTCTGTGAAGTACAGATGTGATCAGGCTGTTAAGGGAGTAATGGGCCATGAAGTGGTGGCACAAAAATATTTTTTCACCATTTCAACTCTACTTTTACATCTGCAAGTTATGCTCACACACACAAAGATTAATTCTTTTCAAACTCTGTTCTTTAAATCAGAGTCACATTGAATGGGTTATGGAATCAGGCAGGAGCTCACCTGTCTGCACTCCAAAAGCTGTCTCCTGAGTGCAGAGCTGCACTGATGTTTCAGGCTCGTCCTCCCACTCTGAACACCTCTCCATCTTCTGCAAGCAGCATTTCGCACTCAGTCTGGAGCTGTCCTTCATGGAGAGGATGTCCTCTATGAGGAAGGAAGTCCGAGGTTTGACTGCATCAGACATTTCCACCCAGTAAATCCACTAATCAGATGCCTCTCGGTGCTGGAGGGCTTGTAGGAGACGAGGCTGAAGCAGTGTGTCTCCTCGCACACTCACATGATGTGCATTTATACAGGGGCAGGGGCGGGCTGACTCCGACTGACAAGTGACGAAGGCGGGACAGCCAACTCTGCAACATTCATTTGTTTCCCTCTTCAGATCAACTGGAAGGGGACTTCTGTAATCAAACAACAATAGTGTCTCAGAGATAAGCAATTTTTCATAATATTTGTTTTAACAAGGTTCTTCTGGAGTCATGCACAATATAGTTTATGCCATTTTTAGAATTTTATAATCCCCTTTTTTCAGATTTTCCTCTACTAAAATGGAATCTAAACATCCTAAAAAACTGTCTACAGTCATTTCTTGTTTAAATTGCACTACTGCTCATATCATATCCTTTATATTAAAGAGATGGACAAAATATTTGAAACTTGTGTTCTTCAAGGAAAGAAATAAGTGTATTACCACACATATTTTATAAACTGTAGTTTAAGTACACGTTTTGCACACTGTGTGAGTGTGAATAAATATCTATATGTGTCATGTGTGTGTGGGTCATTCAAAATGACTAGTACCCCGTAGGCAAACAGTGTATTTTCATTTAGATATTGTAGAGTTTTCATTGTGATAACGCAGAAAGACAAGCATATAGTGGATTACGTCCAGATTTATGTTTTGAGCTTCTGCTTGGTGCAGTGAGCTGGTGGTGTGTGGCTGCAGGGAGATTGCAGTAGGGTGGGTGAGTGGTGGGTGCTCAGACTGGGTGGTTATTCCTACTGGAGCTCTAATGACTTTGGCACATTGAGGCCGGCTCCTGAACGGATACAGCCGTTGCTTGGTGGCTGTTTATTTATTGTTCTCTGTGGCTCAGCCTGACTTTCTCCAGAGGGGGAGACATTCATGAGCGGTGTCTACGCTCCTCTGGGAGTTCATGGCTCATTGAGAAATGCATGAATGCAGGTATGAAAAACATTGATCCTATCCATGCCCCCTGGGCCCAATGACTCCTTCAGATTCTTTGGCACCAACCACACACTTAGAAGCCACCAACATCACAATCTCACACTGCTTTCATTGGCAACACATTAGTCAGATTTTCATTAATGGTAAATATAAACAAAGCCATATTTACCGTGAGAACTTCTGTCCTGTGTCGCTTCACTTACAGAAACTGCTTGTTAAATCTACCGAGGTTCCTCTTTAGCTGCTGTCTTGTCAACACAGTATTAAGATCATCAGTTTGATATGTTTCACCTTGAGTTCTTTGTCTGTGACTCTCTGTCTGCCAAAGTATGTTGCACTTCATACGCAGAAAAATTTAATCTATCTGCAAAGGCATTGTTCTATCTGTTTTTAGAGTCCTTATGTGTACTTTTGGACCACGCAGCTCCGGATATGGGCTGAAAAGTAAAAAGCTTCCAGCAATTATCTAAGACTGATGATTTTTTTCAAATGTTGCCACCAAAAACATTTTCACTTGCCTGAATACAGAAACATATGCACTCAGTTCAGTGTGATCACAACCTGTTGCCTTTTTAAAGTAAAGGTTCACCAAAGGAATTAAGACTTTGCTCAAGTGTCGTCATTTCTTGAACTCCACAGCAAAACATCATTGCAGCTTCAAAAAACTTGGAATAAGCCAAGGTCTTGTTATTAAATATAAAAAAGAGATAAAGCTGTATGGCATACAGTTCATCTGGTTTAATCCTATATATACATCTGTATGTACATCCAAAACTGTTTCTAAAGGAATTACATGTTTAACATAAAACCCTCATGAAACGCTAAAAGCAATTAGCACACACCTCCACGGTGAGGATTTGGCTTAAAAATGTTTAGATAGCATCTTCTTAAAAAAAATCAATGTGGGAGCTATAGGGACATCTTTGGCTGTGAAGCTCCAGGAATATCTTGGAAACTGAACTTCACCTGACTTTCTGAACCTGGCTGATTTTCATTTTTTTGAACTGTTCTTTTAAGCTATACAAACTCAGTTGACGCCCCTTTTCAGAGACAATCCACATGTTTGTTAAACCTTAAAAACACTGACATTTCCTTTCTGCCTATTGTGTTCTCAGCTTTGGTTGTACAGACATTTGACTGCATTGTTTTGCATCAGACGTAACACAGTACAAGATGTGACCTTTTAGCCCGGGAAGGCATCTGTCTTACATGCTATGTGGTGACGATGTTTTCTTTGAGCCACCAAAAGTTGTTGGGCCATCAATCTTCTGTTGTTTCCCTTCTAGTTCTTTGTCTGAGATGATGAGTGGTGGGACTTCATTGTAACTGTAGATTTGTATCCACCGTGTTGTATTATGTTGTAACAAACGCCTGTGTAATTACACAAGTTCTTCCCTCCAAGTGACATAACAAACATGTCATTGGATTGAACAGGTCAAATTGAGGTTTGCAGATAAACAAAATTATCTCTAATTCATTTTTACTTTTTTCTTAAAGCAGGTTTAGCTGAAGAGAAATCACTGAGCTTTTTTACAGAACAGCTATTGGGGTCAGGAGAGGGTACGTTAATTTTTGGATTAAGAAGAATTTGACTACTAGTGGGCGGCTTAAGAGCATGTGCAATAAAAATAGGCACTTTTAGTTTATTCCTTTCTGTGTCATGGACCAGCCGTTCATGAACCCATGAGTTCATACCATACAACTTCTATTTGTACCTGTTTGAACTGTAACGTTGTCATTTTTAACTCTTACTTAACATCCGTTCATGTAATGTAATAACAATAACAATAATAACAATAATAAATACCACTTTCTACTTTTAATCCACTCTATCATCTCAGAGGGAAATCGCACGCTGTTAAACTTTGCTACAATCAACAGCTTTAGTTATTACTTTACAAATTAGGATTTCTGCAGCATTACTATGTGAAATATGATGCTTTGTTAGAAAGTACCTCTGCTTAACAATGTGTGCAAGTTGAGCTGAAATGCTAAGTTTATTGCTTAATTGATGGTTATTTTAACCACACAAAATGTCTTGGAGCTACAATATAAAATCAACTGGAAGTGTGCCACTATTATATATTCTGGCCGTTTTTGTCCTAAAATTCAAAAATCACACAATAATGTGTAATTTAACTCCTCCTAGAAAAACTTCACCCAATCAAGTTCAAACGTAGATATTTTCTTGTTCGTATATATTCAATAATCCAGTAATGATCGGTATGTTATTTTCTCAACATATTGAATACGATATGGTATTGCTAAGAACATAGAAAAGATAATGCGCAGATTATTCCACGATGAAAATAACCATTATAGCTTTTCAGAATATAAAATAAGCCCCAGCTCATCCAACTACAACAGTAAAACCCTGCTTTTACACAAAAGCATGTATAAAGCTGTCAGGGGTGACATTTGTCTGAGTAGCTACTTTTAATACTTTAAATACATTTTCCTCACTATTATCCTTACAGTCTTTACCTTGAGTAACATTTACAATACTGGACTTTTTCCCCAGTAGAGCATCTGCACTGCCTGCAACCAAACGCAAGTAAAATATGCAAGTGGCTGATAGATTTGCTCCACTCACAAACTAACCCAAGAGTGTTAATCTCTTGAGTTGCTGGTAAAGTTTAACCTTCAGTGGCCATTTGGCTGGTCGTCTCAGAAGTTAAATTTGAAACCCTCCGCAGCGCTCTACTCTACTTGGCTTAACTGCTGCGTTAGAGTCTGATATGATGACAAGATGCGCCATATTTCTGTGACATCATGGTAGCGTCACGCCTGAAAAACGCGGTGTTGAATTGCTTCCGCTAGAGGGCGCTTTCAAACCTCACGCCATGTCCTCAGGGAGGATAAAAAGACTGTGAAACCCAGTACAATGAGCTCTTTTACTATAGGCTCGCAGCTTGAAAAGAGTCTGATTATGCACCATGTGCAGATATCCAGATAGTTATGACAAGCTTGATAATCATCTGAGCGCCAATCATAAACACCACATTACCAAGACTGGCTTTTAAAGCCCACAACAGGCACGTGCGTCTCTCCAAAAATGACATAACGCAGATAAACCTTTTTCCTCTATTTAAACTGAGCCTCGTCACAATCACAATAGAGTAATCAAAGATATTCACCGTGGGATTCTGGATTCATCCATTGCATCTCTCTCTCTCATCTCTCATCTCTCATCTCTCACATCTCTCTCCCTGCACAATAAAACATCCCTAACTACAGCTCATAAACTGTCTTTTCTCACCCTGAAAACATGTCATGATGTAAGACGTCGGTCGGTCCACAACCACTTTTAGACATCTGATTCAAGACTGCTTCAACGTGTGACTGGAACCTTTATAGAAAAGTCCAAAGGGAACGTCGAAACTTGCATTCGGGCTCTTGAGTCTTTTGATTGTAAGAAAAAGACTAAACGTCTTTACGTCTTTTGGGAATGTCTTTGCTATAAAAACCTTTTTATTTTAAGCTATTTTTTTTTTTTTTTTTTTTTACTTTTTTTTTTAATTTCTACTTCAGCAAGAATAAACACACACACACACGTCAGCACATACATTATTATCTGATCTCCTGAAGTGTCTCCTGTCTCCTCTCTGTCTGCAGCCTCCTCTTTATCTGTGCGGAGATGCTCCCCTCTCCTCCCGGAGGTGTTTCTCCTCCTTCTGGCTGTCCAAGCCGGTCTCTCTCTCTCTCTCTCTCTCTCTCTCTCACACACACACACACACACGCACACACACACACACACGATCGACGGACTTTTGAATGTTTAAATGATCCGACAGCATAGTTTGCTTAGCTAAACCGTGTTTACCCATAAACTTAATACTCACGATTCCTTCATATTCGATACATCTTAATTCCGGATATTTCTTTGAGTTGCCAGAAACAGAAGATGCAGGTATTAGGTGCACGTTTAACAGCAGGAGGCCGAGGGCTATTTGTTTTGCTGCGCAAGTGACTTATTTATCCGCAGCTCATCGGCGAGTGACAAGTCAGACTGGAACAGTTTCCAGATTGATTGAAAGTTTGGAAGAAAAAAAAAGGAAAAAAAGTTTAAGAGCCACTCTGTCTGCGGGTTTGTTTACCAAGCAAAGCTCCGGCACAGGACAAGCTCTCCAGCCTTATCGGAGGATTTGTGAATGGGACAATAATGAGCTCAGGTCAGATGTCAGCCTGTCCATTAGCTGCGTGATTTGTCTCTTTGATAACCCAACAGGGCTCCGATCAGGCCTGCTAACCGGACACTGTGAGCAACCACACGTCCAACCAACGACCTTAACCAGCTAAAGTTTCTGGGTGCATGTTCTTTTATTCAAGAGTAAGGGGGACTTTTCACTGTCTCAGGTGTAGGTGAGATGGAGGCGCTCACGTTAGTCTGGGATAAAGAAAGTCTTGAATAAATAATACATTTCGATGCTGAGATCTTCTTTTGTCCAATCTAATCAAGAAAAAGTGTGATGACAAAACAACACCTTTAATATTGTTTTGCAAAAGTAGAAATTATTTCATGAAGCCATAA
>KV751368.1:583667-601508 GCA_001698575.1 Mola mola | reverse complement strand
CTAGTCAATTCTCAGAGGCAGCATTATTGAGGTTTATATCTCATTTTATTTACATGTGTTTTACCGTGATTTATGTTCATGAGGGTGTTTTTCTGGCATTTGCAGACATCTTGTACTTTGTTTCTTCCCTTTGTTTGTTTAGGAGGTATCAAGGAGACTAGTCATCCTGGGTGAGGGGCGAGGGGTCATATAATAGAATCTTTGTAAGTGTCTTAACATTAATGTATAATCACCTTAAATCAAAAAAGATATTGTATATGCAATCTAAATAAATTTATAGTTACACGGGAGGAGGTCCTCCTTCCACGGAGAGCACCATCTTCCACCATCATGTTACTATGGTAGCCAGGTACAGATTGAAATATAACCAATGACAAGACTCAACCCAGTGATAGGTGACAAAGGAAAAGGAGTACCAGGAGTTTTTTTGTCGGCAGTCTGCTGGAAGTTTGTCCCAAGTTTATTTACCTGTTTTACTCTAAATGGAAGATGATATAGACAGCAACTGTAGTTATCCTCCGTGCTTATAGAGGGAGGGGGCAGCGAGGCAGCATTCACTTCCATGTATTCTTCTATGTTGCTAATAATCACATGCCGGTCCTTAAAATGCAGAAGGACACACAAATAGTATATTTTTTTACATTTTAAGTTGATAAACCAAACCCCAGTATTCCATTAATTAATTAAACAAAGATATGAATATGTATATTTAAGTGTGTAATAAAGAGAAAATTGCCCCCCCCCCAAAAAAAACCAAAAAACAAACAAAAAAATCCCAATATGCTGTAACCCACAATTACATTTTACAGCTGCGGACTATTTAAAATTTCCTCTTAACCTGACCTTAATTAAAGCACCAGGACACTCACCCACCACTACAATGCCCCTTGTTTAAAAAAAATAATGTTGCTTTAAACCACGACAGAGTGCTCTGGCCCTTCCAATGGAAATAATGTATGTGATTCAACACCTTAATACCTGATCATGGTTCCGTTTTAGAGAAATGGAACATCTGAGTCATATAATTTCATTAGAATTTGCTGATGCTGCGCTATGCCTCTCTATGTAAATCCTAGTTGCACAATGATCAAATATGCGCACCATTATTGGAAGACATACTTGTCTGCATTTTTGTCCATACGCAGTCCAACTTTTTAAAAAGGCATAAAAGAAACGAGCCACAATTGTAGCAAGAAGAACTTGTTGTTTTCCATGAATGATTGAGGTAAGATGGCAACAAGTGGGAAAGTGACCTGAGGAAAAAGCAACTGGTTCAAGAACTGAAATACTAAATGGCAGAGCAGTGTGATCCCATCTGGTTTGTTACTTGCCGTGGGGGATTCTGCTCGTACTGCTTGCTCTGCTGCAACAATGAGAATATGTTCTCTGGCCATGCAAACACAACCCAAACTCATGTATTAGACATGGTGAAAATAGTCCATATTCTTGCTTAAACAAAAACAGTTCATTTTCAACTTTCTATTTCCTACTCTTCCAGGCTCTAAGATATCACCATATTCGTCTTTTTTAAAAAAAAAACCATTGCTTCAGTTTGGAGGACCAGGGCCATTTGGATCGACAAGGCTAAACAAAACAACCAAACTGGGCAAGTCAAAACATCGTAGTAAATCGCTTTCGAACGACACTTAAAGTGTGCTTGCATGTGACATGGTAACATGGATTAGATACTTAAAGTGGAACACCTCTGTGTTTTCTGACTTGATGATAACAATACAGTAAGAGAAGAATTTGTACGGTACGTGTTTCCCTATCCTTCGGTGCTTCCTGTTGCTGATGGAAACTGTGATTATTCCTGGTCCTCATACTGAAGATTTGAACTTAACAGATATGTTTAAGCCCCATGTTGCATGCTGCACTATTGCTCTCTTTGATTAAGGGGAATTTTGAATGTTTTAGAGCCTATAAAAAAAAAAAAAAAAATCACTTTCCAGCCAGTTTGAATACATCAAGGCAGTTCCCTGTGTTACTTGTGCAAGATCTTTTTTTGTCCAGTTTAAGTTATTTATTTTTGGGAAATTTCAGTGGTTGTTAAGGGCAAAAAAAAATTCAGTTCCATTACTTAACAGGTATTTTGTCATTTAAGAAATTTGAGTTTTGGGTCTCTATTGTATAAATGGTTCACAGGTTTCTCCACAGTCAGCTGATGTCAGGGTATCCATTGCTTCCATGTTTCACATTTGGTGGATTGTTATGTGGTCCTGTGTACTCTATAAGTTGAAGGTTTTGTTAAGCTGTTAATGGTGACACTGCTTGAAACAAGCCCAGTTTGAACTGACACCAAAAGAAACCTGAACCAGAGGAAGGGGAAAAAAAACCTCAGAAGTCAGCAGTGAATTGTTTGACACCTTGGGGATTTCAGGGTGTCCTATTTGATGGGTAAATTACTTAATCACTACAGCCTTGTCCTCTGGAAACTGAAAGCGATGCTCTCTTTGAGTTAATGTTCCTTAAAATCAAAGCCTTCCCTACCGATTACTTCATTTGTCCCATTGCTGTAATGCAAGACGCTCGCTAAGTAACGTTTAACACAAAATAGCCCTAATTCATCATACAACAAAACAGGAGGTTGATAGCAGCTGAAACAGGAGACAGAGTTGAGTGAGCTGAGTGACACTGAACCCAACCCTCCTATGGCAAATATGCAACTAAAGATACTCATTAAATATTCACTGGCATTTCTATTCAGTATGAGATAAAGTATGCATTGCAGTTCGTGCTGTACTCTACTACTGCTTGTTTAAAGGTTGATGGTGACCCATAATGCAGATTTATGGACATATTTAGGCTTGTCTAAACTTCTTAATTCTCAAACAATGTATGTTTAATTTTAGTTCAGCAGCGTTTGTTCCGTCAAATTTAAGACAAAATTGTTGTCTTAAGAATTCAAGACTCCATTTGGCTTCCTGGTAAGGATGCAGGCAGTAATGGAAATGTTAAGAAGACTATTTGTCATGTTCAAAATATCAAAAATGCCTTTGCATTTTCACTTTTGCTATGTATGCTGCACTAATGCCTAGACATAAACAAATGTTGAGAGTTTGCTGTAACAAGTACGTTCTTATCCATCCAAACAACAATGACATTGAATTATCTGAAATAATCCAAATTTGATCGGACAAACTTCTTCATTATTTTTCTCATGTAATTACTCTCCTTTAGCTAAAGCAGTCTGTCCTGTGTTAAAGAACTTGGTGTAACCAGTTTTAGCCACTAGGTGTCTCTGTCACATTGTGTTGCTTCCAGTGACTTTAGTAAAAGATGAATTTATCCACACTTCATTATCATCAAAGTAAGAGAATAGGATTAATTTACTATCAGTGACTTTCCTGCACAGTGCTACTGAACTTTCCCTTTATGCTCAGATCACATTGATGTAACTGCAAATCTAAAGCATACAGATTTGCAGTCTGTAAATGCATTCGTTCTTTGACACTGGCAGCCTCTTCAGATGAATATATCCTGATTTCATTTAGTCTACTGGAATTCTCTGGGCCTTGAAATAATCAGATATATAAGTGATGACTTAACCTGTATTTCCAGATTTGGACAACTCAGATTAGGTACATAGAAATACAGCCACATAAATCTCCATTCGCATTTATAAATAGCTTTGCTGCAATAAGAGCCCCACATAGAAGCTTAAGTCTTAGTGTGAGATAAGTGCAAATTGCACTAAGGAAAGCTTTAAATTGTAGTCAACATATGTGGAACATGTAATTACCTGTATAGGTGAAACCTACCAATATCTTCCAATTTTCATTGCTCAGTTGGACAGTTGTTAAAATAGTAAGGTGCTACAAGAGAAAGCAACATTTGATAGTTCTCAAGAGCATTTCAATCAGACTAGCGAAGTGACTGAATGTAATACCCAGTTGGCTCCATCAGTTTGATTGGGTACAGCTAAACATAGTTACACAAATAACATTGTAGAGAAAATTGATGGCGGTGGTAGCAAAGCAGTCAACCTCTATAACCATTATGACATAGCATATCCAGCATGTCAAAAACTGTACTGCATTGATTTCAGGACAAATCCAAAGATGCTTTGGCAGGAGTGGAAAATGCTCTGTTTCATCTTTTTTACCCTGCCACTCAAGCACTTTCTTCAGTAAAATTTTATCTAATTTTCTTTCCCTTCTTTGGGTATTTCCCCACAGAAATGAAGAGATAGTGATTGCGGGGTAAGATTGGAGTGGATCTAATCTTCCCCTTGCTCTCAGTCATACTCTATTTCACTGCATATCTAATTTGTCACACTGCTGATGAATATGCCACAAGTTTCATGGGAAAGAAAACGACATAATGAATATAAAACACACTGGGAGAGGGGAGAGGCACCAAACTAACCACACTGCATTGCTCATGTATCCTATCAAATTGCTGACACTATGTATGCACTATGGATAAACTGCCATCCTTCCTAAGAACCGACTATCACATTAACAAACAACACTGCAGCTTGTTTGCATAGTAATTTATGACCACTGATATCGCCTTTAATGTGTGTGCCTTTAAGAAATGCATATATTTAATGCTCATATTTAAGACAGCTTTTGCACACATGCATGTGCAGAAGCCTTAAAGAAAAACATTGTTTTATCTAATGTCGTATTGACATCAAATTTAAAAAAAAAAAAAAATGAAACAGATGGTTTGAATTGCATCTGCATAATTATATTCTAATTTAGTCATTATTCATTAATACCCTGGATGCGATTGTCAGGTTGGTGATACACTCGGCAGCAGTCCAAGCAGCAGGCAAGTGAATAGACAGGGTCAAAAATCTGTTCAAATGTTTCCTGGCAACAAGATGTTTCTCTGTGTTGAAAGCAGCAATTCCATCCCAATTGCTTTTAAAAGTTGCTCACTGCATATTCAGTGATGTAAGCAGGCAAAAAAAAGCCTCAGTGAGAGACAGACTCTCAAACTGACCAAAGATGAAAATAAGCATTTAATTTTGTCCATCATGTCTTGTGCTAAATTCATTGATGGCCTGCTCAAGAGTGAATGTCTCTTTAAAGCAGGACATGATGGAATCTATGTGCAGAGCTGCTGCATCACCTATCCATGGCTTGAGAGAGGCTGATGAGAAAGCCCTTCAGGACTCTTCTCTAAATAGGCATGAAATTATATCTCCCTCTGACTGAGATTAGCGTCCACGGAGCCTCTTGCATTCTGCCCCGTCTTTTCCTCAGGCTCTCCAACCAAAAAGGCACTTTGCAGTTTCAGCTCAATTCCTGCTTAAGTTTGAAAGTTCATTTTCATCAGGAGGTGTTCTCTATGTCCTTTCTTTCACTGGTCCTGCAGGAATTATCGCACATTCTAAAGGGATTCAGTAAACCATAGCAATGTTATATGCACGTGATTTGTTCTTAACACAGTATCTACTTCATCATTATTGGAAGGAATTGGATTTACAGTTACTTTCAGGGTACACGATGCATTGTGATGAACCTTCTATGAAGACCATATTTAAATTACATTATATGGCCAGTTATAATATATTCTAATGCATTCCTAATGCTTTATAAGTAAACAAACATAAGGTTTTTCAGATGCACTATATCAACAGTCATAAATTGTTTTAAATGCAACTTTTAGTGAGTTATAAGTTCAAATGACTTTCAAATGCCTTTGACTAGCTGTAGACTAGAGGTTGACTGGACTTATTATCATGATGGCCTATACTAGTACACACTTTGACAACTGTATTAAGGACTTACTGTACAAAATAATCAGTTCATCAAAATGTATGAAATTGTTACACTTTACTGTCCATCAACAATGAAGTGTTGTAATAAAGCATGACCATATATGATTGTTGCATCCATATGTTCTTTATTCAACACATACTGCACAATGATAGGATAGGAATAATAGGAATTCCCCTCCAGGAACCGCCACCTTAACGTGGTGGAGGGGTTTGGGTGCCCTAATGATCCTAGGAGCCATGTTGTCGGGGGCTGTTTGCCCCTGGTAGGGTCACCCAAGGCAAATTGGTCCTAGGTGAGGGGCCAGACAAAAGCGCGGTTCAAAAGACTTCTATGATGGTGTCAAACAAGGACTTGTGCACCCTGTCCGGAGGGATACCGGGACCCGGCCCTGGAGCCAGGCCTGGGGAAGGGGTCCGTAGGCAAGCGCCTGGTGGCCGGGCCTCTGTCCATGGGGTCCGGTCGGGCTCAGCCCGAAAAGGAGACATGTATCCGTCCTCACGTGGGCCCACCACCCACAGGACGAGCCATAGAGGTCCGGTACTGTATGGATCGGGTGGCAGTCAAAGGTAGGGTCCTTGACGGTCCGATCCCCGGTTGCTGAAGCTGGCTATTGGAACATGGAACGTTACCTCTCTGGTGGGGAAGGAACCTGAGCTTGTGCGAAAGGTTGAGAGATACCGACTAGATATAGTCGGCCTAACTTCAACGCACACTTCCGGAACCAGTCTTCTTGAGAGGGGTTGGACTTTTTCTATGCTGGAGTTGTCCCAGGTGAGAGGTGGAGAGCAGGTGTGGGCTTATTAATAGCTCCCCGGATCTTAACCAATGTGTTCGAGTTTACCCCGGTGGACGAAAGGGTTGCTTCCCTGCGCCTTCGGGTTGGGGAACGGGTCCTGACTGTGGTTTGCACCTATGTGCCAAATAGCAGTTCAGAGTACCCACCCTTTTTGGAGTCCTTGGAAAAGGTGCTGGAGAGTGCCCCTACTGGGGACTCCATCGTCCTACTAGGAGACTTCAACGCTCATGTGGGCAATGACAGCGAGACCTGGAGAGGTGTGATTGGGGGGAATGGCCTGCCCGATCTGAACCCGAGTGGTGTTCAGTTATTTCAGTGCTAGTCACAGTTTGTCCATAACTAACACCATTTTCAGCCATAAGAGTGTCCATAAGTGCACTTGGCTCCAGGACACCCTAGTGTGATGAACCTACATTTATGTTATTTCTACATTATTTTTTTTATTTTGACATGATTCTGCATTTTATTTTGTTAATGGCTAGTGATCATCTCAACATGCTTTGTGATTGGCTAATTCTTGATTACCCGCGATAGCGCCCAAATTCTGGGAGAAGAACATTGTGGATGAACGCTACTTCGGTGGAATGACACGCACGCTTTGGATGCACTCCGTTGTCACGGTGAACATCATTGGACAGGACATCTTCTCACTTTTGGATCCCTTTCTTTGCACAGATGCCGTGGACTTGGGAATGGATGCCTACTCGTATAGATGTTTTCCATGACTTTTACACCATCGAACATTTGGGACAGTGACAGAGACACTACGTGCGCATGTGTGGTAGGCTAATCGTGAAGGCCATGCCTAAAGGACAGTGAGATGCATCATCATGCTATTGTGGTAATGTTACCATGTTTTGGGGTGATTTGAATGTGAAACTTTTTGTTGAAGACCTAGGCAAAATTATTGTGATATTGTGAACTGTGCATTTATTTTGAATGGGGTTCAGATAAAGGATTGAAACTTATCCAATGACTCTCCGTGCCTGCATTTGCTGCCATGCTAACACGTAACACTAGGTTGACAGTCAACGATTGACTTTGTAGTCATATCATCTGATCTGCGGCCATATGTACTGGACACTCGGGTAAAGAGAGGAGCAGAGCTGTCAACTGATATCGTACCGATGGTGAGTTGGATCAGGTGGCAGGGGAGGAAACCGGACAGACCAGTCAAGACAAGACCAGACCAAGCAAATAGTGAGGGTCTGCTGGGAACGTCTGGCTGAGGACACTGTGAAAATGGTCTTCAACTCCCACCTCTGGAGGAGCGTCAACCACATCCCGGATGTAGTGGGGAGCATGGAATCTGAGTGGGCCGTGTTTCGCACTGCCATTGTTGAGGCAGCTGCTCGAAGCTGTGGTAGCAAGGTTGCTGGTGCTAGTCGTGGCGATAACCCCAGGACCCGCTGGTGGACACCAGAGGTGAAATGGGCCGTCAAGCTGAAGAAGGAAACTTACAAGGCATGGCTGGCTAGTGGGACTCCCGAGGCAGCAGACAGCTACCGGCAGGCCAAGCGATCTGCGGCTCGGGTGGTCACTGAGACAAAAAGCCAGGTGTGGGAGGAGTTTGGTGAGGCCATGGAACAAGACTTGCAGACATTTTGGCAAACTTTTCGGCGGCTCAGGAGGGGAAAGCGGATACCGTCCACACAGTCTTCAGTGTGGGAGGAGAGTTGCTAACCTCAACTGAGTTTATAGTTCGGCAGTGGAAGGAATACTTAATAATACATCATTTATGTTGATCTACACAATTCTCTTGTTTTGTGCCGATATGGTCCCCACTCTAAATACGGCTTCTTATGCTGCAAAATTCGGGAACTTGTGGGTAAGACTGAGATACACTGGTGATGGTGACTCTCCTAGTAGGGATTATGTTGCGGAGGAATTAATTCTCCAGACAACGTGGATTAATGCACATGATATTTACTCATTTATTGCGTTGCCCAGCAAACGCGATTTTGAGTTATGTTTCTGTCAGGAGTGTTTCAGTGTGACACTGAGTTTTCTGGAGGTGGTTTCATCCAAATGCAATGAGGCTAAATGGAAGGAGTGGAATTTCGAGTCATCTTTGCAGCTAGATGTCACAAATGTTGTAGTTAAGTTCTGGACCCGTCGGATCCCAGATCAAGACGTAGAGCTGTATTTGAAAAGATATTGCGACATTTTGCAACCTGCCATTAAGCCTGTAGATAAATTTGGAATATGGTTTGGTGTCAGAAAATATAAAGTCCGTATGCGAAAGGACAGCTCTGGCCACCTTATACAGATTCCAAATTCAGTCTCCCTCGTCCATATAATGGGCGCATTATATATCCAGGCCAAATGACAAAGTGTTTCATCTGTCAGTCAGTGGAGCACCAGGTGAAAGACTGTCCCACGGTGAAGTGTTGGCGCTGTGGGAACCTGGGCCACAAGGCCAGAGAGTGTCAGCATGAAAGTGAATGTTCTCTGTGCAGCCACAGAGGCCACACTTTCTTCAACTGCCCAATGTTTTATTCCAACAAGGCAAAAAGTGCGAAACATCCAACTACACAGCCGAGTGACACTGAGCAGGCTGCTCCAAATCCTCCTGCTGCTCCCCCTCGACCTGCATCTGCTCCGCCTACACCTGCACAGTCACTGCCTGTTGAGCTGCAGACCCCAGACCAGCCTGGGTCTCAGCTGCAGGCAGCCAATAAGGCCTCCAGCCCGCATTATGCAGATCCACCAGCTGCAGAGGAACTGCCGCCTGCTGCCGTAGTCTCCACCCGCAGAAGCACCGCTGGAGTCTGATCCGCTGCTACGGGCCGACGGTCAGAGTGAATCTGGTGAGCAGGTTTTGTTCCCGATTCACTTGGAGAGCAGTGATGATGATGATGATGATGATGGCATTGAGGAAGAGGATCCGAGCGCCTCCTGTCTCCACTGAGAACAACCCACCAGTGTGTCCCTCTGATGGAGGGGAGGTGAGTTTCTCTTGTTCTTCCGTCTCTGTGTCCAGTGAGCTTTTTCAGATGAGCCTCTGCTCAGCAAAAGGAAGCATCCTGTCGCTTCCGGTCATTACGGCAGAGAGAAGAGGAGAGATGACAAGAGCAGCCCCCAGTAAGTGGAACTCTCTTCTTCTCTCCTTAATGAGCCTTTGTAAAGTGGCAACGTGGAACGTGAGAGGTCTGCAGTCCTGCAGAAATAGACAAGAAAAAGTAAATTACTTACTAAATACTGTCTTGGATTTCTTGTTTCTGGAAGAGCTCCGTCTTAAAAACAGCACAGATGTGGCTGATGTCTGTGGTCTGTGGCATAAAGGAGTGTCTGACAGCGCTGATGGAGAGGGAATCTTCCTTAAAAACCATGATGTCACTATCACTAAAAGAAAATATATAATACCTGGGAGACTCCTGCTGATAGACTGTCTGTACACCTCGGCCATAAGTTTTGTCTTGTGTTTATACTGCACCCGAAAGAACAAAGAAAATGCAGTTATTAAAAAAACTGTGGGAAATTGTTAATGTCGGGTTTAATTTATTATTGTGTGGGGATTTTAATACTGTCACAGAGGATCAAGATCGAATTGCTGCTACTCCTTTCCAAATTGCTCGTGAGGGTAAGTTGTTGGTGGAAATCTGTAAAGGTGCCTCCCTCTCTGATCTGTATAGAGTTTTAAACCCTAAAACCATCCACTTTACCCGCTTCAATGGTAAAACAAAAACCAGAATTGATCGTATATATGTCTCCTCCCAAATTCGTCCTCTGAAATATGACACAATTATTAGTCATTTCTGAGATCATCTACTTGTGAGCATCAGTCTCGTGTGGTTCAAATAAGCCGAAGGGCTTTTGGATATTAAATATTAAATGTTTAAATAATCTGGAAATATTAACTGAATTAAAAAGTGAAATTAATAAAATAATAAATTTACAGATTTTTACCAAATCAGATGTCGAAAAGTAGAATACAAGATATCTTTAAATTTAAGTTTCATGAACTAAACAAAATGAAAAATGAAAAGTATAATGACGATATGAGGAGATATGTAGAGTGTACAGTGTAAAGTGTAAAAAACCCAGATCAGAGGAAGAAGAGAACCTATAATGTAAACTTAAGAATGATATTGACTGTGTAAATAATGAACTATTGTTTAATATGCAAAAACTGAGTGGAAGTGACTCCAGAGGAAACACAACCCACATTATCTCTGCCAGTCAAAAAAGGAGAAGCAGCAACTTTATCTTTAGCCTTAAAAATTTCAATGGCGAGTTAATTTTATTGAGAGAGAGAAACGACGTGTTGTTGCAGAGATTTGCTCTCAGATTTATGGGACTTTGGCCTCTGACAACGACATCATTAGTTCCTTTTTAAAACCCATCAAACCTTACGAAAAAAGCACTTTCATGTCACTTTTAGGGAATATCAAAAGAGATGAAGTCATCGCAGCAATTAACCAACTAAACAGCAACAAATCTCCAGGTCCTGATAGTTTTACAAAGTGTGTCTTGATGACATCATCGACCTTTTGACTTCTGTTTTTAATTCCGGTCTCAAAAATGGCGCATTATGTGATTCATTTTGTCAGGGCACAATGTGTTTATTATATAAAAAAGGAGACAAATCCAACTTAGATAACTATAGACAACTAACATTAATGAATGCTGATTATAAAATACTGGCTAAAATAATAATGAATAGACTCAATGATGTCCTAGAAATTATAATAGAAAAAGAACAGACGTGCGCCATTAAAGGTCGCCTGATGTGGGACAATCTTTGTTACCTGAGAGAAATTATTCACAACAGCACCGATTTCTACATCTTAGGACTGGACCAAAAGAAAACTTTTGATTACTTGTCACGTGATTATCTGTGGGCCGTTCTGAGAGCATTTGGCTTCCCTGCTGATTCGATCAAAATGGTTCAGGTGCTTTATGTAAAGGTGAATGTAAACGTTGTTTTAACTGAACCCTTTGAGATGTCCGGCGGTGTGAAGCAGGACTGTCCTCTGAGTGCTGCTGCCCTGTATGTTCTGGCAATCAGTCCTCTGATCAAAAGGATCAACAGTGATGGTGGCATCAGAGGCCGCCTCCTCGGTGCTCACAGAGTGTCAGCTCTGGCTTACGCCGACGACCTAACCGTCATCATCAGAGAGCAGAGTGAGCTGGACGCCTTAAAGCAACACCTGGCTCAGTACGAGCAGGCTTCAGGAGCTCGACTGAACCAGGACAAGACTGAGGGAGTTTGGATCAGCTCAGAGTCCAACAAACCCGACGTTAATGTCCAGATACAAAATGAAATTAAAGTTCTTGGCATTTGGTTTAATGGGAAAGACTGCTGCGCCCAGAACTGGTCTAAAAAAGAAACAGAAGTTAAAGAGGAGGTTTCAAAATGGGAGAATAAAAATACAAATTACAAAGCCCGCGTTAATTTTAGGAAAACGCATATAGTTTCAAAACTGCTGTTTTTATCAACTGTTTTCCCCCCAACACCCAAAACTATTACAACCCTAAATAAACTATGTGCCAAGCTTATTTGGGGAACAAACAGGGAGGTTACAAAAAGAACACTAACACATAAAAGTAAACAAAATGGAAGACTGGGGGCTCCTGACCTCAGAATTCTACTGAAAATTGGTTTATGAAAAATGTTTCAGACGCTCTGAATAGAAGTGTTGGGTGACGGGAGAAAACGTCTCTCACTGGTCTAAATTACATGGCAGAGCCAGATCCAACATTCCTTGTTATAAACTCCTGTATGGAGACTTTATCAAACAAACTAAAGACTTAAGTATAAACTGGACTGGCTCTGCCACTAAAGATATTTATAACACTTTGAACATATACATGAATGGAGGCTTAAAAAAAAACGAACACCCACAAAAAATTAATAAACATGACAAAAACAAAATTGAAAACATGCGTGACACTGTTTGGCTGATCTCTGTTGGCAGATTACCTGTCAGAGCTGCTACGTCACAACAAAGAAATGTCCAATGATCCCTGTAATGAGGACGAGACCCTGGAACACCTGCTGCTCCACTGCCACCGGAGCGCAGAAATCAGACACAAAATGGTGAGTGTTGGCTTCACTGTTCACTGTAATGTTAAATCTGTGATGTATGTTTTGTTCAGAGACAGTCTCACAGACTCCAAACGACGACTGTTTTGGCTGGATATGTGTGTTATTAATACACACATCTGGAAAACCAGAGGCAAAGTTGTCATCGAACACACTGTGCTAATCAGCGACACCGTTTTTAAAAACATTATAACAGACCTCAGGAAGAGGAAAGAAAATCACAGAAGGACAGGTAACCCTCTTCCTTGGGACGTATTAAATGTTTAATGTGTGTTACTTATTGTCTTGTTTTGCCAGAAGGTACTTTTTTGTGTGTTTTTGTTTTTCTGTTTTTTCCTCTTTCAATTTGAACGTAATAAAGATTTGTACTGTTTTAATTGAAGAAATAATATTAATAAGACGATGAAGAAAATGGCCAATATTCACTCTGAGTAGGAATACAGGCAGTATTGGAGTCTTACAAAAAAAAAAAAGAAGGAATCCTTCGAAGATCTCCTCAATCCCACCAACACGCATTCCGAGGAGGAGGCAGAGCCGGAGGACTTCGGGCTGGGCTCTCCCATCACTGGGGTCGAGGTCACCAGGGCTGTCAAACAACTCCGCAGCGGCAGCGCCCCGGGGATGGATGAGATTCGTCCCGAGCTCCTCAAGGCTCTGGATGTTGTAGGGCTGTCATGGTTGACACGCCTCTGCAACATTGCGTGGACATCGGGGACTGTGCCTTTGGAGTGGCAGACAGGTGTGGTTGTCCCCCTTTTCCAGAAGGGGGACCAGAGGGTGTGTTCCAACTACCGGGGAATCACACTCCTCAGCCTCCCTGGGAAGGTCTACTCCAGGGTGCTGGAGAGGAGAGTGCGGCTGGTAGTTGAACCTCGGATTCAAGAGGAGCAATGTGGTTTTCGTCCTGGCCGTGGCACACTGGACCAGCTCTATACCTTATAGAGGGTACTGGAGGGGGCATGGGAGTTTGCCCAACCAGTCCACATGTGTTTTGTGGATCTGGAGAAGGCTTATGACCGTGTCCCTCAAAGTGTCCTGTGGGGGGTGCTCCGGGAGTATGGGGTAGATGGCCTTTTGTTACGGGCCATTCGATGTCTGAATTGTCGGAGCCAGAGCTTGGTTCGCATTGCCGGCAGTAAGTCAGACCCGTTCCCAGTCAGGGTTGGTCTCCGCCAAGGCTGCCCTTTGTCACCGGTTCTGTTCATAATTTTTATGGACAGAATTTCTAGGCGCAGCCAAGTGGCGGAGGGAGTCGGGTTCGGTGGCCTCCGGATTCCGTCTCTGCTATTTGCAGATGACGTGGTCCTGTTGGCCTCATCGAACAGTAACCTCCAGCTTGCACTGGGACAGTTTGCATCCAAGTGTGAAGCGGTGGGGATGAGGATTAGCACCTCTAAATCTGAGGCCATGGTTCTCAGCCGGAAAAGGGTGGATTGCCCACTCCGTGTCGGGGGAGAGTCGCTTCCCCAAGTGGAGGAGTTCAAGTATCTTGGGGTCTTGTTCACGAGTGAGGGGAAAATGGAGCGGGAGATTGACAGACGGATTGGGGCAGCGTCGGCGGTGATGCGGACTGCAAACTGCAAACATCAGACTAGCTGGTAAACATTACTAATAGGCCCATAGGCCCTGTGGATTCTTGTATTGTCATTGTCAATGCTGTACTGAGCTTCATGTTTCTTTTTCAAAAGTGGCTAGATCGGAGTATAGACACAAAAACTTATGTCTCTTATATTTTACATATGCCACATCATAACACAGTAAAAACTGCTGATCGAAAAGTTGCCTGATCGAAAGTGCCATTAGGTTTGAGAGATGAAGTGGAAATGTATGTCGATGCAGCTCTCTGAAAGTCTGTGCAAAGTATTTGGGATGATGGCAACCCAAGGACTGAGTCAGTCTCCACTGGGCCGAGGATGAAGGTAATCATCAATCGAGTGGACGTGTGAAGTGAAAAAACACTCCAGCTCTGGTTAACACTACAAACAATCTGGAGGTCACTCTGTCGCACTCTACATAAGAAAACACACTTTCATTAAATTAGAGAAACTGCTGGGCCATCTGAAGTAGGGTCATGTAGAGGCTTCATGGACAATTTCAATTGGTTGATGTTGGATGCAAACAGGTAGAGCAAAACAGCATATTTCATATGATATCTTGATAAATATTTTATTTCTGATCAGCAAAAGACACACAATTGATGCATTTGCGTCATTCATGACTTTTAGGTACAGAGGAAAAACCCAAACATATACACGGTATGGGTATATATGTATATGGGTATATTTAAAGTGCATGTGATTTACAAGGGTCAATCATGCGTTACATAGCATCAGAAACTTCAGATATTTCCTTAAATCTTGATAACTTTTTGAATCTGATAGTAAAATAACTGTCACTTATATATGAATACAAAATAAACTTTACTAGTCACCAAAGGTTTTTATTTTTAAGCACAACAATTATCAATCTATTTCAAGTCTTGAGAGGAAAGAGTACCATGAAATGCCAGAAGTTAGGGAATCTTTAGTCTCTAGTGTTGACAGAAGAAACAGTTTCACAAAACTAACTGTGGGTCAATTTAATAACGCTCCAGTACCACATCAAGCACCCTATATTTGAACTGAAAAAGAAGAAATAAAAAATGTAAGTGAACATTTTCTCACACTTGTTTTTCTGAACAGCCTTCACGGGTCACCAACGTGGGCATGTCCTCGTTGAAACAAACATTCAGTTTACAGGTACATTCTCTGAAATCAACATTACATTTGACTTGATGAGGAAACAGTCGCTTTGCCCTGGCCAAATATGTTTAATACAAAATAAATAAGAGGACATGAATTGACAGTAAAATGTTATACAGGATACATGTGGACTGATGCTGAGCTCACTGTGTGGTGACAGATCAGAGCGGCCACAGTAAAGGCGCATCTGGACAGCATCTTAAAAGTTTAGCAGCAGCTGTTGGATTTTGGATTTACCCAGGGACAACAAAGATACAGACATATGTATCAATAGTACATGAAGAAGCCCTGACCCTTCAGGATGCAAAATATTCAGACTGATTTCCATTCACTGGGTGAATAAAACATGTCTCAATTGCACATGTGCTGAATGTTTCAATGCCCTTTATAGTGGTTAAGATGCAAAGTGCATATTTAACATAAAATAGTAAGCTAGGATATATTACAGTGTGACTATAGCTATTAACTTCCCAAGTGATTCCTTCAGAACTGCTGTCCTTTTCGCATCAAGTGACACAAGAGAATTCCTCATATTCACACAATAAAAAAAAAAAAAACGGCTTACAAAACCACAGAAACAGAAAGCAAAAAGAGGAGTGGTGCATTCACACTGTGAGTGCACCATGGGAGCATACATGCTGCTGCTCGATTCACACAGCATCAGCTGGCACTGGATGAAATAAAGGTCAATTTTTGTGTTGCTATGAATCCTTTTTGTGTGAGATTATTGCATAGTTTGGAATTCTTAACATAGCTGTTTAATTGACACTGACATCTGCCTTTAAAGTCTGTTCTTCACTCTCGTTAATACGGGACAGTGTATCGGTTCAGTTTGTCAAACGTGAGTGGGTTCAGTTCTTTACATCAAGTGGCAACATTTTTCCTGTATTCCTTCTGATTTTCCTATAAAATAAATTAAATGACTATTGAATTTTTTTATGACTAAGGTTTGAACAAAATGTTTCTTACTGTTAAACTGAACCCTGGTCTAACTCTGTATCGTTCTAGCATTTTCTTGGTGCACGCGTTTGCAATTTCAGAAACTAGCTCAGCAGTAGCAAACTACCATCAATCTACACAAAGCAACCACCAGCATGAAGACCCTCTCTGATGCCGGGGCTCTACTGATTCTGAATGATTGTCTCGACCTTCAAAAGCCAAGGAACATGCATCTTATCTGCAAAAATGTTCAGATTACATGATCTGCTGGAACTTTTTTGTTACACGGATGTATAGATATACAGATGACCCCGAACTAATGACAGGCAAACTAATCTTAGCTGGGCCGGCACAAAACCTGAGGCTTCATTGAACTTACAGTGTGAACAACATACTTTGCAGCTAAATCCCATTGCAGTCTTGTAGTCTTGCACCAAGTGTATGAAAATTTTGGACCCTATATTGTTTGGGTCTGTACAATTGCCTGTTTACGCTTCATCACTATGTAACAAAAAATCATATCATTTGGTTTCTGTAACTACTAGATGTATCTCTGCCTTCCGGGAGCACATCATTCTTTAAAGGCCCTCAATCATTTTGAGTGATGTTGAACTTCATGAACAGACGTATTTTTGTCTGCTATTTTGGTCTATGCTCATTTGATAAGGTTGGGACTTAGCTAGAAAACCCAACCTACTTCCAAGGAGCTGTCAGAACGCAACAAATTACAATTACATCAAATCACAACATTTACTGTAAATCAGAATCCAATCAGAGCTGCAGGATTGTTTGCGTACAGCGTCAGACCACTGTCAATTGTCAACTGTCAACTGTCAACCTTACCAAACCACACCAACACCATCCAGATAGCAGATTATGTATATTAAAAATGAGACGTCAGAGTCTAAGGAAAGCCTGAAACTGCATTATTTTAACTGAAAAAAGTGAAAGCTTTTGAGACATTGAGTTGAGATAACTTTTCAATGATCTCAATCTCAACTTTTCAAACTTTTTAAAGTTAAAATTTGTATTTAGAGTGTGGAGGGTAAAAGGAAATACATAAAAAATAAATGCGGGAAGAACATAATGTCTGAGCCTAGAATATGATTATGCCAATTTAAGATAAAAATTAATTTCAGCCTATGTGAGGAGAAGCGCCTCAAACTGGAGAAGATCCATGAAAACCTTCCCTATGAGGTTACGCAACGCTGGTCTTTGTTTTAGTTTGTTTATACCTGATCAATAACATGCACAAACTCCAGCACTGAACATGCACATCTAGCAGCTGCAATGACAACTTTTTTTTTTTCTTTTTTCTTAATTTTTACCATAATGTGTGTCAAAATGAAGCTTTTGTTTTGTTGTGGTCTCTTGTAACACCTTTAAAGTTAACCTGACAGGAATGACCAACCGTGTTCCCCTATGGCCAGCACAGAGTCATGACATGGGTCCCATTCAGTCACCAGAGTGTTAGCGCCCTTTTCCCCTTTTCTCTTTTCTTTCTTTTCTTTTTGTTTTTTGGCATAGAGCTCATGTTTAAATAGGAGCCGTGACAGAACTAGTTGTTAAATCTGTAAACAA
>KV751368.1:560235-574822 GCA_001698575.1 Mola mola | reverse complement strand
AGTATTCCTGAAAAAAAAAAAAAAAAAAAAGAAAGAAAAAACTTGCAGGAAATAACAATCTGTACCATGTAAGGTTTGAGTCAAAGGGTGAGCTGATGTTTGTGCTTTCTCTGAATATGTTGCTTTTGCATTTATTGCTTCTCTATGCTTTTCTTCACTCAGTTTGGTTGGGTTTTTGGTGTGTCTTGGCTGAAACTATAGATGTGAATTGGGAGTTTATTCATGGATTTGGATGTCGGTCTCGTCCTTGTTAGCGCATCACTGCAGACTCTTCTCTTTTGGAGCGTAGCCTTATACCACACACATATGAGAACGCCACTTGTCCTCTGGGAGAAAGGGTGATGAATTCCTTTGTCAGGTGGAACGAGGTGCTTCACCTTGTTTTAGGAAATATAACAGACAACACTGGCCTGGTGCTGGAGATATAGGGCAGAGTTCACTGAAAGGACAAATCTGTTTCCCAGAATGAACATACTGTTAAAAAAAAAAACGCCTTCTGCAGTGTAAGAGTTTTGCATTCATTTACATTGAGGTGGATGAACTGATTCACTGATTAGAGGTCACTTTGCATCTAAGTTGAATTCTGCCCTAAGCCCACTGCTCTTTGCCTGACGGCAACATCCTCTATAATTAAAAGATTATGAGAGTGTTGAAATTCGTGAAAATAATTGGGCAGCTCAATTTTTATCATGCACAAGCAACATTAATCACAAACATTGCACATTTCTGCACTACAGCTTTTAAACAAGGTTATATAATGAGCCAGGTGGAAGCCCTTGCAAGATGTACCTGAAGGACACTGTTAGTCTACTTGCGTCCACAAGAGGGACTTTCATATGATACAAGCCTGCATGATGAGCAGTTTCTGAGCAACAGCTCCCGACTGTTTCTCATGTACGGGAGTGGTGGAGCGGAAACCTTGGGATATGTCAGCTCTGAGAAGAAGAAAGGATTCAAAATGCCCTGCAGGTTAATTGAGTTGTGAAATCATTCATTGGTGATGTGTCACCAGCATTTAGATTTTTCTGTTTGTGCTTTGAAGTGTGATGTTTAGTCATAAGGATAATGTGTTTTGCTTTGTCGTGGCAGATGCTTGTGGTTTTCACATGAGAATAGCACTTAAATTTTGAGGAGCTGTCTTGAACAGGAGGAGGGCTAAGGACAGTGGCTCCGCATAGTAATGACAAGGATCTAGGATTTGTCCATTATGGCACAAAGAACCCAGCAGTGCCATCAGCCGTGATAAAATATAGACATTCTCACCAGTAAAAGAGAGACAATCTCACTTTCAATTAAAAAACATAGAGTTTAAATAAACACGTCCCACAATGCCATATTGTACAATTACAAAAAATTGTAAGAAAACTTCACAAACCACCGTAAGTCAAATGATCCAGTCCGATGCTGATAAAACCTCAGTTATAATCTTTATTGTTTCTAAGAGAGCCACAAGAAGTGGAGCAAGCGAATAGCAATTTGGTGTTTGTGCGCACACTAAATGACATTACCAAAGTACCACTGTCAGTGCAATTCACCTCTCAGAAAGCCTGAAATAAGCAGACAACACTGTGTGTAGCTGACATTTCACTGTGGTCCTGTAGGATTTACAATACTTAAGAAAACTATTATTTTGGCTCAGAAAATACTCTTTGTTACATCACTGGAATGGTAGTGTTTAGAGTGTTCATTTTCCAGTGTAAACAGTGTAAAGTTCATTTTTTGTAAAACTTTAAATTCATTTGACCCTTGGTAGTATCACAGTAGCAGTGGATAGTATGTGTCTCTGCAGACGGAGGTCTGCATGACTTCACCATGACACAAAAACCCTTGCATTCCCTTTGCATTCCTCAACATGTGTCCTATATGACTATACCAGGCCTGGACCCTGGAATGAAAACCGACTCCAAATCTGAAACGTGAAACGTGAAGACCAAAACATGGTTTAAAACTGTTAATTCCTACAAATGTTTCCAAGTTGTCAAGGTTCTGGTGTGCAGACTTAAATAACAGCACTGAAAAACCAAATTAAGACAACGTTAAATAATAATGAACATATTCAATGAACATAAAGCCTGAGGAAAAAAACCTTTGTTTTAAAAATTGTTTGTGCATACATATATACAGTATATGCATATTTGTGTGTGTATATATAACTTTAGGCCTACACTAATTCGGATTTACAGCTAAAAGATGACCAGCAAGCATCTCAAGTACTGAAACTATAAATGTAGACATTCGTAATGCTATAAATCTATACAAGCTTGTAATCATGAATACTCACACAAAATACATATTAATCATGTTAAAATGTGTCAAGCATACACATTTGATACGTGTACGAAAGCTTAAAATTAGATCATTTGCGTTAGTTTAGGCACAGAAATCACGGAAATAAAGCTCAGTATCTCAGCTTAATCACATGGTTCTATAAGCCAGCCTACCTCTGCTTAATGGCTGGGCTGATTCTCTTTTATTCATCCAACTGGCAAATCTCATGGAGCGTGTGCAGTTGAAGCTACTTTGCAATCCACCTTCAAGTTTCTCAAGCTCAGGTCCATCTGTGCTGTTCTATAGCTGTTGCTGCACCTTAACTTCACTGTAAGACAACTGAAATGAATAATTTCTCCTCAGGGAACTAAAGACTATCACTCACCTACCTCACCTAGATTTTAAATGGATTAAAAGGTGTGGCATTGATACTCGCTCTTGACCAAGCTCTTGATACTCGAGCTTGCTCCAGTTTCCTGCTGTGACCAGCTAATTGTGAATGGAAACATTATAAACGGGAATGCTATTGAAGCAAGCTGGGCTGTTGAAGATGCTTTTGAGATGCATTGATTCACCAGAGATGCACTACAGGGTAGAGTCATTCACACAACTCTGTGAATCACTAACTGTGTTATCGTGTTCTGTGAACTTCATCACTGTGAATCATGTATTCTCTGTTGGCAGTCAGGTGTGTTCGCTGGATCTGTGTCCAAAAGCTGCCGCTATGATTTCAATGTAATAAACTGTGAGGTTGTATTGTAGTTTCTTAGAAAAACACCCATCATAAATAAAAGTGATCAACACGTGTGGAAGCTCTGCTGTCATGTTCAGAGTATCCAAGAAGATGTGGTATTACAGTGGAGTACAGCTGTGACTGGAAAGTGACCTCTGTCATGTGCAGTGCAAGAACCCAGTGAAACAACACAATCACATTTTGAGAACCTGAACATTTTCACCGATTTGCTCTTTATGTTAGACATTTAAAAATGACAACTGAGCTGAACACATGATGCTTGTGGTTCATCCCGATGTTTCAGAAGCCAGTGTGTCTGGTGCAACTAAATGAGCAGATCAGGCAGAGAATAATATTATGGCTCCAGAGTTACATGCTGGATAGCTTAATGTTTTCTCTAAATATGTGTTTTGGTCATCAGATGACTGCTTCATACCATTTGGCGGATGGATTTCTCTCCCTGAACTATGCTTTCGCAGAGCCCCTGACAGCTTTTACGGGACACCTCATCTTCTTAATTGTTTGGACAATAACGTATCAACAGCTCACCCACGTCAGCTTCGTGGAAATGCTATGGGGGCTGTAGTTGAGTCTGTGTAATCTACCACGTGCCCCTCATTAAAACTGTTTTTTTGATTTTGACTATGTAATTTCTAATGTCGATTTCTAATGTTGTATCAAATTAATAACAGTTGATGAAATTTTGAGCTCTCTTTTGTTTTTCATTTGGATATTCCCTCCCCTTAACACATTTTCAGTTTTGACAGGTGAAAATAGTGTGGACAGCTAGGTATTTTGTTTGTTTTAGCTGTTTGCGGTTATAGTGAGTCTTAAAAGTAGACTTTTAAGAAATAGGAAGCGTATTTTGCTTTGTTTCTGTAATGATTTGGCTAGACCTGCAGCCCTCCTCGTTGCTTTACGGTTCGCCTTCCTTTGCAATAAACAATAAACAATGAACAACTATAGTTTCCCAAACATTATAAGTGCATGTTCCTTCCTTTTCCCATTAACATCTGCTTGCTTGAAGCAGTAAGCAAGTAACTGTATTAATACAGCTTCAGACAAGAGCAGATATCTCACAGTGTTTCACAGAGGCAAGTACAAAATAGGTGAGACATGACAGAGCACAAAATAAAACTAAAGAATACAGAGTAAATCTGTCTTAAGTTGTTTTAAAGAGCATCTGCATTAAATTTAGTTTTGATTCTGGACTGGGGAACCATGTATCAGCAAACACTTCTACAGGGACCAACAGCTGCTCCATTATTATTTTCTACTTCGAAGCTGGTCTTATAATTCAATAGATAACATGCAATATCCCATCATGGATTTTGGAAAATTAGTACACTCTCCATTCCAAGTTGATTTGTGCATTGACCCAACAAACACATACATTGTCTCTCACACACTGAGCAGAATCATGGAATGTACCATATAGGATGAGTCTGTATGCAGCCTGCAGTAGTACCTATGCTATGTTCCCTTCAGCCAGCCATCTGGTTTCAGTTTAGACCCATCTGGATCTGTCTCGAGCACAGGCATCTCAGGAATACATTTTGGAGGGGTGCCCACATCCGTTCACACAGACAAGTGTTTTCAATTACTCAATTTTAAAAAATGTCTCTAAAACCCAAGTGATTGAATTTTTTGTTGTTTTTTTAAGGTGGCAGTTGTGGTAAACATTAAAGAGCTGCTTCACATGGATGTGGCTGACCAGCATGTAACATGTCACCTGAGTTATCCCTTGATGAGTGGTGGCAGCTGCAAGCTGAAGCACAACCACGCCTCACAGATTCAAAATACATACTTTGTTTCTGATTTCAGCCCACATTAAGGAAGTGGAGATGCGAGAAGTGATGACAACCATGCAACCAGCTCACCACATATTGTAACTGACGGAATCATTCCACAGGCTCCCACAATAAAAGCAACAAGTTAGTTTTATGTGTAGCTGAAGATTGTATCATGAAATATCCAGAATTTTTTTGACTTGTAGCAATTTATCAAATTTATATGTGGCCCGGGCTCCTTATAATTTGAATTGATAAATTACCAATTTCTTAATCATAATCTATGAATAATGGATGTTTTGGTCCTTTCTGTAACTTAAAGTTATTTGTATTTTCTCACTGACTGACACTTTTGCCCAAACAGAATAATAAAAAAATGTAGCGATAAGCAGAAAAAATGAAAAGCGTTCCCATTTCAGTGTGCGATTGTGTGAGTATGTGTATGTGTATGTGTATGTGTTTGTGTATGTGTTTGTGTAAGACCGAGAGAGAGAGAGAGAGAGAGAGAGAGAGAGAGAGAGTGTGTGTGTGTATATGTGTGTGCATCACCCCCATTATATTCCATCCAGATGAATTCTGCTGTGTCAGAGTGACGCTTGTACCTGAATTTATTTTAAACTGTGACCAACAGCACTTTTTAATGACTTCTGTGACTAAAACAGTGGAGACCTTCCTCAAGATGCCCATGGACATGTAGAGCTACAGTATTTCGGAGGGATGAGTGATAGGGCCTGTAGTGTAGCACTTACACACTGTCACAGGCAGTGTCAGTTAATCCAAAGCAAATACTGCCCCTTTCTTCAATTAACATGCTAATAAAATCGCAGATTTAATCTGATATGAGCTGCACAGTGGTAGCCCTCATAAATTTCCCATCAGGCATCCAATCCTGCAGCAGCTCCTTCCACTTTATTCTTTTTCAAACGTTGTAAAGCCTTCTTCAGACCAACAATTGCACTCCACCAAAATATAGCTCCCTCGTTAATTTCAGTGAGATTACTGTGTTGCCATAGAGAGAGGCCTGCGAAGTTTAGGGCTGAAAAGTTGGTACTGCTTAACTTCTGCGAGTGAAGTGCAAAGTCATAGAGCAACTTTGCCAGCTATTCAAATACAGAAAAAATGATAAAGCCATACTAGCAGGTGAGGCTGTTCTTGTAAGTGTAAATGTATGCAAGAAAGGATTTTTTTTTTTTTTTTTTGAGCATCATGTGACATAATACAAGTCATACTTACAGAGGAAATGCTGCCAGTACCTGATCCGGATCATGGCACAGTGTGGGTCGTGCCACCACCATATTAGAGAGCTAGGGACGGCATTACCACTCATACAAAATGTATCAGAGTTAAAGTAAAATAGTTGCTATCTTTTGATCTCTTCGCTATCTTATGATTAAATTTGCTAATGATGAGTTACAAAGCGGTATGCTGGTGTCAGAGGACAATATTTTAATGCTCATATTGACATTACTGTGTGCCGTCCAAACCTATTTTTACAAATTGTAATTTGATGCTATGGTAACACTGTTACTGGAAATTTCATACCAATAAAGGTCATTTAAAGCGAATGTCATGTTAATAAATGTGTTATCATAACATGAATTCTAACACAAAATTGGCTTTTCATGTATAGTTAATTGCTGTCTGCATTTCTCTTTTCTTCTGTCAGTTTAGACACAAATCTCATGGACAGCAACTGCAAGGTAATGCAAAATATAAGTCTGCACATGGATCAAGCAAAGTACTATCGCTCAGGTGGGGTTCATGGGATTCATGTCCTGTGTGAAAGTGAAAGTAAACGTTGATATAAGTTAACTAATGAGCACAAGTTAGCTTGTGTAAAGATTTTAAGTTACAATGAAACATGACTTATGTCCCGTGTATAAAAAAGGTCAAGCAGTTAATCATTTATGCAAATTAATTGGTGGGAAAAGGATGTTTTATGATCTATGAGTAATCGGCTCTGATAATGGTCAGCGGTTGCACAGTCTCTGCTGCTCAGGCAGGGAAGCATGTTGGATAGCTAGTTATTACACAGATGTTCCATACATGAGGTATGAACAATGTGTATTGTGTGTGCTACTCTCTGTATTGCCGAATGTGATCTGTATTGGTTGATTGATCGGCTATCGCCTTTTTCCGGCTCCATGCTTTTGTTATTGAATCAGCCTTTAAAAATCCACTATTCATTGACCTCTACTGCTTTAATTCCTTCAAATGCTTAAGTCTAACCAAATTATTATGCCGAAACAAAATCAAGCTGCGTCCTAAGCTCACGCAAGTCATAAGACGTGTGACTAGCAAAGGTCGCATGACTAAAGTCTCCAGAGGTAGTCCTTTACTGCGAGTTGAAAAGTCAAAAATGCAGATGTTAAGAGATGTGGAAACATTAAACTGTATGGAACAACCCACACACTTCCAGGGAAGTACTGTGCTATTTATAAACCATCCCATTAGATCGAACTGAACTACCAATTAATTGTTACTACTGCAGTCACTTCTGCACCAGTTGTTTGTCATTAACTGTTCTATTTGTCCGTTCTTTTTAATTTGTCCATGTTTATGCCTGTGTTGCTTCAGCTAATTGAGCAAGTTTCACTTGCCCACTGCAAATGAAACTGTGAATTAAGAATTATGATTAATAATTAATTCAATAATTACAACCAAAATTACCTCATCAACAGGTAGTTGAAGGCTTTAGAGCTTGGCAAAATTCACTATTGTACAACATTAAGCATTTATTCAACAGTGAACAAGAGACACAAAAGAACAAATCTGCTAACCAGTATTATTTACAAGTATGTGCGTGTGTGTGTGTGTGTGTGTGTGTGTGTGTGTGTGGGTGTGAGAGAGAGAGAGAAAGAGAGAGAGGGGGAGAATTAAAATGGTGACCAAGGCCAGGAAGTTAAAAAAAAAAAGCTAAATGGTGTGTGAGGGTCAGACCGCATGTTACTTTGTGAGAGGGGAGACACTGCGTGTTAAAACAGCCAAGTGTATGGGTGAGGATGCAATGCCAGGTTAGAAAGAAGATGGTTAGTTTCATGCAAGACCCCGAGTCTGTATGAAGCTAACTAACCTCAATTTAAAACTGTGGCTAATCCATCTATTGATAACCTGACTACTGTCACAACAAAACAGTTTAACAATGCAAAATCAAATACACTCAATAGTTCGATAGAATTAGTTCTGTGCTCAGCCGAGCTATGCTGTACCAGGCTCAGGTCAACGTTACTAGTCCATGGAAACAAAGGGAATGCTCTCTTGTCTGGTATCCATGGTGGGTAATCCAGGCTGGAAGGGTTGGAGTTCCGGTTGAGATTTGAGTTGTTGTTGTGCATTCTTAGTAATGTAGGATGGAGTGGACCTGTCACTCCAGGTTCCTCACAGAGTTAGCACTTCTGTACTAACTTTATGCGACGCCTGTTACTTAGGTTAGCTTGTACGTTCTGCTGTAGCTGCTGGCTAGAGTTGAGTTTGTACGATTGTCTGCAGGCCCTAGTGCCTGCTAGGAGGAGGTCTGGAGCTTCAGCTCCATGCCCGTTGAGGTTTCTCCGGAGAAAAAAGCAAGATGGATGGGTGACTGTAGATTTTGTATATCTGCTGGCTCGCCCAACTGACCAATCAAGTGCATCCCCAGTGGACTCTGTGTGAAAAACTGGGATATGGATACTTGGAACTTGGATATGAGATGAATGACCTGATGTGTGGATCCCAACTTGATAAACTTTTATTCAATGCCACAGTTATTCAGGCCTGTAAAGCAAATCCTCAACCTAAATTTTTAAAACTAAAAGGAAGTGTGCTGTAAGTGTCGTATTAAGCCACAGCCCACTGGTTTCATAGTAGACACCATAAACACACAACCACTGCAAAGGATAATGGAGAAAGCAATGGGATTTATAGTAAAAGGGGTGTGAATTCACACTGAAACACATCTTCCATGTCTTCCAGAGCCTCAGCAGCTTGGTTGAGCACTGTGAGTGAACACAGATGGGAGAGATGCCCAGCAGTGGAAAATGGGGAATAAACTAGCCTAATGAAAGCATCATGGCACAGTGAAAAGCCTGTCTAAGCCATCAGTGAGAATGCCTTCGGGGTAGGAAGATGGGCTTGTGTGCGTGCTGACGGCTGGAAGCTTGCCTAGATCCAGGAACTCTGTTGGTCCTTTGTGAGCACATGGCAGTCCACTCCCTTACCATGCAGCCCCGCCGCCAAAAAGCTGATATGCCAGGTTGCAGGTTAGGCCATATCAGAGGAATTAGATGCTTCGTTCAAACTGGCAGGCGCCCAAGCGTGTCTTTTCCAGGTTGAGTTGCATCTGCCCTCAACGTCCTTTAAGTTGTCAGGAGAAGGAAGAAGCTCTGCAAACTAATTTTTTTTCTTTTTGTTACAAACCAGACTCTACATATATGCTTTTGTGGAGCTGCATGGCTGATGTCCGGCATCAGTTGTTCATATAATAATTTCAGCTACAGATGTATTTCCCAGCTCTTCAAAGTTTCTTGCATTCCTCACCCGATGAATAAAATGGCTAGTTATACTAGTAGTACTTTAAGTCATGCTTGCGTTGGATGCTTTATCAATTTTTCATGCCTTATCTCTAGAGCAACATGTACGTTACGACTACTGATTTGTGAGTTTTGGATGTTTCAAAGCAGAAGTTATCAATATTTTTATATAAATAATGTGTCAAATACTTACATGTGTATGAAAGGGGTTGGTTATAACCTTTTGGGAGAACATCAGACTATCAATTTCAGCCTTAAACTTAGAACTATTTAATAGCGCCAACCTCCACCAGGATGGATCAGTTCCCTAAAATGTTCCCCAAAAATTCCTTGATCTGTCCTTTTAATTTGTTCTTCAGGGGTGGCACAGTGGTGCAGTGTTTAGCACTTTCGCCTCACAGCAAGAAGGTCCTGAGTTTGATTCAGGTCAGGGAGTTTCTGTGTGGAGTTTGCATGTCCTCCCTGTGTCTGCGTGGGTTCTCTCCGGGTACTCCGGCTTCCTCCCACATTCCAGAAACATGCAAAACTGGGGGTTAGTTTAATTGGTCACTCTAAATTGCCCGTAGGTGTGAATGTGGGTGTAGATGGTTGTTTGTCTCTATATGTCAGCCCTGTGATGAACTGCCGACTTGTCCAGGGTGTCCCCCCGCCTTCGCCCGAAGATGCTGAGATAGGCTCCAACACCCTCCGCGACCCCTAACAGGATAAGTGGTAGAAAATGGATGGATGGGCTCAGTCTCCATCTTCCCACCAAGTTTTGTTGAACTTCATCTAGTTGTTTTGCATAAACAAATAAACAGACCAACCAATAAGCAAGCAAAGACAAAACCTTCTTATCTTAGGTAATGATCAACAAATTTGTTATGTTCAAGGCATCTTAAAGTCATACCTGTATGAGAATAACTAAATGAGAGGAGGTGAAGTAGCCAAATGACTGAGAACAGTTTTTGTTTACACAGAGTTAGTTTAACTGAATTAATGCTGCAATGTCTTTTGGTCAGATGGTCTTGTTTTTTTAATTACTGTCCGCTGCTGTGTTTAAGTAACGAGGTAGAAAGTACTCAATTTCCTGTTAGTTTCCCAAAGGTAATAATAATTAATCAAATCAAATACCTGACTGTAACAGCTATCTTTTGAAGATGAATTACAAAATACCTTTTGTGTGTGTTGCAATGTAGACCGTCCAGGTGCTGGACTGCTCTCATAAGTGTTTTGGCTGGCCTTTTTTCTTTTTTTTCCTTTTTTTTTTTTTTGTGATTTTCACATGTGCTGTGACCTTGACTTTTTACCTTTGAAGGTCAAATGTTTTGCCACTAGATCTTGACACTGAAAATTTCTGTGGGAAATTAGTATGATACTAGATTTGTTTTATATTGCAACCCAGATTACTGGATAAACTTTTCCACCATGTACAATATTTGCAGCAATCGAACAACCCTGCAAATATATGAAAAACTTCTATGAGGAAACTGTTAAATAAAACATTTCATACAAAACTGTATACAGCAATCTTACACGTTATAGACCACCTGTGATGGAAGTGCCATTTTTGACCTGATCATGTCCATATGTGTTTTTTTTTAAGAAATACAACAAACACCACGACAAAAATAAGTTGATGACAATTATGGCTAAATTTGTCCGCTTTCATTCAGCATTTCACCAATGAGAGTCTCTAAAATATGAATTCTGACAGTCCGAATCTTCTATGCACAAAACCTCAGGTAGGTTATATAGGTGATTAGTATGTTTGCATGCCATTTAATATACTGCAGTCAAGCAGCTGGTTAGCAATCCTGTCTACAGAATGATATTAGCAGTGCACATTTATCCACATTATTTGTTCATTTGTTCGATCACCCATCACCCATCCAACAAGTTAGTCAGCTGTCCAGCTCAACGTGACTGCCTGCTCTGCTTCATGCAAGAACACATACAGTAGATGAACTTTCTTCTGTCTGATGCAAAACTAAGGTAGCCAGCATAAAATTAAAAAACTATATTATAGAGAGGTCGACTTTTTGATGTTTTCAGGCTTTTTTTAAGTAGAACACAGCAAAAGTGAGTCTCAGATCCGATATGTAATGAAAAATTTCAGTTGGACTTTAAAGGTGACTATATAGAACTCACATTCCTGAGACTATAAATAAATCATTTTAATGCGCCATTTACCCTCTCCACAGGGTGAGAGAGCAACCTTCCAATGCGTTGGCTTACAATGTCACCTGGACACAGTTTGCTGCTATCTCAAAAACCTTACCTCATCATCCATTTATACCCTCGTATTTTATTTCCTAAGAAAGCACAGGATGCTATGGTTTCCTGAAGTCTGTAAATACCAAGTTTGGGTCTTAAGTTTTTCCGGAAATGTTAATACATTCATTTCAAACTTTCCATGCCCACTCATTTACATAAAACACATTGGCTCTCCAGTAGACATATGGAGCCGTCAGTCATGTAGACATACGGATTCTTATTCAGTGCCTGACTTTGTGATTCAGGGAAAGAACAGTGCATTTTCTCAATGGCACAGACTCAAAACAATATTTAACAACACATCTGTTAATCATTATAGTCATATGGGAAGATTTCATATATAAGATATTAGGAAGATTGTACACTTGTAAGTGTGTGAATTTGAGAGATATCGTCCTTGGAAGAGTCATTACAGTGTCAACCAATGGCTATGTGTGTTTTGGGTTTTTTTGTACATCATAAACCCCTAAAATAAAAGCCAAAAAGTCAAAAAGTCAAAAAAAAAAAAGAAGACAAAATGATTGCAGTCTGTGAACAGTATGGAGAGCTTTCCTTGTTATTGTATATTCAGTGCCAACTTTATCGACAAAACGTCCTTTTAAAATTTGCAAATGTTCTCCCCTGCATATTTGTTCAAGATGGTGAAGTTGCATAGCATTTTCCACTGATCCGTCAAGATATGAATCAAACTGTTAGAGCCAGGGAACTTCAAACAAAGCAGACTTATCCAAACACGGCACCCAAGCGGATATTAACCCACAAATAGGAGATAAATTAAAAGGTGACACAAAGAGAAATGATGAATTCAGGAAAGACATGCTCAGTTATTTTTTTTCTCTCATCACTCATCTCTACCAAAACAATTACTCTTAAATCAGATTCATATCTGTTGTTAAAAGGCAGTAATATTTTCCAGGCTGTCAAAATAACGTGCCATTCACCACACATATGTGATGATAAAGAATTAAAAAACAGCTTAACGAGAGCATGGTGAACCAACCAAATGGTAAATGTGCCATATCCGTTGTCATCTGTGCTGCATTCAGTGTCACCATCCATTTGGTTGTGCTATGAGTGTTTGCATTGTTTGTCTCTATTTTGTTTTGTTACGTTTGCCGCACACGTGACGCCAAATTGATTGACTTTTTTTTTAATTTGCTGGTGTTTTGTCTATTTGCACAAGCTGAAGTGTTTTGAGCTGCAGGATAGGGTGATGTGTCTTTCTAACTATAAGTGTTTTCATTTCCATTTTTGAATCATTTCCTAATCACAGATTAATTGTGCATTTTTGAGATTCGGAAGACCTGCATCTTATACTATTGCCAACCTATGGTCTTCAGGAGTCATAATGTTTACTATATCCACCACCTTAGAGTGCACTCACACCAGGCCTTCCATACCGTGCCCATGCTCATTTTAGCCACAAAGTCTGGTCTGATTCATTCATGTGAGTGCTCTGTACTGTGCTCAAGCATGTTACACTTCCTTGGCCCTGGCACAGTTGAAAGAGGTGTGCTTTGGCACAGTATAGTTGCACAAGCACAAGCACAAGCACAAGCACAAGCACAAGCACAAGCACAGTAATGCAATGTAGATATGATACATAATTGATGCGATCATCTCTCTCAATAATTGCCATCCTAACTCTGGGAATGTGAGAGGCTGTATCTGAACAAAATAGCTCCAAACAAGGCAGAAAGTCAGTCAAGTTATAATTATGTTCTCTGTGTGATTCTCTATTGTGCTACAACCGTGATTCGCCGCACACGCTTTATGTAAACAAGGATGTTACTTGATGACACAACTATGCTCAGGCATGTTGCTCAGGCAGGGTATGATTTAGAGCAAGACTATCTTGGGATTTCATACACTGTGTTCCATTTCGCTTGACAAATGGAAATCACAACTAGGAATGACATTGGACCTAACATGCATTCCAGTACACGTCGAAAAATCGAATTTACTTTCTCTCTTTACAGTAGGGTAACCATTGTAAGTTGTAACAGCACCATACCAGGCACTATCTTAGACGTACTTCGCAATAGGTTTACGACGAAGACAGGCAAAAACAATAGCAACAATAACAATATAACTCAAGTAAGAAACAAGTGCTCTAAAACAGTATATTCTAAAGTTTTGCTTATGCCAAAACAAAGAGCAGACATTTTGGATTTTTAGATTGTGGTTAAGATCAGACTTCCCAGTAAAACATCTCAACTGTTCAGTTGAAACGGAATCATTGAATCATCAGTCGCATTCAGTCAGGATAGAAGCATAGCAATGCGTATCCTCCCCCACTCTCATTATAGTGATGAAATGGACTGTGTTGTCATCTTTACAGCTATTGATTAGAGAACCTTTTAAGTGTAAGAACTGATGTTCAGACACCAACCTGCAGGATCTGAGTGGTAAAAGGTAAGAATGAGTTTAAGGAAAATAGGGCACTCACTGTCATAATTGGTTCATTATTTAGATGTTTATCAACTTTTAGTTGGACATACCATGCCCAGGGTACATGATTAATCAATTACCCAGAACCACAGTCAAGGGCCTTTGGCACAAATTCAGAACATCTTTCAGTACTTTCGTGGGACCTGTTTTGGAAAGTTTGAGTCCCGTTTACTCCCTACTGTCCACAGTCATTACATTTAATGGAATGGGGACAAGAAAGTCTTGCTGAATGTTTTTTTCTTGCATGGGCAGTGTATATGTCTGAGTTGCAGGGAAAGCAAATGAGTGCTGCTTTTATGACTTTTATTTTGTAGCGCTTTGGTCCCATTGGTTTATATAAGTTTGGAGTAAAAACCACATCGAACACTCACAGTGAGTGGGATAAATAACGAAAACCTTTAGTGTGAGCAATCTTGCCAAATCCATGTTCATTTTCTCAAGACAGCTGGTAAGCTCTTGAAAGGACACAAATCGCTCAGGAGCACATGGGTAGCGTTAACTTCAGTCTACTTTAAAAGTCATAATCACATATTTGGTAGGCTTGGGCGTATTTGAGGTAGTTAAGGGGCCAGTGTGTCCTTTCG
>KV751368.1:525309-560139 GCA_001698575.1 Mola mola | reverse complement strand
CCTCTACAAATGTAATTTGTGAATATTAAGGCATTCCATTAGCATCATTATCTTTCTCTAAAAAAAGTTCCTTAGTTCATATAGAGCTAGCTGTAGAAATTAACCATAGCATTAGCTATTAATAAGTTTAGATAAATCAACTTAAGCTCAGCTCATGTACCAGGCTGCCTGTACTACACTCTTGGCCTGAGGGGGTTTCCATTATTAAACATGCTCCATTTTACACGGCTCCTTAAAGAATTCAAGCTTTATTATTTGAGTTCCTTATACCCCAGCAGTATAGTTTGTGACGTTCTCTCGGTATTTGTAAGTGAGTGTGTTTGCATTCTTGTCTAGGATGACTGATAAATCAGCTTTGCTTGCCCAAAAAGCAGAGTTGAAAAATGGCTGTGTTCACAGTGGGGAATGTGTAAACCACAGTTTCAGCAAATGTCCTCACTGGACCCCAGTGAGGTCCATGCAGTTTCAAGATGTAATGGTTTACATACACAGCTGGCAGTCCACCAGGCCATCATTCATAGTTTTATTAAACACAAGTGGATTTTCTTCACGTTCTTTACTCATGGCTTCTTTTGGGTGGAGGCTGTGGTGTTTATGTTGGTGTTTTTTGCACACAAGAAAGGTTTTGAATGCCAAGCAAGTACATTCACTCTGTAGCCTGAAGGAGCAATAAAAATATTTAGAATAGTTTGCATCTGACACTTACTAAAGCTAGAAAGCTCCATGTGGGAAATGTGGCATACTTTCTAAGGAACATCTTTGCACTTCATGTCTGTTGAAACATGTAATCTATACAATTGTGCTAACGGATTTTTAAAAAAAAATCAAATGTATGCTCTTTAATAGCACAAGAGCTAGTATAGATTTGATAAAATACCTGAATTTTTTTTTTATGAAGATTTGATGGATTTGATGGCTGCTACTGACTGAAATAATAGCTGACACAGCTAATTGAAGAGATTATACATTCATTTATATTATGGTGTTTCTTTTGAAATTCAGTATTGTTCCATTATTTCTAATAGTTTTTTTGTTTGTTTGTTTATCTTTTAAGAACTTTAAAGATTTTTCTCCTGTTCTTTTCATCTTCTCTCTTGTGCACGTCCCATCCATTAACTGTGGAGACAGCATGATCAGTCAAAGCATGCCTAACTGAAAACACAAATTTAGAGACAGCGGTTTATGTGGAAAAGAGGAGGAGTACACCTAATAACACAGCCAACAACACTGGCGGTGACTTTGTTGGGGGTGAATAGTTTCCGTTAAGAAATTCATGAGCTTGTAAACAGCTCAGATCCTGGGAAGCACGGTTACATCTGGGATGATAACCAGCATGTCTGGATTAACACCACTCGTTTTGTTTCTTTGATATAGCCTTTTCTGTTTTCCTACACAAGAACAGCTCACAGCTCACTTTGCAATAAGACCCGCACTAATCCTGTACGAAGCTCTATACACAATCTTGGCCCAGTATTCACCCCCATTCCAACATTTGAATTTTTTCAGGAGGTTATATATCAAAGGGGTGTTACTGAGTGTGTGTGGGTCCATGTTCACAGCTGCCTTTCAGTGCTTGGCAACCTTTGCCTGCATGTGAGCATGCAGGTGCTCACGGAGCAGTGTTGTAGTGAAGATGAGTCATTACAAAGTAACTTAACAGCTTTATAGAGGATGCTTTAAAGCTTTGGCCACCTGTGCACAAACCATAAAGGTGCCATTGTGCCGATTGTGTGTGAGCTGAGTCACATCATTTTGCCATGCTTTCTCATGTCTTCTTCTCACAGGTGACACTGCTCACCTGATGTCGATAGCGTAGTGAAAACCCCTTGATCTGTGCATGACGTCTTCTCCACTCGCGTGCAATAGATTTAAAATTTGAAATAAGCCCACCAGAATATTAATTTAGGCAATGAATACTTATCAAGGTCGGCACTAATTAAATTGAATGAAAGAGACAGGCATCACGCAAAGCAAATTCACACAATAATAGTCCATTCAACAGCTTAAATACATCTTCATATCCACATGCTTATTGGCTGTACTGAAAGGGATAGCTAATAAATGCTGTGTTGGCCCATTACATATATAGCTCTATAAAAAAATGACAACACAGGGGCACACTCTGGATCCAAAACAAGTCTGCATTTCAGAGTAATTACTTTTCTCCTGCATATTTTTTATACACTATTTTATTTTGTTTTTTTATACCTTTAATTGGGTGCAAAAGTCTGGACTTCATTTTCTGTTCCTCCATCGCCTTGTGTGGTGCCAAAGTTTTTCAAGTTAACCTTGCTGGAACGTATCGGTTATTTTCCTAAATATGAGGCCCGCTGTTACTCACTTTAGTACCTCTCATACATGGGGTGCAACTCCTTGGGGGGGGCAGAACACAATAAAGTTAGAAAATGTTGTAGCCCTTTACCTCACAATGGTTTGATCCACTAGCCCCCAGCCCCCTTTAGTCCCTGTTGTCGGTGGCTAATGTCCAGTAAGCAGTTCAAACAAAGGACATTTTTTTAATTCTACCACTCGATAACATTTAAAATATACACTGGTCTTCATTTCTGCTTCACTTGGCTCTTACAGCTCCCCTTCAGTATGTCTCGTGTCCACCAAGAGCATTAAAGAGACACAGATTTTTAAGTAGAAACAGCTTTACTGAGTTTTAGTTTTTTTGGTGTTTTTTTTGTACCTATTTGTTGTTTTAAAGCAAGAGACCTCTGTGGATAACTTGGCTCTGAGTAAAATTGATTAATGATAGCTTGTAGAAACAAACTGAGCTAATGTCAACTTCGATTTAGCAGTGTGGGCCAAGGATGAAATATATATAACCTATGTGATATCTAATGTTACATTATTTGAAAATATACTGTGAACTGACCTGTCATGTCTGAGTCTTTTGAATACTCAGAGTGTGAGTTCCTGATTTGTCCAGGGTTTACTTGTGAGTATATTTCATCAAACTTTTGCCTCTAAAGTTGACATCTGATCTCATACACATATTTTTGTTCTGTGGAGGGTCTGGGCTTTTATGATGAAGAATAAAGATGATTTCTGCAACAAAGAAAAAGGAAGCGAAATAACAGCAGCTCTGTAGGTGAGGAAATTAAATGAATCTGCGAAACGCACCTCCTTATGCAACACTAAACGTGTCAGTTTAATGATGTAGTATTACATTGTTTTGCTTGAGAGCATTAGTGACAAATGTAAACAAATACCAAGAAGCTGTGAACGACTGCCCTCTCAGTACTCTGGATCATTAACACCACTTATTCACATCTCAACGGGAAGCTGGACCAGCTTCCTGTTCACTTGACTTCATTTCCTCCTGTTTCTGTTACTGTAGTGTTTGTCCGGTGTTTCTTCCTCTACAAGTCTATCCATCATGAACACTTCAAAAGATTCGCCCTTCACTTTGCACTCAATAGTGTGTCCCTTTGACACTTAAGTTGGTTCCCATGTGTTTAGAAAGCAGCTCAATCCTCACTTGCTCATCAGCATCCCAGAGATCCTCTTTCCAGTCTTCTCAGGATGTGCAGCTGCTTTTCTGTGCTCCACCGGCTGGAAAGTCTATTTCTGGGCTTATAATATTAGCTAAATCCCCTGTTTACTCAGTGCTGAAAACTGAGCCATTGTATGCAGAGAAGTGAGGTTCCCAGTGGTTCAGAGTCCTGGGTTACAGTGTAAAGGCTTCACTTAAAGATAAAAGATAAAACACAATGAGAGCATGCTGGGGAGGAGTGAGATCCCTATAAAATGCATGTATAAGGTGACGGTTGCATGTTTTCTAAAATGATCAAAACTACTAGATAATTATTTAACCATACAGAGCACTTTGTTGTCTGCGCGTGGTAGAAACCAAGGAGAACAGTTACATGACTGAAGAATTCTTGATTATTATTTTGATCAATAAAAATGTCAACTGGTTTCGAATGTAAAACCCCAGACACAAGCCACACCACTTCTGAGACCGTTTCTGATTTGTTCCCCACTTATTTTTCTAAAGTAACTCAGCCTTTTATCCTGTTTTTCAAACGGTTAAAGATCCCCTCCATTGAAAATTAGGTTTTTGACCTCATTGACATGTTCATTTAGTGTTTTTTCTTACCGTGACACACATGAGAACAGAAAATAATCAGTCAAAATCAGGGATTCCTGCTTTTGATCTGCAATCCACTACTGAGAGTCTGCAAAAATGAATTCAAACAGACATTCAGGATCTTCTTCGTAGACTACAAATTTCCAAAACAGTTGGGACATGGTTTAAAATGTGAACTTACATTTGTAGATGCAGCAATGTAGTGTGTTAACAGAATTTTTCGAAGTGTTCCTGAGCCAGGTTCATAATATCCATCACTGAATGATTTTTAATCATTTAATCATCCAGTTTTAAATAGAGTGCTACCTGAGGGATTGAAGGTCACAGGCATTCACCGTGGGCTTTTGGCCTTGCCACTTACAGAGATTTAAAACTCCAGAATCTCTGAATGTTTTGATGATGTTATGGAATGTAGATGGTGAAATGTCAAAATTCCTTGCAACTGCATGTTGAGAAACATTGTTCATGAACTGCTGGACTTTTTGCCCACACAGTCTTTCCCAATCGTTGCTTGTGAATGACTGAGCCTTTAAGGAGTCTCCTCTTTTCCCCCAATCATGGTACTATCACCTGTTAACAATCAACCTACTTAATTTGGGCCTTAATGTAGAAAGGAAACTTACCATACTGAACGTCTTGTAGCCAAACTTGTACAAGTAGCACTTCCTCTTTTTCTTGAATGGGTTAATTACTCCAATATTAAAAGTTGTCTCTGTAAAGTGTATAGTAGACTACTTCAAAATTGAGAACAGACTGACAAAACAGAATCATTCCGTCAGCAGGAGAAGGGTGAGTGCAGATGATGGCAAGACAACAATAAAGTAGCACATTAATAGATCCATTAATAGACCCCCACACAAAATGTCACAATTACATCTACGTGATTCTTGCCACAAAGGGTGTTTTATTCATGAAAAATATGAAATATTTATTCTTATGCAACAGAAATGAGTTGCCATGTTGATGCAGATGGGGATGACTCTTCGGGGTTTAGGGTGTCATGTAGCAGAAACAAACTCCAATACAGCAGCAATATTGATAAACAATTACATCATGTCATACTCATGCTCTTGCAGGTTTTCAGAGTCTTGAGATTCAAAGAGGTCTGTTTGCGTGCGTGTGTGTGTGTACATTTTTGTTTTTTGTTTGTTTTTTTAAGGTGTTTGGAGTGGTACTGTGGCAATGCAGAGCTGTTAATCTGAGCGTTCAACACATTTCAGTTGGCACCTGATATAAAGGAAGTGTGGAAGTAATACAGTTTGGACCTTACTCTATCTTGATCAAACATGCTTCCAAGAAAACCACAATGAGTTACTTGTAAATTGGGAAATGTCCTTTCCTGTCGCTGCTTTGTGACTCAACATGAATAAGGTGGAAGCGGTACAACGCAACAGGGAACAGTGCTTTCCTTTCAGTTATGAGTACAAAGGTTTGATGTTGAGTCACAGTATCCATTTCCAAACTAAACTGGACTGAGAACATGTTCAATTTTAAAAGCAGTGCTGCAAATTAGATTCAAGCTTCACCTTGCAGGTCTGTGTCACCTCTATGTTAGAATAAACTCTGGATCACAGCTTCAAATTTATATACTTGAAACCAGTAACCTTTTGAAAAACTGACTGACTCTAACTTAAGATTGTTGCTCTAGCACCTCCCATGCACTGAATATCAACAGCATCCTTTGTGATAGCTGAGGAACCGACCGCTTTCCTTGGCATCATGTCATATGGAGGGTGATACTTTCAGGTCATCCTGTATGAATTAGGCAGTGTTAAGTGTTTTCTCTGTTCAGTTCAACTCTACCTGATTCGAGGTTTGCTATTAGCTCTACTAATAAAGGCCAGATTGTGGGAAAACTGGTAGTTAATGTGACCCGGCTGCTGCTTGCTGACAGACGTTCCCACTAGCGTTGCAGGACAGAGGCTTTTCCATTTTCCTATCCACAAGAAAACTGCTATCAGCTAACCTTACTGCAGCAGACTTGATACTTGCATTATATTCCCTTGAGAGATTTAATAGACTTCTATCTTACTCTTGAGATCAGCTGTGTGATTCAATGACTCCATTTTCAGTATGATTCCATTCACTGCTTCTGTGGCAGAATGGCAGCAGCCAACGCAACTAAACAGGCATGGACACAGTATGAAAAACCCAGTCATACATGTCTCGATTCTGCTGTGACAGTGAAGAACAGCACTTTATCATGCGGATTATCCACAGGGTCTCAGGGTTTTAGAGCCCTATACATTCCTGGTTTGTGTTTTCAGCTTCCATTTTAATGCAATTTGGTTTTGGATTGTATGAGGATGGAGTTCAGTGGGGAAAGGGGAAGATGGACCATTGAGTCAACAAGAACTTAATGGTCTCCCTGGTCGCCTTTGCTTTTTACATGTCAGCACTTGTTTGAGCTGTGTGTACCTGTGGTGGCTCCTTGGGGTCTGGGGTTTATCTCCAACCTGTATTGCCTGGGGTTCTCAAATTAGGCAGATAAAAACAATAGCAATTACCCAGTGTTCAGATGGCTTATTTGATTTATAACAGTGTTAAATTCATACCATTATGCAATACTTGTGTCACTTAATGTTATTATTACTTTCATCTTTTATTAAATATATTGCAATTTTCTCTGCAATAATCTTCCTCTTCAGTTCCCCTAAACTCTGCACAGTTTCAGCATCTTCTAGCTGCTTTGAATCACTTTTTCATCTGCAGTAGCAGGAAGTTGATTTCAACAAACTTTTAACTGTCATTTAACATACCTGCATTTTATGTATTTAAGACAAAGTCAAGCAACTGTTGCAATGTAACCTTGTTTGATTTAAGATGTGTCAAAAATCCCACCATATTCCCTTTATAGTGTTTCCCTATATAGAGCACTACATGAACTCACTGGCGAAATAATAAAATTTAAAAAAAAAGCACTGTCAGACACAAATCAATTTTTGTGGTGCTTTATGACTTTCTTGGTCTGGTCTCCCTCGAAAAGGAGATTCTTAATCTCAGTGCGACCAAGATTGAAAGTGAAAATAATGATGTCACCACCTTTGCTCAATCAAAACTTACCTGATCAACACTACTAGCTGTTATTATTGCTGCTCTGGCTATGTCAGATATATAAGCGGAAGCAGAATGGTGCAACATGACCATTGAGATGAATAAAAATGCACGACTCATCCCCACTTCCTCCTTTTCTACAAGAATGACGGCAAAATATCCAGGATATGATCACAGCAATCTTGCACTGTCACGTGATGTCATTTGTAGCCGGAGTCTATGCAGTAACGTTAGGAAGCATAACCACAGCATCAAAGTCCTACTCATATACCTGGCCACCCCGAGTAGAGCTCAGTTGTTAATCATCAGGTTTCGCCCTGTTTATATAGCATCAAGTAACCAATTAAGACCAAACTGATCAGAAAAATGAACACTTGCATCAGTCTGATCAGAATTACCTAAAAGCAGAAACCATTTTTGGGAAAAATTTAGTTGAGGGGTTTTTATTATGGCCCAAGTGCCACCTGAAATAATGGATGAGGACGGGTTTAGGACTACACTGGACCCAGTCATCCGGGGGGTGATTGAGACACATTGGCTTCACTTTTGGGGAGTTCTCATGTCATTCCCATCTTTATATACACTGTATGGACATAACCCACGAATGCAAGTACATGAATGCAGTAAGGCTCTTGTAAGGTTTCAGTTAGGTTCTCTGTGGTAAATTGTACTTATTTTTTTTTTTATTATTCTATCGTAACAACAGGGTTACCTGCCTGTCTCCACGATTTATTGAAAGTGACAGGATAAAATCTATCAGTTTTTTTTGTTATTTGTGTAACATTAAGCTCTGCAACACAAGCCAAAATCTTATGAAACATGAGGGGTTAATTGATAGAATCCATAGGCCAGAATGCATAGCAGCCACAAAAAACTGTGAGTTTGTAGTTTCTCTAACAAGCTCCACATTGTGTTACTTAAGATATTATCCGTAACTTTCCATGTGTTTGCCACAGGCATTGTGAGACATAAAACTGATGTGCAAGTTGGCAAAGAAAAACGAGATTAATGTATAAAAAACTAAATCATAGCTGGAACCACTTACATAATTTACCTTACTTTTAACAAATTTTATGCCGCTCTACTCAGTGACGTGCTCTACCTCAACCAACAGATCATTTCTGTCTATATCACATTGCCAAACCTCTAATTGGTATCCAGCGTTGTACCCTAAAACTTCACAGACAACAGGAGCGTGTTGGAACATGCCTGTCTCCACGATCCGCTCTTAATGGGACCAGCTTGTCTGCGTGAGACTGTTTAATTCCAGATGTTACATAATGATTTATTTTGGGCCTAGTTGGTGCCAGACCAGCAGGTGAGGACAGAGACAGAGAGTATCCTGCCCTATAATTCGGAGAACCTCACCTCAACTGCTTTTTTTTTTTTCAACCACTTGCCTTGTATCTCAGGGACCTTGAGTTTATATTCAATTAATGAAGAAACAGAGATTAAAATGACCTGATTGTAATCGATTTTTGTTGTGCTTTGTTGATATATAACTTTAAGAAAGATGCTTGTGTTTTTTATTTAAATTATTTAAAAAAAAAAAAAAAAGCCAATCAGAACTCTCTAATCAAGTATTACTGCAGCAGATGAAGAAGGAAAGATGCAATAGGCCCTCAGTCTGTATCACTAGTGCACTATACAGCATTTGCAGAACTAAAAGTGATACAGAAAGTCACTGAACTTCATTGAAAATCCTTCAGTATATTGCTCCAGCGCTGAGTGGAGCTAGGGTGCAAGCATTCCTCACAGTGGGACAATGTGCTCAAGGACAATCAGCTCAATAAAATGCATCTGCTTTTCACACTGCTGTATACTAGAACTGCATGGGGACACAGTGTCCTGGTGTTTTTTTGTATTTTGCTCCTCTTGACATATAATTTCATGCTGGCGGATGAGCATTAATCTGTCCCTTCTCCAAGGGATGCTGTTGATTGCAGAGTTTATTGAAGGGGATTTTTTTTTTCATGGTCCTGGATCCCTATGATGATGATCCTTTGGCTTGGATGTAAATAGTGAAACTGTCATAGTTTTCATTTTTCAGGCTTTTTTTCATAAGTCAGTCAATGTGCATTAAAAAAAACCCGATACACTGATAGGTATGTACAGATGAACAGAATAAGAAAATGCAAAACAAATAAAAAATTCTAAACTTGATTTCTAGAAGTCACTGAACTTTCATAGGTCACATGATAATAACTGAATAGAACCATCTCACTGAGAACACAGTAAATATCTGCTGCAGGTGCACATTGTGGTGTTGTCAAAGTGTTTCGAGTGTTGCCCTTTCTTGAACCTTTAGGCTCAAAATACATAAGCAATCTTCTGCCAAAAATATGATAGTGGGGTTGATGTATAAAAGCGCACAAATAATTTTAGTATTGAGTGTTATAGGTATGTCACATAACACTGTAACACCTTTCCCTGAAAAATAAAACTTAGACATTAAATATGCCAGTCCTACAATTATCTTTTCTTCTATTTTTATATTTTGTGCACTGACTGGGTTGATGTTTTGTGTTTGTGCTCGCTGAGTCTGCTGCTCATGTCATTACTCTGAAGTCTGCTGTCTTGGGTTTAATGCTGCGGAATTTTCTGTGTTACCATGTTTATGAAGTCTTATGCAGAAGCAATGAAATTGAATTTGAATTCGGGAAAATAAGAGATCACAAGGCGGGCTATCAAAGTGGATAACTCAACAGCAACTTGGCTAACTGACACGTAACCTATTGAGTTACGGTAGATAATGTTACTTCCACTGGACCTCTGTCGAGAGAGCATATAATCCGTTCAAAGCTTACTTCAACCTTACTTCAGGTCAAGATTTGCTGAGAGACATGTAAGATTTGCAACAACAGATAACAATAAACTCTTATCTGCTAACACTAAGACTGAATGCTTTAAGTAATGTACCCAAAATGAATCAGCTACAGTATAACTCCTACAATTAGCATAGAGTTCAGCATTTGTCAAACCAGTGAATCCGGTATAGTATAAATGGTTCTGTGTAAATAAACAGATACAGAGAAATACAGACTTAGATGTGGTTTGGGAGTTCCATTCACAGGCCAATGTTCGTGTGACATGATAGACAGACAGACATACTGGCTCTTTGTCCACCCCCCTCCCCCCATGCCAAAACATAGTAAAAATAAACTGTGACTGAAAAACGGTGTACAGAAAAAAAAAATCTAAAGTTTGATTTCCAAAAACAAATTACAATCCAAAAAAATAGCCAAATAAAATTGGAAATTCTAATACCTGTTCTTTAATGTTTTACTTTTTGTTGCCAATACTTGTTTCAGTACCAGTGTACCTTTTCACAATACAAGATATTCAATGCCAATGTTTCCTTTTTCATTTCAGGTTTTGTTTTCATGATGACATTTTTTTTTCAAGTTTATTATTTACTGCACTGGCCCCCTACTCCTAAAGCAAGTGCAAGAAGAATAATTTTGTGATAGTCACTGGTGGTTGTATTCACTTAATGTCAGCACCCACAGGCAAAAAATGAATTGGTGCCTATGGTGTGAGGTTAGGTTTAGGTTTGGGTTAGCCATGAACCAATTATGGTTAAAAGACGATGAACTGTGGAAACCTTCAATGTGTGTGCATGCCGTTTTGCCAAAAAACACTCTTCGCTCTTCACTCTGTTGCTGCAGCACAGCTGATTTCAATATAATTCTCCGAACATGAAAAAGGAGATAATGCCAAACGAAATAACATCATTTGTCAACTAATTTTTATAATCAAGCCAATTTAATGTTGTTGAATTATCACTGGCTAGACACACTGTCTTGACACAAAATAAAAACAATTTTACTGAATTATTTATTTATTTATTTAGAATTTTTTTTTCTTTTTCTTTTTTTTCCAGACTGAATCTCCTGGAAGTTACTGATAAACAAATGAGTGAGACCAGGAAAATAGATGTATTTAAAAAGTGCACAATGCTGCCAAAGTGCAACTTGCTGTGTGAAACTTTATACAAAGGCATGAGCTCAATGAGGCAGCTGAGGTTAACATAAAATAGTAATTTTATTTCTCTTTTTTTGCTTTGTTCACTGCGGTCCCGGATGTCTAATTAACGTGTTACCTATTAATAATAGGTAACAGGAATATTGAAGCACAAACTTCCTCTGAGGGTATTTAATACAAGCTCAGTTAAGTGATTAGCAGTCTAGATGACATAATTACACAACAGCAATGAGAAAGCACTTCTCATTCTCGTACTGTATATTTGTACTCCACAGTTGTAATCCAGATGGTACCATATAATAGCTTCAAAGTTCTGGATTTTTTGGTTTTCCCGACCTTTGCAATGAAAAACATTTCAGTTCTCAGACATTCATTTTATTCATTAAAATAATGAGAATGCAGCCCATTTAGCAGGTGCCTATTTATATGTTTTAAATTAAGCCCACTGCAGACACTAACAATATTGGCTTCCTCTTTTTTGAAAATGACAGTGTGGCAGAAAGTAAAAGGTTTTGAATCTAAATTTAGTTGCTTTTGGGTCAGGTGAACATGTTTTGGCAGAACAAATTGTAATAGTTTCTGGATACAGTTCTTCAGGACCCAGTGCTATGGGAGCAGAGACGACTAAAGTGAGCCTGGGCTGTGTGGGCAGTAACAGACGTATGTCAGGATCTCAGGACCAGTCGAACCAGTATATGAAACTTTTCTGTGCTGCTTTTCATTGGCTGGGATGTTAATTAACCATTATTTTAAATATTTTTTATGGTAGTAAATTATACACTCTCATCCTCATACAAATTCCGAATCAAATAGTAATAGTGTGTAGTAGTGATATTAGATTTGCCATTGCCTTTCTTTTTTTTTTTAGATTTTTAGACATTAGCAATGATATACATGAAAAACCGCATTAACTTTCATGTCCTTTTTAGGATTATTTGGAATAACTTTATCGATACCTCAACTTTACCTTTACTGATATCATCACATCTACAATCAAATTTGTTCAATACATCTTTTTATGATAAAATCCTTATAAGATAAAACTTCTACATTCCCATCAGCCTCAGCTGTAGTCCTGTGTTGCTCATTCTCAAAAGGCAAAAAACATGAATTAAAGAAAGAAACATAAGAATAATTAGAACTTACAAACACAGTGATTACAGCATCAATTTGAAACGAGACTAAAAGGCATCACCTTAATTAAAAATTGATTACATACATATCATGAATGTTCTAGCGAAAACATTTCACCCTACCCCCCCTCACAAACCTCAACAGAACAGTGTCTAGTGTGGACTCATTCAAGTTCCTGGGAACCACAATCTCCCGGGACCTGAAGTGGACCTCCCACATAGATTCTGTCTGGAAGAAGGCCCAGCAGAGGTCGTACTTTCTGCGTCAGCTGAGGAAATTCGGGAGCTGCTGGTCATCTTCTACAACGCCATCATTCAGTCTGTTCTCTGCACTTCCATCACTGTCTGGTTTGGATCGGCCACCAAACAGGACAGGAACAGACTGAAACGGACTATAAGTTCTGCAGAGAAGATCACTGGGGCCGACCTGCCCTCCATCCAGGACCTTTACAGGTCCAGAGTCAGGAACTGGGCAGGTACCATTGCTGCAGACACAAACTGTTCAGACTGCTTCTCTCTGGTAGGCACTACAGTTTGCCAAAACCACCAGATTCAAAAACAGTTTCTTCCCCCAGGCTGTCTCCCAGATCTCCTCATAAGCCAACTGTCAACCTCATGAACATTTGCACATTACTGCACTATTGTACAACATTCCACTTTCGAATGTCAATGTATATATGTATATATATATATATCTTTTCCTTGTCTTTCCTTCACGTGTCCAAGACTGAAACACCAGAGTCAAATTCCTAGTATGTTTACACATACCTGGCAATAAAATCTGATTCTGATTCTGATTCTGATTCTGATTCTGATTTTTCCCCTGCTAGCTGGCTGTGATACCACCATCTCCTGTCTCCCGCCCACTCCAGGCTAGTAGATCAGACAGAGGCCATACTTTAAACTGAAATGACACCTCAAAAGTGAATAAAACATCAAAATTGACAACTGAGTGCTGTTCACAGTTGAGCTGAGTTGATAGATGATATCCAAGATATTTTGGCTTCATTTTGTACAATAGGAGAAATGAAAACATCATCCATCATTTATATCGATGGATTCTACAAAAAATATAAAAAATACTAACTTGTAATACTTCAGATTCCCAACTAAATACTTTACCATCTCAATATTTTAGAAATGCCAAGTAGGGGCCTTCAAAAGACAACAGACTAAAGTGACAGGGAGTTATTATGTCATGTTATGTCATTATATGTTATGTGTTCCTTCTAATAATACCATTCATAAACAAGTGGAAACAGTTTCTTTCAATCACTAAATAGTTGCAATTAAAGTAGGAATGCTAACACAAACACTGGCCTTCTTGAAGTGTTGTGGGCAGAATCAGTGAAAATAACTGTTACTATCATTCTTGGAAACTCAAAATGTGATCTCCAGTTACAGTACAATAAGATCATGTCCTCCGTGTGACAAATAAAACCAAATATTCTTTAGCTGCTAGAGGCAAAACAAATCTGTTCATATGTGCCGTTTGTATCATGCCCATGGTAGAACCACAATCCATAAAAGTTCGCACACTGTCAGACATAAATAAAAATGAACTGAAAACTGTGTTCTCTGTCATTGGTGACCCAAGTGTTCCTGGGTTTACAGTAAATACTGGTTTATTGTTTATACAGTCACGAGTTTCACACAGTGAAAAATTTATTTTTGCTTGTGAAAAACTGAGCCTTTTTGAGGATGCATCTTTCTTACTTAAAATACGAGCTAATAACAAAGAGCCTCTGTAGCTGTGATTCATTCACATGTTTTGGGGTATTCCATACATTTTCCTAGTTTTTTGCTTCGGGGTTGAGGACAGTGTGGCTCTTCATGTCAGTGGTCTCCCTAGTAACTGCACCTGACCACTCCTCCCATTTGCCAGACCCTGTCCAGCTTGTCCCCTGGTCTGAGCAGCCCATTGTCTGCCTGCCTCATCAGATGCCCGTGTGCAAACAAGTCAGGATCTCGCCTGGGATGTTTGGGACTAAACTACCATTGCAGAGTCTGTGTCCACTCTTTGCAGGACGAATGTCCATGACTGAACTGCAACAGAGCTACACAATAAAGGAATAAAATCTCATTCAGCAGTCCTTTTTAGTCTGCACAGTATCGGATTTCTGTTGCAGATTTGGCCCTTAGTCACTCAACATGTAGGTGAACATCCTAATTCAGATATTATCTCCACTTGCTGGAATAACTGGCGTTATCCTGGAACACCCACTGTGTACAGGTCATTCATATCTCTCAGTATGTGTCCATGCAAGTGTGTAACTGCGAGACATTTCGTTTCCATGCAGGAGACCCCCGCGGAACTTCCTGTATTTTTGTAACCCGGTTGAGAAGCTGTTGATAACATGTATGTGTGGGCGCCAGCTAGGAAGGTGACATGAGCGACAACTCAGAGGAAGAGGAAGTCAATCAGCAGAGTGAGAGGCAGGAGGACAATAGCTATGTGGCATGAGAGGAAAACCAAGTGGGGAAAGTGGGAACAAACACACACACACACACACAAGGTATCTCTGTCTGCAGGTCAGAGGGGATTATGAGGTGCTGTTGCTCCACGTGAATGCATTTGCACTAATTTGGGCATGGAATGTGTCTACACATGTAAGTGCATTAGCATTTAGCATTTGTGTGTGTGTGTGTGTGTGTGTGTGTGTGTGTGTGTGTGCGTGCGTGCGCACATGTGGGAGTGTGGGATCGCACAATTATCTGCTTTGCACCTGGCTGGGCCAGTAGTGAGTCAGCAGCGGTGAGAGATTGAACTGTATTCCCTTCCACACAGCTTAAAGTTGTGTTAACCTTTAAGACAAAAGGCTGTGAAGCGTTTGAAGCTTCTGCCAACCCATTGAGAAAAGCCATCTGAATGTCACGTATTTTTCTAGTAGACATCAAAATCTGATTTAAAATGTGTGGTTGAGGTCTCTACGGAAACCAGCAACTGAATTGTACAGGCATTTTGTCATTAAGGGGCCTCCTGTAAAGTGTTCTAATGTTTGGACTGTTGTCATTCTTAAGACTGCAGTTCAATTGGAGGTTCCTACAGCAGAGGAAATCAGCAATCTAGGAGAATTTTTTACTTTTAAGATAATATCTGCTGGTTAGGGGTGGAAATCTCTTGTAACCACATGATTTGAATCGATTCCAATTCAATGATAAAACGATTATCGGCGCGCCTTGATGCATCGGAACATCGAGGCACATCGATTAACTTGTGACACGGGACACCCTGGGGCTTCTGTTTGTCCTCAAGCTGGTGTTCTGCAATGTTGCTGAGGTGGGAAAATGTGGTAATTCGCCTGACCCTCCCCGGTACTTTGATACAGCGGTCCACTTGAGAGCTCACTGAGAGGCCAGATTTAGCGTGTGGGCATAACATCTCATATGAAGGTATTTAACCAGTTAAGAAACAATGACCATGTTACGGGTGTTATCAGTCACTAAAACAACATATTTGATATAGGGTTGCCATTCTTCTGCTAAATTTCTGCAAAAACCCATCATTTGCACCCTTGTGGCTCTCATATACTGCTCTCGTTTGGAGCACATGAGACGCTAGCTGCCAGTCATCTGTGATTAAGTAAGCAGTTACGGTAACATAAGATTCCATGGCAATCGATGTCCTAATTTGAAGCAATCCTACGGCTCTCTTCGGTGACTCCAAGACTACAGCTTTGGCTTCGCAATTTAGTGTTGGTATAGCTGTCTCAGGTAAAAAGTGCCAAGTTGGGTTTCATACCTCGGCTCCAGTGTGTGGATCACAGCACGAAAGCCTCTGTTCTCAATTAGCTACCAGCTGCAGCTACTACAACTGGCAGTTTCTCCTCCAACTCCGGGTGGAAACATTTGGTTTCTTATGTTCATTGTGTTCCCGAAGTATTTCAGTGTAGTCGAGCACAACTTGCATATGGTGTGGCTCTTGTCCAGGTTCCTCTTACATTCAGCTTCATGAAAACCCTAACAATGCGTTTTTGTGCCTTTACCTAAATAGATTAAAAAAAAACAAAAAAAAAAAAAAACTTTAAGGACTGTGCTGTTCACACAAGTAAATTAAAAGTTTCAATGAATCAAATATAATATGTCAACACATACAGTACATCTATAATTTGCAGTATTGGATGAATATAAGTATGGGTGAGAATTATATTTATCTTAATCATGTAGATAAGATAAGACTGGAAGTTCAAAATACAATAAAAAAATCTAGAGTTATTCAATTACTTTTTTGTATTATTTTAAAATATCTACTGCTCTTGAACTAACTGTCTGGTGGACAGCCATTACAAAGCCGTAAGACAATGAAAGCATGAAGCAGATCACTGGGGGTTACAGATTTTTTGTCTTTGATTAACCTTGTCAAAGCATATTTCACAGCATACATTCGAGAGAATAACACAAGTGCTATTGCATAAGTGCATTTCATTTGAAAAAGTGAGCTGCGGTGAGTGAAAACAGGTTAGCTCTGTAAATTGGCTGTGCTGGCGGCCACTACATTTAGAGTGTTTTGCAGGACTATTTTCAGCCCTGTTTTCTGAGGAGTTCAAGACAAGTAATACAAAAACAGAGGAAGTATGTTTCTCAAGGGAAAAACATTTATTTACCGAGTCAGATTTACATGTTCACATTTACGTAGCAGCATGGTCAGAAATCAAAACATCATAATGATAAATGATTACGTTACCATGAACTGATTTGTGATGTGCTGCCAAAACCCTAATAACTAAGGCTAGTTGTTATTATGAAATACCGGTCTTCTTAAAGCGGTACCAATACCTTGAGTGCATTTCATTCGACCCAAATACAAAATCAACCACGGGTATAATTTGACTGGAAAAGTTTGACTACTTGAGCTTGAGTTAGTACAGTTGAATAATTAATGACATTGCTAGCAGTTAATTATGTAGGCTAATAACATCACAATCTTACATTTCATTACATAGAATTGGTTATAGTAACTTTTATCATTAGTGATCAATATTAGTAACTTATTTATATTACAATATTGACTCAGCACTTAATTCCTGCATTCCTGTAATGTAAGCGGCTGTGTTTGGTTCAGAATCCCTGTGGTGTGCCCAATGCTTCACAAAACAAATTAATTTGTTTTGTGGCTTTGTTAGTACAAGAGTACTAAGAACCCAGCATTATAATGACTTTGATGGTCCTCTGAGTTTTTTGAGTGAAGTACCTCCAAAACTGCTGAATTTGGTTCAGAAAATTTTACCTCAACGATTGATTGCTCCCAGTTTGGGGAGAGCGCTATAGAAAATGACTGTGGGTTCCAGAATTTTGACCTACACCCCAGTGATGCCATTTATTGTGCAAACATCATGAACTTAAACGAATATTGAAGCATTATGCCTGCTAAACTGGATATCCTCAAAGCAAAGCTGTGCCTAGTGTGTCTCTGGCAAGACTGTAATAAGAAAGTAATGTCACAGCTGACTCATGAAAAGAGTCATAAACAGGTGTCGACATCTATGTTTTTCCAGCTGAACAACTCACAGAACTGGAGTATAACTTACCATCACGTGCAAAGCCAGATATCTATGATGTCCAACATAGCATGAATCAAAATCCCACAGTCTTAAATATCACAAGGATTTCCGAAAAGAACAAAGGCTCCAATGTGACGTGCTTTCCTATCAAGTCATTGACATCATCTAGCCTTGACACTGTCAGGAACAGGAATTCAAGCTGAGTATGAAAGTTTCTTTTTCTTCATACTGTGTCAGTTGAGTCAGTGGGGAGGAAGCGATGAAGTTCTAGGATGACTGAACGCTTTAACCTGCTCAAATATACCACAAAAGTAATTAAAGGGGAGTAGGTGTCAAAAATGATTTGAAAGACAGGATGGATGAACAATGAGATTGAAGTTTTTTTTCAACAAGAAAGTGAGGTCTGAAAAACCATGACACAGCTAATTCCATTTCCATTTGCCTGTGTTTAGAGAGGCCTCTGTGGAAAACTTCCAAGTGAAGGCGCTAGGGCATGATTCACCAGTCAGGAGGTAAAAGTGGCTTTAGGAACTCTATAGGTAAAGAAACCCTGCCTGGGGGTTAATTGTCACATATTTCTTTAATTTCTTTTTCTCAGACCCATAAATGGCTGTCCTGTGGGGAACAGGGTGATTTAAATCCCCAAAGTGAAGCTCTTCAAATGTATTACTTATCAAATATAAAATCCATATACAAAGGGGCTGTATGAAACTGTATGAATTTAGAAAAATGAGAACAAGAGTCACAGCCTATAGAGACCGAAGGTCATCCATCAGCACGCATTTAGTGTTGCACACACATAAACCGAAAATCTGTGAAAGTGTTGTTATGTTCTTTGCTCTAACCGTTTCATAACAGACTTGGATGGGTTTTGTATCAGTTGGTTGGGTTTCATGGTTAACATGTATGCAGTGCCAGCCCCTCCTTGTAAGCAGCAGCTTAAGGTCCCATGGCCACTACTCTTGGACTCCGGAAATGCATTTCACATCAACTTGCGTGAAAGGGTTTGAAATGAATGACACACATGGCTCCAGCTGATCAAAGTCATGAAATATTTCTTCAAATTCTTGCCGATGCCTAGATACAAGTTGGGGCTGGAGCATGGACATTTAGTACTGATTGTACAGAGAAGAAAGTGAATTTCTTTCCTTGCAAATGAAGAGAGAAAATTTTCATCTTGATTCACAGCACTCATCATGTCACAGACATTCTTGCCTTTGCCTTGCAGTTCACAGTCCAAAAGATTCAGTTTTCCTGTGATGTCTGTTAGAAAGGCAAGATTCAGCATCCATTCAGTGTCCTGCAGTCCCTTTGGACTCCATGAACTTTTTTTTTAATCAGAAGTGAAAAAAAAACAAAAACAGTAACCGCTGAAATACTCTTCCCCTGCTAAGCCATCGACTTTCAGTGTGTGGCAACAGGTCACCACATTCAGCTGAGACCTCCTCTAAAAGAATTTTGATTGCCCTATGTTGTGTGGCTCTTCATACATTTTCATTGCTATGCAGATGACACACAACTATACTTATCAATGAAGCCAGATGAAACCTCATCGGTTAGCTAATCTACAGACATGTCTTAAGGACATTAAAAACTGGATGTCTCATAACTTTTTAATGTTAAACTCTGACAAAACTGAAGTAATTGTGCTGGGCCCTAAACACATTAAAGAATCATTATCCAACAATAGTTAATGGTTAATAGTTAACCATAGTAATCATAGATGGCATTGCCTTGGCCTCCAGCACCACTGTCAGAAACCTGGATGTTAGCTTTTACCAGGAGCTGTCTTTTAACACACATGTAAAACTGATTTCAAGGACGTCCTTCTTTCACCTCCGTAAAATTGTTAAAATCAGGCACATCATGTCTCAACAAGACGCAGAAAACTAGTTCACGCATTTGTTACTTCCAGGCTGGATTACTATAATTCTTTATTTTCAGGTTGCCCTATCTAGCCCTTAGTTATGCTGCTATAGGCTAAGGTTGCTGGGGGAACACTCCATGATACACTGAGCTGTCTTCACTGCCCCCTCTGACTCAGACTCCTTCTCTGCTCCTCTAAATGTCCATATCCTTAAATTAACTTTACTTCTTCCCCGGAGCCGTTGTGCTTTTTCATCCTGCAGGTCTTTCTAGGTCGTGGTGGGAGCTGCTGCTGTGGTCCTGCCTGATGCCTCCTGGCCACATTAGGACAGGAGATCCTGTGACTTGGATCCTAGGCTGGATTTCCAAGTGCAAATCGGGATCCACAGATTACAATGGCTTCTGGACCAATAGACTACACCTGCTTCTGGATCACTACACTTGACATATCCCTGGATTTATACATTCCGCATACTCTTGGACTCAGTGACTACATCAGCAACACTCAGATCTTGCTACATGGACTATTATGACTTCTGGACCAACAGAATACACCTGCGTCTGGATCACTAGACTTCCTAGACTAAGTTCATGGACATGGCTGACAACCTTCAGGCAACAGTGTTTGAACTCAGCTGGACAGCCGAAAGAGCAGTGATGGTATCTTTGCCTTGTTTATGGTCTTTGAACAAGGTGGGTGCTACTGGGGACATCGCTCCTTTCACAGCCTCGCCATCTAAATGTGGCTTCTTGTTTTTAGCTCAATAATCTGCATCCCTAAATGTCGCTTCTGTTACAGCTTTTGACTGTTTCAAGGGCTTTGTGAAAAATGACTGCTGTTTCCACAAAGCTGTTTTAATCTCAAAAGCCTTTTCTGTTCTTAATGCGCTGCCTGGTGGGTAGCTGGCTTTAAACATTTTGTGGCATGTAGAGTAATGTCTCACCACATTGTGTCTCAAAGCAACAGCAGCCCCTTAAATCAGACACACTCATCTTTCATTTACTTTAGTAAGGAAGAATTCCTTCCATTCCTCTTGAAAGTGTGTCTTCTGTTTCTTCTCCCACATAATTTATCAATCACCACCAGTAGAATTACGCCATCGTCGTATCAGTGTCTGGCTGACTATAAAGCGGCAATGACACTGTTAGGACGCAAAGGGAAGTCGTTGGCGCAGCTGCTTGACTTTGACCCAGCAATTAATTTTACATTACTAAATCAAATTTCAAAAGTTGTAGAAAATCATTCAGTTTTTCACTTGTTAAGATATAAAATCTAAAATATACAAATATAATAATATAAAAATGTTTTTAAAAGTGCAGTGAATGATTTTAATACTTCAATCACTGGCATTTTTAGAACATCCACTGCGGCACCTCATTGACTTCCCACAGGCATCCGGTCGGCGAGGCATGAAACCTACGTATGCGTGCCTGGAGGGTGGTGCTCCCTCCAAGCCAGTGAGTGAACGGTTTGCAAGTTATTGAAAATGTCTGAGAGAGTTTATCCATCAGGCACAGAGAAAAGGAAAAAGAAAAGGGTGAAAAGGGTGAAAAAGCACACACAGTCTACAAGCACAAGGTACTGATAAATTCTACAGTATTTAACAAGTAAAGAGCGTTTAGTGACAAAACACCACTAAAGTATTTTTAGACAAACCTGTTCAAGAAAATGCCAAAATGTTTGTGTGCTAGACTGCAAGGGGCTCGATCCGACAGTCGGTAGGCGTTAACAATGAAAATAACCAAAGTCTTTATTGTGTGGAACAAAAAGAATAAAAATGTTTTACTTTTAATTAGGTTAACATATGATAGTTTGCATAAAGTTAAATTTGAACTGTTTTGATATTTCAAAGCAACAAAACACATGATATTCTTTTAGCCTGAAATTTGATTGCTTTTCCTAAATAACTATTATTTATTTTACAGTGTTTGTGTGTTTAAAATTTGCAGATCAGATTGTTGTATTGTCGCATGACTAGCACGGTTGTCTGTGTGTCATTGGTTTGACAGAAAATGAGGTAATGTGGTTTGACCACAGTATTGTTTCAAATGGTCATAGTGAAGGCTACTATTCAATAAGGTTGTTGTGTGTCACTTTCAATAGAAAATCATAGAACTTAATATGACTGTTTATGTCTTCCTATATGCAATAACATGACATAACAATTGTGAATGTTTTTTTTCTGTACTAATATTGTCAAGCTGAACAAAAACACTCCGTTATCTCTTTAACCTTCACGGAGGTTTCTCCCATTTATTGATAAGATGATTAGATATCTATGAATGCAAAATATGTGGATGAAATATGGATGAAATTTCAGTAAAATTGTAAATTAATTGGTCAATTACCTGCTCTATAATGTGCAATGTAAACTCTGACCCTGATCCGTTTCGGTATCAAACAAAGTTAAAGCCATTTCTATCAGGAGACACAAGTATGAAAAAGAGACACGTTTATTGACCAGAATAAAGATAATTAAGTATGGGAGTAAAGTCTTTGGCGCTTGGACTCTACAGGGAGATCGTTGAGATTGTCGACCCCCATGGGGTCCAGACACTGATGGTGGTGGTAACTGATGACTGCTGAGACTGGAAATGATGGCGCTCATGGAACTGCAGCAGCATGACGGAACTAGGCAGGGGAGACATATTAAAAGGACCGCAACTAGATGATAGGCCAACAATGCAACGGTGGCGCTGGTCTAATGGATAGATGAGATCAACTGATGAGAACAGCTGATCATGAAGTGACAACTCAGAGGTGACAAACAGAGGTGATATGAGTGATTGTATGAAGTTAACAGAATTTAATATGGTTGGCAAGCAAATATTCCTACTGACTCAACTTTCACTAGAGCTCCATTTTAAAGGTTTCACAAATAATCATTCAGACATAAACAACTTTAAAGTAAAAATGACAGGTTCAGTTAGTCAGCCTTTCACTGAGTGTGTTAAATTAGCATTAAAAGAACTGTGACCCATCATGTTAATAGAGGTATAAATTATTTATTTATTTATGGTTATAATTGCATATGGTATCTTGTTCTGTGGATAATCCTACCCACCGCAAAGCAAGGTCCCCAAATCTTATCTTGCTTATGGCCCCTAGATGTCAAGGGCTGGCCCTGCATGTATGTGCCCTTTTGTCACATGCAGTCAAATACAACAACTCTGATATCAATTGAAACGCAAATACTTGAGTGAAAGGCCAGCAGCTCCACTGCTATTGATTCTGAACATTTTTTATGTGCTTATCTTTAAGCTCTTTGAGCTTGTCCAAATAACACCCACTGACAGACTAGGCTGCAGCAACTAGAGGTCAATCAGTGGCTATTATATCAAAACTTCTTCGTAAGTATGTGTAATTATTCTGTGTCAAAATAGGGTGACAGAAGCTCTGCAGGTGTAAGATATGGCTTTAGTATTTTTTTATACTTTGTATTTACTTTGTAAGTATACTTTGTACAAAGTATACACTGTAAGTATTTTTGTATTGTATTCTATCATACTGTAATTCTGAGGTATTGTATTAAGGATTTTAGGTGGCAAATTGTTCTAATCTGCCAAGTAACTATAGATGAAAATTAGCTCAGAAGAAAGATTTGAGATATTTGCATTGATGTGTAATTGGAAATGTGGAATACTTGTTTTTTACTTTTAATAAATGAATGCATACATGGAGTTAAATAAATTAACCCCCATAAAGAGCGACATATTGAACGTGCTGAAAGAAAGATGATGACATGATTGTTAACATAATATCAAATTCTGTAGTGGGTGTTTCCAAACAGATGAAGTGAATTATTAACATGTATCTGACAGTGTGTGTTTGATAAAGATAGTGTCCAGATGAGTGGAGTCATCTATTGTTTTATGCAGTCCAACTCTTCCCAGCTACACCCGTTTAGTGCATGCCAAAGACAATCAACCCTGAGCCACTGCCATGACGGCTGCTCGAACACAGGGTGAGAAAGTCTCCTGGCTTTGCCTGAATTCAAGCAAGCAGCAGCAGGACCATAAATTAAAGTTTTAAATAACAGAATCCAGGATATCCTTTGGTTAACCACCAAGGCAAGCTATCTGATTGTTTAACCCAAAGGAGAACCCACGCCTGTAATTCTGTCAGCTCTGATAGATGAAATAAGGATGTTTGAGCGGATTTCATGAGGACAAGACTGATATCAAATGGTATGAGTAAGATGAAACTGGTTGAGTTTGCTGCAGTGATTGAGTCAGACACCTGTATAGATCTAACGATACCTGACCCTCTGCAAGCTTTCATTTTGTAATACAGTTTACAGCACTGTCAGTACATCACAAATTACTCATAAGCAAGTGTGAGCATGAGTTTCCATAGTCTTAATATCAGCCACTGTTACACAAGGTGAAATTTCAGTGGCCGTGCATGTCCAGCCCTGACTGCACAATGAAGATATCCTTGGAGATAGCTTGTGTTTACTGCCAGGTTGTCAGGGAGTCCCCCCAGTCGGGCATTGAGGACGCCGATTGTTTGCTTTGGCTGTGGAAGAAGGTTCTAATCTAATCAGTGTGTCATGTGAACCTACTGATTGTCCTCCTCATCACCAAACTAACCCCATCCATGCGTTGTTTCTGTTCACCTTTCACCTCGTCACCTCACCTCAGGCTTTCCTGTCATGTTTGACAGGTTTTGAAGCATGTTAAGCTGTAGTAACAGCCAAACACAGCTCAGTTGTGCACTTGTACATATGTACTTGCTGTGAAATTTAGGCCCAATATGATGGCCTAAAAATTATTTCCAATAGCCTTGAACAAATGTCTCTCAAATGAAATTTTAGGTGAAACACTCATGTCCAATCATCCAAACATCCCCCACCTTGTCTGATCTAAAGTAATTAAACACCAGTGGAAAGAAACCAGGGAAGGTGGAGATTACACAGTGAGCCATTCATGGCACAATCATTCCCTTCATTGGATTTTCTCTTTCGCTCTCAATTCAAAAAATATTGTGGGGCATGATGGGGCTGAGGCATGACGGCTGGAGTGCTGATTTAACCACTTTGATAAGTGATGTACTTTTGCACTGCTTTGTGCATTATGGTTCAACATGATATGCTCATTGTGAGGACACACCATGGAGTAAGGATGAAATAAAGCCTGATTATATTGTGAGAGACAGGTCAGGTTCCAGCCTGTCCATGTTTTAGTGTTTCAGGGGGATATTTATCTCACACCTGTTGAATGACTATCATTAATGATGACAGCATTATTTCACCAGGTTAGTTTTGTCTGTGGCAGCAGTAAATGACTGACTCAGTTACTGTCCACTCTTGGTCACACCTTGTTGGGGTGAAGTGTAACAATGCGCTGCCATGGTTACATTTCAGTACTTCAAAAAGTACTGCAATATAACCAAATTATCAATTTTATCAAAAATTATAATTCTTTCGCTTAAAGCTTGCCTCACTTATTAATTGACGCTGGTTGCTACTGTTTGGCATTAATGTGTTTTTGAAGTTGGCTGGGGAGCGTCGCACACCAATCTTATTTTCCTGAGACAGTGAAGGAATGACCCAGCCAACTCTGCCACTGTTTGGTTAATACTTGTTTAGGTTTCAGATAATATCAAAAGTAAACTGATCAGAGAGAGACTAATGTCGGCCAGTCCTTTGTCCTTATAGAAAAAAAGTAAGAGTCAATGAATAAGTAGCACTGTGACAGTCCATAACATAAACTGAACTGGAAATTTCTTCACTGTTTATGTACAGCATTTTTCGCTCTCTACAGCATGAGTGATAGCATGTGGTGTTTTTTGTTGTTGTAGCACACTGGAGCTAATTAATTTTCACCTACAAACTTGTAAGTAATCAGTGATAAAACTGAAAATGTATCTGCTGCTCTGTTTTCAAGTTACAAACAGACAAAACCTCTTAATAAACCACAGTCAAACAGAAACTTAAAATCACTTCCTCAAACAATGCAGGGTTTTATGCATGACTATAGCTGTCTAATGTCCAAATGTCTTGTAGATCTTGGTCTGGGGTAGAGGCCTGATGCATTTTTTGCATTTCGGTTCAGACGGAAGGAGGAAGATTTAAGGAAGAATTAATGGTTGAATTTAATGCAGCGTATCAGCAGTGGTTCGAATTAAGATTTGGACTGACTGATGGTTATTACTCAAGTCTGTTTACTGATACACAAACGCTACATGTAAGATAGGCAATGTCGGCCTCTGACTCAATCTGTTAAAAGGTATCCTTTATTAAGAATGTTAGAGATATGTTACTTCATATGATGTGTTTGACACTTTGCTGTAGATCCTGAGTGATGCTCCACCTTAGATGTCATTTTTCATTTTGTTGCATTGTCTCAGGCAGGAGGGTCCCTTTTGTTTGGTCTCTCACAGTCTTAAGAAAGGTCATGTAGCCAGAGCCACCGGTACCCCTCTCCTCTAACGCGGTGGGTGCTTTGCTGATTAACTCCCCATCTGAGCCCGTCCTTTGACGTGCACGGGCGGCAGGTACAGTGATGAAGCGACTGACAGTGTTGATGTGGTGGTTGCGGAAAGCAAGGAGTTTTGTGAGACAGTCCTGAAAGGCCTCGTTCAGCCTCTCGCTGCCCTGCCGCTGAACAAAACTCTTAAGGGATGGTTGCAACGAGATGTCCTGAATCAGTTGTCTGTGTGATGGTGGCATGTATTTCCTCATGCGGGTTAGGAAGGCACCTAGATAAGGGCAGAATTACCAAAAGTCCTTCTCACGCCTTTATGGCACTTTCCAAACAAGATGTCAATCAAAGAAAATAAATCTGTCATCTCACCACTCTGTTCTTTATGCTTGACCCCCAGTAGTTCATCAAAGCAGTGAAGCAGGCTGCTCTGTGCAGCGCTTCCACCTGAATATGCCATTGGTTCTGTCTGGACCCCTTCATAAACAAGCCCATTTGGCATACAGGTATTGTCTTTCCACCTGTCCGTGAACACAAACATACATTTCATAATCAAGTCTCACTTTACAAATAAATAACTGATGTCAAATGAAAACCAAAGAGAGATTTCTATACCCAGACAGGAAGATCCTCATGACACCATAGAAGACTGCAGGCTTCACATACTCTTAAGAAAAACAACATCAATCAAAATGCTGGTTAGCAGGAATATTTGTATTGTAGTTTATGTTGGGTTTGAGTGGTTACCATGCATCCATTTGAGAGCCTCTGTCATGGCCTGTATTGACTGGCTGATGGCCTCCAAGGCTGTGGCCACAGCCTCAGTGTCGCCACACCTGACACCATTGATCACATTGGGAATGTTCTGCAACACAGGTCCATTTTCACTGGCTTTTCTGAGATATCTTTATTTTAATATCGTTTGACTGTTTTATAGTTTGCAGCCAAAAAAGTCAAGCAGTTCAAGCTCAAATTGACTTATTTTTACCCTGTATAGCAGTGTGATTGATAAGGTAGAAGTTATAGTATATACTATACACAGCCCGAATTCTATGCAGTAGCAGTTCAAACTTTGAGTTAATGTTGTGATATTTCTGTTTAAAATATTTGAAAATTGCAGGTCAGCACTGTCTGAGATAAGGAAACTAATTTACTACTTTTGTGCAGTCATCTGCTACCTTGGTCTCAAGGTCGTAGAAATTCAGATTGGGAGTCATCCAACACCCTATTTACCTCATTTGGGACCCTCAGACTACTACCTCTTCCCCAAGATGAAGATAGAGGCTCATAGATTGCAATATTGAAAATTTCTGGACCACAGACCTTCAATAAAGAAGGGATCTGCCTGCTCCATGACTGCTGGACTAAATGTAGAAATATAAATAGAAAGTACTATGTTTCCCAAAACTGAAGACTTTTATAAGCCATCAGACTTGTCAGTCACCCCTCATATTGTATGAAGGGACCTTTTAAAAAATTATTCTTCACCGTTACTGCAGGGGCTCCAGCCAGCTCCACCAGCAGTGTAACCAGAAAGAAACCTTCTGCACTGTCTCCACCTGGGAGGGTGATCAGCAGCTCCAGGTTCCTGCAATTAAAACAATAACCTTTGCCATCACTAGAACAGCCTAATATGTTATACACTGAAGACCAGGATTCAAATAAACGCGCACTTACTCCATGGTGAAAGGTCTGGCACAGGAGACACGAAGATGAGCATTAAAAACACAGAGAACATATTTATACCTGACACTTGTTTAGGAACAAACCAAAGCTATATGGAATATAACATGGCTTTACCCCTGAACATCCTTCTTCTTCCAGTTAGCCAGTACTGAATCTGCATGGGTGAGGATCGGGGGAAGTCCTAAGCGCTGTGACACTTCCCAGTATGGGATGGCCAAGTTGTGTGGCAGCATCTCAAAGTAGAATATTACGTAAAAGTCATTAGTATAACAAGTAGATTGCGAAACAAGAAAGATAATTGAAAAGTTAATATGACAAGTGTTGAAAAACATAGAGGTACCTCGACTATGTTGTCCTCTCCCTCCTGCCAGATATAGCCCATGGTCATCATGCTGAGGGCCAGGCGGGCCAGCCGTAACTCTCTGTGCTTCTGCAGGAACCGGCTGCTCAGCAGCGGCATCTGTACATACACTTACCACTGAACCATCATATCATAAGCATAAAGGATTTTTATCTCATTCTCCCAACTTACCTTGTTAATACGAATGCGCAACTCATGAGACTGCACAAGTTCAGGGATTTGCAGGGCAATATCCATCCACGGCATGTAGTAAGGTGGAAGCGTTTCCTTTGAAAGTCAAATCAAAGCCCATCAAAGTGGCAAGCGCAAATTAAACAAAAAAAATCTAAGGCATGATATTATTTAACTCAGTTTCATTATATTTTTTTCATGACAATACAAGTAACTTTGGACTTGGCAGATGACTTAGACAAAATGCAGTTGTGTAAAAGTGCTGTCCATGGAATAAAGTTCAAAGAAGAACAGCATCCGATTTCACCTAATACAACCAGCCACAGGTTCCCACAAGCTTTAGGTCTTGTAACTGCCAAAATGGTGAGCAGAATTTCAGTAAAAATGAATTTAATTTTATTTCTGCAATAGAAAACCATTTAAAAACTTTGTTCCTGGGCTGCCTTGAAAATGTAAGTTCACTGAACCTACTGATTACTGATTGTTTAGTGTGCTCAAAGTGCAAATCTGTAATACTCTATGTCAAATTATTTGCCTATTCAATCATACATATTTATAAAACTCTCCACAGTCTGAGGTTCCTGAAAACTACATATTTCACTATGACGTATGGTATATAATGTAAAATGTAAACCCTTTTAAATGGTAGAGAAGGAAACTGATCCATAAAGCTTTTTACTTACCAAAGGATCAGAGAGGACAAAGCCAAGCTCCTCAGAGACATGGTAGGATTTCAGGGAGAAAAAAGACTTTGGATCTAATTCAGGAGCAGCCATTGAAAATTTGTCAGATACCTAAACACAGCAAAAATCCTCAGCCTATCTAATTGATTCAAGGGACCCTAACTTGTGTGGACTCTGGCACTGTGGAGTTTGCTTTAAAGCTGTTGCAGACAATGTGTGCTCACATAACGTGCCTAATACTTCTGCTATTGGACAATGGAAAGTGTGACAGTTCAGTATATGCATCCATCAGCCGAAACATAAACACAGCTGACAGTTTAAGTGAATAACATTGATCCCTTTCATGGTTATTGATTCGTTTTGGTTCTATTTGTAAAACTCATTTTCTCAGAATTCATGTTTTTGATTTTAGAATTTTAGTAATTTCTGACTTATGTTGTCGGCAGCACTGTTTATACAGGGGGCTGTTGTTTAACTCCTACAAAAATGAGTTTAGATAACTTTAAAGTACTTCAGTAAAGTACTAGTAATTTCTTTTTTATCTGATTTTGAAAGGGACTCCTACATGAAATTTTGTGAGGCTCACAATCTTTCAAACACTAAAAATGCTCTATTGAATGTTTTATAATGTAAATCATACCTACCATACCTATCAGAAGGGTCATTCAATAAATTCATAAGAAAAATTAAAGTCTGCCCAGCAGTGTAATTCAACAGGGGATTGTCAAATAATGTGCAGCAAACCCTTTCTGACATATCAGATGCTTGTGGACATGTAGATTTTATAATTTGACCCTCTTAACAACATAAATACATGATCAGCCATAACATTAGCACCACTGGCAGTTGAAGTGAATAGCATTGATCACCTTTCTAAAGTGCAAAGTTCTGCTGTATCACCGCAAAAGCTGCTCAGATTCAGATTTAAATCGAAGATTTTAAGCGAATTTTAAACAACATGACACTATATATATGTTTTCATTATGAAAACATACATATAGTGTCATGTATGTTTTTGTTTTATTTGCCTTATTTTACATTAACGATACAAATGGTACATGATATAATTTTAATATATAATATGTATTACAATGAAGTATTTTAGTTTCCTTTTATTTTTATTCTTTAAGGTAATGTGCTCTCATTTTACACTTTTATGTTGTGGATTAAAGAGAGGATGAAGGAAATTTAGTCTGTCAGCCTCACCTGGTGGAGCAGACTGAACATTGCAGGAGTTACAATAAAATAATGCACAAGAGTGAATCACTACCACCTCACAACAACTCCAGAAATTAATTGGTAAACTGGTTGTTATACTTTTGGAAAGCTGGCAGGCTGTTTGCACTGAGGCAAATAATTCAATAAAACAGAAATGCAATAGGACAGAAATCTTCATACATTTTACATTCTTGTCCTAATCAGCTTCAGAGGTTGAGGTATTTCTCTCAAAATTAAAGGAGCTCAGCTTTAGCACTGATTTTCTAAAAGTTGGAAGTCTAAAGGACAACTGTAATTCGATCCTCTTGGACCTGGAAGAACTTTACAAAATCTGGATTGCCTTATTTGACTATGTTATAAGAATGCTATTCAGAGCAACAGAGAGACAGAAGTAAATGATAAGGTAACGCTTGAGAATTTGGGATTTAAAGCCTTTCCTAAACTGCATTATCCGAGGCTGTGTGGAAAGATTTACTGACCTTGAGTGGAAATAATCTCTACTCAACAGTGAAAACCTCCAACCATCTGAATACTATGGTTGCCAGTAGTTGCGAGTGGTAAGTCGCCTTTTGTTTATCATAAATCAAACATGACATGTCATTTTTTTGGTTCATTGGCGATATCCTTACGTGCATTGCCAAAGTGCAAAGCGATAAAATTCTCACAAGAGCTGTGGCACAAGTGACAACACTGTTATAGGCAGATATGAACATTGCATTAATCATTTTAGATCATGTCAAAAGCATAATGAAAATATATCTAACACAGTAATATCCTTGATAATTGTTAAAAGTAAGTTACTGAGTTATTTTAAGGTTTACTAAAATCCCTTTTAGTACTGAATGAAAACAGAATCTGTGATTCATAGAATCATCAACTGAACTTTGTTAGCCTGGATTATAAAGTTATTATCTTGGTCATATGTATTATAATATATAAAACCTTTGTTAAATGCAAGAGGTAAGGGAGGATAAAAAGAACACGTTACTGCCCTCTGATAATTCGGTGAGGTGAAAGAACCAGCTATCAATGTTGCTTACAATCAGTTTGTCTCTTCATGTTCTATTTGAGTCCAGACTGAATTTTCTACAGCAATAGATCAAATACTGCTTTATAAAAGCCAAGAAAGAGATTTATCATCCATGGAGGCCCTTTTGTGGCACTAATTTAATTATATTCTTTTAAAATATCACATTTTGGCCATATTTAGTCTACTGAATACTTCAGCAAACAGTCAGCTAAGATAGACTGATCAGAGGATCTCATGATGCAGATACAGAGCCAGAGCAGCTAATTTGGTACCAGAGAACATTAGATTATTCATATAAAGCTGCACAGCCACGATGACTCATGTGCTTTCTCTCTTTGCAGAGCTTCTGAATTAACCCAATCAAACATTTCTGTTGTGTGCCAGCAACCAGATACATTTTTACTCGATTTGTGTCATGCATCTGCCATTGGCCTATATTCAATTACTGTGTGTGCGTATGTATAGTGTATACGTACACGTACACACTGGATGAGTGTGTTGTGAATGTGTCTTAGCTCCTTCCCGAGATATAACACCATCAATTAGGGTTAAAACATATAGCAACGCTGTGCACGCTTTGTTTAAGCTGTGATTGAGGTGTCAGGTCACGCTCTCATCATAAACACTGCACTACTGTAAACTGTGCAAAGTACGCTGCAGGATCTTTCAAGGGGGAGACTAAAAAGCATGTTCCGGGCAGAAGGCCGGTCTATCTGGGCTGCTTAGGAGCAGTGGAATAAGATTCGTGCGACTTTAAAGTGGATCAGTGTTTTGTAATGAATGGGTCGGGGCTTTTTTTCAGTCAGTGCGCCTGCCTATTGTTACCTACGGAGGTCTTACAGTAAGTGGAGGAGGTTCCATGACGGTCACAGCTGCAGCGCTGCAAAGCACCGACGAGCTCAAGATCCGCGTTCGTATTTTTGGCAGAGCGATCGGACTTATCGCGCTGATCCAGACGACTGTTCCTGGAACATCTGCCTTCGACCAACCTATTTTCGAGCCTCGTTCACGTCGCCTTGAAAGATGAAGTTACACGCGAGCTGCCGTCATGTGCCAGCCGCATCCCACGGACCCCTGCTCAATGTCTCGATCGTCGACCAGCCCCATGCAGCACTTCCTTATGTTGTGGTAAGAGGGAAACGGCACATTTCACGTGTGGAACACGAGTTGTGTCGGATTTCACCGTTGCCGTGAACGCGGAACCACATAAACAGGCTCAAGAGTCAGTGACGTGGTGTTACATAACGCGTAATGCAGCAGAGCCTCATGACCAGCGTCTCGGTGGTGGAGAGACTGTTCGGTCCTCCTGGTAGGATATGCACTATTTTATCATCTTTGCTGTGGATGAGAACCGAGGCTGCAGGCGCTCGTACTGTTGTTTTGAAAAGGGGGTAATCTGAGGCGCTGTGTGGGTTGTATAGAATATCTGACCATATAAAAATCAGCAATTATTCCGGGAGTTGCGCAGTGTAGAGTGTAACGGGAAAGGACATATGAATGAGCAATACTTGGGGCGGTGTTTCTCTATAAAGGCCCAGCCTAAGGTCACGCTGTCAGGTGTTTGTTGGATGCATGTCTTAATGGAATGGGGACCAAGCCTATAGGGATGCACATTGTGCAGTCAATGAAAGGCTGATTTTATGAATGGGTATAAACTGCAAGGGACCAAAAGAAAAAAGGAAGGAAGCCACGGGGAGCCTTGTCATAGTAATGTTAGATCATTATGTACAAAGCAATATAAAGCTAGAAGAGATAAATAGTGTTTAAAACGCCATCTTCGAGCATCGTGATGCTGCAGGAAGAGGGCCTGGCAGGTACAGAAACAACAGGGGCATCTGACCACAGTCATTGGCTCTGTCTGAGAACCTAAATGTGAGTTATGCTTCTGATCAAAGGTTGCCATTCCCACTGCAGTGGGACCAAAGTCTGACAGTGAATCTGGGAGTCCATGGGATAAGAAAATTTTTGGACATTGTTGTCCCATGTGCACCAGTAGACAAAGCTAACACCAGAACTGCTATTGGCATTTTAAATTGTTGCTGATGTTATAAGAAAATGCATACAGTACAGGTACAGGTTGTCTGATATAGACCATGGCACACAGACAGAGACTACGGTTCCCTTGGAAACTAGTTCGGCTACCTAATTCATCAGCCACCATTTTCAAGACACAGCAATAGACACTTTACCTACAGCAGTCTCCCTATTTTATTTAACAAAGTTCGTGTTTGGCTCTCAGATATATTTGTTTGAATTGTCAATTAGGATCCATAATAAGGAAATGCCCCTCCAGGAACTGCCACCTTACCGTGGTGGAGGGATTTGGTTGCCCTAATGAGTCTAGGAGCTATGTTGTCGGGAGCTGTTTGCCCCTGTGGTAGGGTCACCCAAGGCAAATTGGTCCTAGGTGAGGGGCCAGACAAAGTACGGTTCAAAAGACTTGGTGGTGAAAAACAAGGACTTGTATACACTGCCCGGAGGGATACTGGGACCCCGCCCTGGAGCCATGCCTGGGGAAGGGGTCCGTAGGCGAGCGCCTGGTGGCCGGGGCCTTTGTCCATGGGGTCCGGTCGGGCTCAGACCAAAAAGGAGACATGGGTCCATCCTCACGTGGGACCACCACCCACAGGAGGAGCCATAGAGGTCCGGTGCTATGTGGATCCCCGGTTGCTGAAGCTTGCTATTGGAACATGGAATGTTACCTCTCTGGTGGGGAAGGAACCTGAGCTTGTGCGAGAGGTTGAGAGATACCGGCTAGATATAGTCGGCCTAATTTCAACGCACAGTTCGGGTTCTGGAACCAGTCTTCTTGAGAGGGGTTGGAGTTTTTACTATGCTGGAGTTGTCCCAGGTGAGAGCCGGAGAGCAGGTGTGGGCTTATTAATAGCTCCCCGGTTCTCAGCCAATGTGTTGCAGTTTACCCCAGTGGACGAAAGGGTTTCTTCCCTGCGCCTTCGGGTTGGGTGAACGGGTCCTGACTGTGGTTTGCACCTATGTGCCAAATAGCAGTTCAGAGTACCCACCCTTTTTGAAGTCCTTGGAAAAGGTGCTGGAGAGTGCCCCTACTGGGGACTCCATCGTCCTACTAGGAGACTTCAACGCTCATGTGGGCAATGACAGCGAGACCTGGAGGTGTGTGACTGGGAGGAAAGGCCTGCCCGATCTGAACCCGAGTGGTGTTCAGTTATTTCTGTGCTAGTCACAGTTTGTCCATAACTAACACAATGTTCAGCCATAAGAGTGTCCATAAGTGCACTTGGCACCAGGTAACTCTAGGTCGACAGTCAATGATTGACTTTGTAGTCGTATCATCTGATCTGCGACCGTATGTGCTGGACACTCGGGTAAAGAGAGGAGCAGAGCTGTCAACTGATTACCACCTGGTGGTGAGTTGGATCAGGTGGCAGAGGAAGCCGGACAGACCAGGCAGGCCCAAGCGAATAGTGAGGGTCTGCTGGGAACGTCTGGCTGAGGACCCTGTGAAAATGGTCTTCAGCTCCCACCTCCGGAGGAGCTTCAACCACATCCCGGAGATAGTGGAGAGCATGGAAACTGAGGGGGCCATGATCCGCGCTGCCATTGCCGAGGCGGCTGCTCGAAGCTGTGGTAGCAAGGTCG
>KV751368.1:504529-517730 GCA_001698575.1 Mola mola | reverse complement strand
CCTTGGTGGTATGATTGATAGATTCCAAATACATGCATTTCATTCCTCAGTCCATTGCATTTATCAGTGAATCTTCTGCTGATGTTTTGCATCAACAGCACCTCATGCCTTAATGTACAGTGTAGTATATGGTATTGAATGTAAAGCAGTGTTACCGTGGTTACTTGTTTGTTTGCGCTATGTTCTGTTATGGTGCTCTTAAGGTTGTGAGTGTATTTGTAAATGTACATAATCCATCATATGGATGTATAACAATTGATGTGTGATTTGAGGAGTTTGTTTTGAGTATTTTGGTTTGAACACTGTGTAGTGTTTATGGTTTTTAAGATTGTGAACAAAAAGTGATTAATTAAAGATGCTGACCATCAAGGCCACACTGGACAAACGTAACGATAAACCATCAAATTGTGACATTAACCATGAAATGAATGCAGGGATTTAAAATTTGTTTCATTATTGAAGAGTTGCTTTATTCTAATGAAATCTGGTTTTGGAGTTGGTATGGTTAAACAAAAAAAAAAAAAAAAAAAAAAAGGCTGAGACTTGCAGCCAGTAGAAGTTCGATTGTAACTCAAACATGTAAATAATAATACAGTGATGACTTGCAAATCAATTTTGGCATAGCAACTGATACTACTTAATGCATAGTTTAACATAGGTACTGTTTTTGTACTATGCATACTGAATTGACTGACTCAAACTTAAAACTTGCACTGCTTTGTAGCACTGGTTTAATCAAATTACATTAGGCTGATGATGATAGAGCAACATCATTAGATATGTATACAACATCAGGTGCAAAAAGAAAAAAAAAAGATCTGATCATCAATTACAAACAAGTTGTTACTGGGGCCCTTTTCCATATGTTTGGGTGCTACTATCACAGCTGCAGAGAAGCACAAACCAAAGGGAGCTTTAGCAGCACCAGGACTATATAATATATGCTGCACAATCACTACTGCATAGTTTAAGAGGCCTTGTTCAGTAATAAATAAAAATATATAAATATATATATAAATCAAAATAAAAAAACTTGAATGTTTTCTCTGTTCAAAGCCTAGATGACATTTTCCTTAGTCATCTGGTATTTTTGTTCTGATCTGTTTTTATTGTTTTAGAGCTGTAGATCTGAAATTCTGTAGCATGTGTTTTAGAAAATGTGTAAATATTTACTAAAAATTAAAAAAAAGGAGCAACATGTGGCTATGGCACCAGTGTTTGTGTGTGTGAAGCGCTTTGAGCAGTGTGAAGTGAAACAGGAAGAAGAAACGTGCTGTGAAACGCCAGTGGACAAGTTCTCCCGTGGTAATGTGAGTCGTAAACAAATGGAGCTGGTGTGTGCGAACACTACAGCTTGAGTGCAGTGACATGAAGTGTCTGTTTTAGTGTCACACACTTGGTAAGTGAATACAAAGCACGCTAGCTAAGGCAAGTTAGGCTAACCTTGAGCTAGTGCAATTTACTGCTGATGAACTTGTCCTCACGAGTTAAGTGAGTCATTTTAATAACAACGTGGATACGTTTCAGGAAATAAATAACTCAAAACAACGACACTTCATACCTTCTCGTGGCAGACTGTAGCCAAATGTAGTTAACGGTATTAATTGAACTATATTCAGGCATTAGCTCGTAATACATTTTAATAGTGTGCCCGCCCGTGTCCAGAAGTATTATCAGACCGTCTTAAGCCATTTTGGCCAGAGCTAATAGGGTAAACACCAATGTTTCTAAAGATAATAATTAAGGCTTCTTCTTCCTCTTTCGTGTTTACCTAGTTAATTTTTAGGTGTTTCTACAGCGAATCATTCTCCCCCATCTCTCCCTGTCCTCTGCATCTTCTCTCACACCAACTATCTGCATATCCTGTATCACCACATCCATGAATCTCCTCTTTGGTCTTCTACCAATATGTCCACTATCCCTCCTCTGCACATGTCCACACCGTCTCAATCTGGCCTCTCTAACTTTGTCTCCAAAACGTCCGACCTGTGCTCTGATGTGCTCACTCCTCATCCTGTCCATCTTCGTCGCTCCCAAAGAGAATCTCAACATCTTCAACTCCGTCACCTCCAGCTCTGTCTCCCGTCTTTTGGTCAGTGCCAAACCTTTCCTTTAAATTTTGCTATGACTCTTTTGTCACAGATCACTCCTGACACTAATCAAGGAATTGCAGCATTGACTTACTTGGTGTTTTTTCTTGCCTAAACCACAATCCTTCTCATCCTGTCCGACATCTCCCACAAGTACAGTACCTGTAGGCAGGGTCAGATGTCTAATGCAGGTCAAAATGACTGTGACTGCACAGCAGATAAATCTTATATTATCAGTTAATGGCCAATAATGAAATTGCTTTCATTGATTTTGCAAACACAACATCTGCAGACAAAATTGAGTCAAGAGTTACTTTGCTACACAAGGGGGCCCCCCTTTTTTTTAACTGTCTGATAGAAAAATGCAGGCAACTTTAAAGTATACTAACTTGTTATTCTTGAGAAATGACATGTGGTCGTATAAGGATATCATCAGCTCTTTTTTAGACTATATTGTTTAAAGGAAATTGACTCTTAGCTGACTTAAAATGAAACATTTGTCTGTTCTTTTTCTGCCAGCTGTGCCTGCAGCACTTCTGGTGATATGTCCTTGCGTTTGGGGATTTTATTATGTGGAACCAACATCAAACCCCCTGAGCTCCCTGGATTCTTCTTTCTGTCAGTAAATACTTTAATCAAGCACTTTCTAACATGCTTTTTTTTTTTTTTTCAAACACCAGAAATTGGAACCTTTTCAAAATAGAGTGGGTATGTTTATCTCAGAATGTGGGCCTGTAACGTCGTGATAAATGAATCCAAAATCATTTACTTGATCTTTTATCTCTTTTGTTAAAGTGGTGAACTTGAGGTGATCCAGGACTGGACATTGACAAATGCCTTGTTATTCCAAAGGACCTCAGAAAAAAGATCAGCATTGTATGGCAAGCCCCAGAGATTGACTTCCCTCAACCACACAAGGTAAGAAATTTCTATTTTTGTTTGTTTGTTTAGCTCCCAATTAGGTAATGCTTTGCCTTCGTGTCAGTGTGTTTCTTTTGTTTTGATCAGGCGGTGGAGCCTTGGTACCAAGTTTACAGTATTAGTAGCTATCAACGGCTCTCAATCCTCATGTTTAACACCTTTTTGTATTATCAAATAATCAAATTAATACCAAACTGATCAGAAAAATTAGCACTTGAACAGGATTTAAGACCTATACTGAAGCTCAGCACCAGGTGTTTAGGCTATTGTTTAGTATTGTGTGAGTATTTTTTCCATCAGTTATTTAACAAAGTGAACATTTAATGTATTCTAGACTCATTACACATAACTAAAAAGTTTCAAGCATTTTGCTATTTTGCTTACGCTAATTTAAGCCTACAGCCCAAAAAGTGAACCAAAACAAAACAAAACAAAAAACAAACACTCTGTAACTTTGCAAGCCACAATCATCAAAAAAAAAAAAAAACTACAAACAGTTATATTTCAAGATATTGTATTGGTCTCTCTCGTGTCGAAATTGGTATATAGTCAACTGGCAAACTTGCACATGCTTTTTTGTAACACTGGAGTGCAGTAATAGATAAGAAAAGATGTACATTTTACCACGGCAGGACAAGTTACTCACAAAACGAAAGGTTCACGACATTTTTAGAAAATTCTAATCATGCAGTAATATTTTAATGATGTTTTAGATGTCTGACTACCCCGCATTTTTTTTTTTTTGCTTCCATTTTTTGTTTTACCACTCTACTGAAAACGGATACTGTAATAATCCTCCTCACCAGACGGTGGTGCTAGCACATCATTCTTGTAAGCCTGTCATGCCCAATTGACGTAAAGGTAATGTCCTATTTATAATTTATACAATTCAGAATTCAGAATTGCGGCTATAAAACCTAAATTGACATTTTCATACAGTTACCACTTTTGACTGATAAAATGCTTTACTCTCTATTTCATACCCACAAATCCAAAAAAAAACAAAAACAAAAATCACCATCGTCATTTTGGTGTCATTACAGTTATTAAATGTTATTTCATCATGACAGCACACAGGGCTATGCACTCTTTAGAAGGCCAGTGTAAGAACCAGTACTTTTAACTCATTTTTAATTTATTAATTTTTTTTTATTACAAAATTGAAATCATGGCCTGACTGAAATAGAAGGCACTGAGAGAAATTAATTTATCTGAGTATTTAGGCTGTAAATAAAAAAAGAATAGAAAAAGTACACTTTGAATTGTGTATTGTACAATAATATTTTACATTCATATTGGATTGAATGATTTGAAATAATTTAGAAGATTAAAAATAAAGCAATACTGAAGATTATTCAAATTCTGCTGAATAGATAATGATAGCATTGCAGCCTTTAAATATTAACTTCTAAATACACTGAAGGAAAAAACATGCTTGGAAAATGGGTTAAAAACAAATGAATGTTGGCTTAAATAATGTATAGCATCCTGTTGAAATACTACTTAATATCATGCCTTATCGAGGGTCATTCAGGTGATAATATTCCTTTATTTCTACGTGTATTTTTTCAATGGATTGTGTTCAGTGCACTTATCCTGTTGAACAACAAATTGAGAGAGACACAGTTTGTGATCCACAGTGCCCCTCCTGAAGTTGACAATGAAATCACATAAAGTGCACACCAAGCCCTGAAAATTGGAAACTAAAATTGAACTCCACCTCAATTTAGAAGGTAGTTTATGAATTCCATAGCTAAGCAGTCTCGCTTGAACATGATCTATTACCTTTCTCTTGCCCAAACTCCATTTGATCTATGGTCGTATTATCTATAATGCTGTCTTAAATGATTCTCTTTTATTGCCAGAATCAGTATCAGACAGCAAAACAGATTACATGTTAGATTAAATCAATACAAACTTTATTCAGTGGGCTCTGAAAGGTAATTCTCCATTTCTCCTGACACGTAAGTAAACGCACTATTGAAGGATCAGATTTCTGCCTCTGGTTCTGTGGTTGGTGTGCCGGTCCACCACGCTTTCTGTCACAGTGCCATGCTGCTAGCAATGTTGCTATTCTCTGCCACTCAGCCCTTGTACCCAGTAGTAGGAATACAGAATAGTGGCTGCTCATGCTCAAATCCACCCACAGTAACACCCACCTCATTACTGGGATCGGATGAATGCCTGCTGAGTAATAGTAATGGAGCACAAAAAAAGGTGCTCATAACCAAAAGGGCAACAGAAGCTGCAGGTTTCTGTGTTCAAACTTCAGAACAATGGTTCACCTGGCATGTGTAATGCATATTTAAAACTCCTAATTATACTGTAAAAAAGGCATCTACATTTTGAACCACATGATATGAATTGGCTAAAGGGACTAAAACATGACTGACAATTGTTCTCTTTCATCAAAAGGGATAATATGGAGTAGAAATTATACAGACCTGAGCCATAAGCCACAGACCGTAAGCCATAAGTAAATTAACCTCTGAACAAAGAATAACATTGGAAAAGTCCCAAGCTTCACTCCCTGTGGGAAGTTTCCAAATACTGAACCACGATTGTATAATACAGAATATCAGATAATGATAAACTAAGGATAAAGCTTGTGTCTGAAACATCATTTATACACAAGACCTACAAAAGAAACTAACTTTCACGTTTTTTCGAGTCGGAAGTTAACCCTAAAATCAGTGTTAATTATCAAATAAAATTGTCAGGAATATTAATACCCAAATATGGTTTTCTTTTTGTGTTGGCCCAATTAATAAATCAATATTGTGTTTAACATGTAATGTAGGAATGACTCTGACACAACTAGGTAATAGCAATCCCAGTTATTTTTGACCTCAATGAACTGATTAAGAGAGTAACTTCCATCCTTGTGCACCGTCATCATTCCTATATTTCATCTGCACTGTCACATTGGTGTATGTGGTCTTTGAACACATTTCTAGTGAGAGTCACAATTTTAATTAGAAGATTCATAAGTTATATGTTTTTAGAAACTAACCAGCATTAAAATCAGATTCTTTTATTGTTAGAAATTGGTCCTCAGAGATCAGGAAGTGGAGTCATATTAACACATGCTTCACTCTAATCATCATCAATACAGTATGGTTCAAGTTTATTATCAGTTTACACTGTCATTTTACCTTCCCCAACAGCACATATAACTTACATACAGCACAAAATCCACTTGGTAAAATCACGATACTTCTGCTAAATCATTTTTGTACGTTAGACAGCAACAACATTATCTAAGTAGTAATTGATTAATAGAAATGCAAAAGTCCCTTTTTTAACATACTGTGCCCTGTTTAACTTCGGACATGTAGTTGTCTGAGTTCAATATTCATATCCACTGAAAAAGCCAAATTGGATAGGACACGCTACATGAGTTTTCCATGTTGATCGAGGCTACATAGCCAGAATGCAGGCCGTGTAAATGTAGTAGTGTAAGTTAAGAAGTCTCTAAAAACAACCAAAAATCTCTAAACTACCAAGCATCAAACAAGCAATCAGTTGATCAGTTGTGCTTTTGGTTTAAATTAAGTCTATATCACCCAACCGGTCAAGGTTTCTGCCTTCTAAATGACAGTTTTTCCTCGCCACTGTCCCCGGGGTCTAGAACTAGTCTACATATAATGTTATAAGGGATAGCTTTTATTTTATTTTACTAACAGGTTACAATTACAATTACATTCAGTGTGATTTTTTTTTTAGATAATGCATATACTGTAACTTGACTCTACATTTGTGTTGAGATCCATATTTATCACTAATATCTACATTTTTTTTCTAGATAAATTTCCTTAGACATTTAAAAATATTAATCAGTCTCACTGAAAATGAAGTCTTTCATCTTGTGCATTCATCCACCACTATAATTTTGGATTTCTTTACTAGGATTGTTGACTTAATGTAGGATACATACAGGGCGACCAGATGAGAGTAGATGAAATTTGGGACAGGTGTAGATGATTTTGGTCCTGTTACCGTGCCAGTGTGGTCTCCAGTCTTTGGTTGATTCAACAATGATTCATGACTCATTTACAATGCAGTAATGTTTTTGTTTTGTTAGATATTCAGCAAGTGCACAGATGACAGGCTCAGTAAAGATGGTTTAATTTCTGTCCGTTAATGTTTTAGTTCAACACTGTTACAGTTATGCATCAGCGTCACTGCCACGAATGCATATTTTTTAATTTGCAGCATTATTGTACAAAAGGATGTCTGGTCATACAAATTGTTTTAAGAAAGTATAAATCTTTATTATCTTATCTTATCTCATTGTCAACACCAAAGCTATCTGTACCTCATACTGATTCCAAAACTGGATACGGTTTTGGAATTTTTTTTTTTTTTCAGTAGGGACCATAGCCATAGGGCACATTCTTAGACATGGGGGATTTCAAAGCCTTGTTTTGGGGTAGACATTTCATGCATCTTTGGGATGGAATGAGGGTTTAAACCATTTCTGCGATTAGAGCTGCCTTTCTATGATCTCTTGAGCTCGCTTACTGCTTCTAATAGCTGTTTCTTCTCTATTTCCCTCTATCTTTTTCTTTTTCACTTTCTCTCTTTCTGTGAATGATTTTTATGCTTTGCTAAAACATGTGGGGGCGACGAGAGAGGATTTAAATGCAACGATCCCCCTCCTCTTTTTTTGGTGAATCTCAGCATTCTTTTCTGCAAGCCTCCTATGACGACAGGGCAGCTTTAAACCTGGCAGTGCCCACGGCAGGCTGCTGTCTCAGTGCTGCCCACTCTCCACTGTGTTGGGATATTGGAGAACGAGAGGGTGGGGTTCCTCTTTAGCAGACCCTGTCATTCCTAGGAAAGCCTACATGTCCACCCATGCAGGATTCCTAATAAGTCTTCATGTTAGATGTGTGAGAGCGAAAAAGGGCTTTTATTTTCAATAGGCAATGGTCTTCATTCTGGCAAGATTCCAGGATGTGGATAAAGAGACAAAGCACTGAGCTTGAGCCATCATTTGACAGTGAGGGTCAAAAAGTGAAACATGCTGTGTAATATTCATCTAATTGCATTTTTAGTGTCATCAGGTGGGTGTTTTTCTTGGTCCTGCTGGATTAAGTGGGACCAAACGCAACACGTTTGGCTGAGATTCAGGAGTTTATTTCCTTAGCTAATGTTCCACTTTGTCATTATAACACCATGTTAAGATGACCCATATCCTGCTTTATTCAGTCATTGTGCATCACTACACAACATACTACATATGATAAATGCAAGATCCTGACAGGAAGGTATTATAGGAATCTGCTACCAAGAGCAAAGGATTGATTATACATATTCAGCGGAATGAAGAGAGGCTATAAACCTTCAAAGCCACCTTTTCTCACAAGAAGAATAATTCACACCTTGTGAAGCATGTGTCCAGCATGTGGATGACCACAGGTGTAGACGCACTGTTACAGGCTGATGTGTAAAAAGGTTTCAAAAGGATATGTGCATTCGTGTGATTGCATCCAACACATTAAAATCTCATAACACACTCACACACACACACACACAACTATATACACTATATATATTATATATTATGTATATATATTTATCTTTTCCATGTAAAATTTGCTTCTTTCCTCTACTCAACCACAAGTGAAATCACTGTGTTGATGTTTTTTTTGTTTTGTTTTGTTTTGGGTTTTTTTTTAAGCTACTCATTCAAACCCTGTTGTTGTATTAGAATGGTATTCTTTCACTTTACATTTGGTTTAAGAGCGTAGGCAGCCATACTTTGTGGCTGTGAGTAAAATATGATTTCAATTACCATGAATATGTATTGTATTATCAATGGGAGGATAAGAACAGATTACAGAAGCTCGGGGATGCTCTTACAGATGACAATGGTCAGGTTTCAATGCAAGCAGTGGCATTGGAGAAAATGATAGATTTTCACTGTTTGACAAAAGCTCTGAGGAAAAGAGTTGGTTCAACAACATGTAAAGCCGACTCAACAGACCCTAATATTCTTGAGATATTCTTGCTTTATTACATAGGAATTGTTTTAGTATTGATAGAGCGTTCGACTTTAAAATATCTCACAAAATATTACAATTCGCTGTTTAAAAGAAAGTCTGCACAAGAAATTTGACTGAATTTGTTAGTTATCAAATTCAGTAGTTATATCCAAATCTGCATATAGGCTTCAGCACAAAAAATAGCAAAGAGTTAGGGAAGCATTTGGTCTTAAATAAAAATACCACCTGAACTTGCTCCTCCTGATTATTATTCATTATTCAGACAGACATTCAGTCTTGTCAGTTCATATACATTGATGGCAAGAACTGTTTAAATAGAGATTCATAATCTCCATGAGAAGTGCATCTGCTGCTGTGGTTACTTAGACAAATATACAAGATCAAATTTTCATTTATAAGAGCCACATAAACATTTACCAAGGAATCAGTGTAAGATCTGGAGCCAACTAATTTGGGCTTTGGCACAGTAAGAAAACTTGTACCATTTATTAATTTGTGATCTCTCCAGTTTTGTGATGTCTGGAGATCTGATGATCCCAAAACTATCACCTTGAGAAAATATTGAGGTGCTTTGTGAATTTTCCATTTTGTTTTCTTATCTTGCGTGTTGTATGATTTCAGGAAATCTCCAGGCCTGCCGCCATAGGATGATGAGCTTTTTTCAGGTGCTCCATCCTTGACAAAGTTCAACTTTATACTAACTTTTATTTTTTTATAATAATGTATCCTTTGTAAAAAAAAGTTCAAATTTGGCCCCTTTAAGATTTTATGGGCAGGATTACTGTGGTGCTTATGTTTAAAACTGAGTTAAATTTCTCCTTTCTTTGAGAGATTCTTTTGTTTAAAAAAAAAACTATGGTAAGTAACTACAAAGTGAATACTGATCATGTGAAGTTTACTTAAGACCCAGATGTTTGGCTTAGTGGCATTTTGCCCAAACTGTTTTGCACTTCTCATTTGTGGTCAGGCACAGGGTTTAGTTACAGTTGTGTTCCAATCCTCTGATTCACCTTCTTTAGGAACAGCTTCAGGGCTGCTCACAATGCTTAACTCTCCATAATGCCACCCCCTTCATCTGCCTAGTGGTCTTATTGTCTTAACTCTGGATGGAGAAAACAGTGCTAAGAAAAACAGGTTAATACATGTTTGGCACACTGAAAGTAAAGTATCTTTTCAAACACATGCTCTATTTAAGTTTCTCTTTAAAGAAGACTCATCAGATTATTCCTATTTCTCACAACGTGTTTACTTACCTTTTTGGCCTGTTTTTTGAAGATATAGCAGTGATTTTTTTTTTGCTTTTTACATTAAAATGCTGTCACCAATTGTAGCAGCAATTAGGGGTCCATTGATGCATTGATTGATCTTAGTATAAGGGATGATAAAACTGTCTTCCTCGTCGTTTTCCTGATCCTGTAGTTTGGAAGCAGAGAAAATGTTATGCAAATGATTTGTTAATCCCTTTACATTTATTTGTTCCATTTCTTCCTTTCGTTTTCACACTCAATTTCTAGCACAGAAAGCTGACAGGCGGACACCCTCAGATATCTAATTTTTAAAGCCAGCCATCTATTTTTTTTAATTTAAAATATACAATACTTCCTTCAATTAATTGGTTAAAACTGAATTATAATTTGCCTGTAAAAAATGCACATAGCTGCAAGCCATTTAAATGTTCAACTTTAGAGAACTTCAACTTTAACCTTTCTCTTCTTTTTGTGTATGAGACTTATGTCTAAGCTGAGAGAGCAGCGGCTCATGTGACCAGTGTTTTCTCAACAGTTTTTTGTAGCAAAGGTTGGTGTTAAAAATAATAAGAAAGAGGTGGGATGGTCTTAGATTCAAGAAGCTTAAAATGCAAAATCTCAAATAAGCCCAATTTTCCCTAGCCAATCGCATTGCATTTTAGGGGGTTTTTGTTGATCGTCTCAACTGACTCATATACCACCCCTCCCCAAATAAAAACACTACAGATTTACGTGGCTTTTCAAAAAAAATTATCTAGACATTTATCCAGTTTAATCTTCTTAAAATATTAAAGTGATTTGCTTTACCCTGAAGTGGCTGAAGATGCAAGCTCACCGCCCCTCATGGCACTAAGACCTGAGAGGCATTGTGGACATCTTTCCACTCTTGAATAAGAGAGAGGTGGGCAGAAGTCAACCTGCTTTTCAGCTGTGGAGCTGTGGCTGTCCCCGCTGTGCGTCCATTTTATATTATTTTGTTCTCTTATTAGTCCACCCGTTGTACTCAGTCAGTGTTCTTAGGCACACGGCTCTGCCAGAACTGCCCACACTGTGGTGTGGAGGTTTGGAGCTCTCAGCTTTTGAGCTGAACTGAAAGAGCTCTCTCACAGAGTAGGTGTTGGCAGGATGCTTTGTTTCTTTCTGTGAATGTCGTGAGAGGTATGGATAATGAGAAAACTGAAGCACAGTGATGGCATGATATGTCTGGGTGCCAACTTTATGCCTGACTGCAGATCTGGGCATTTTCAGATAGATGATGTGCTTAACCTTTTCTACTGAAGCGACACAAATCTGAGAATTTGTAGTGACAGTTGCAATGTGTTTTTCCTTGAAACACCACTCCGCAGACTGGGCAGCTAAAAGGTCTTGGTCAAACTCAAGTACTGCTAATGTCCTTATTTGGCATAATGCTCTATGGATGTGCTTTAAGGGCATTCATTTTGTCAGATCACATCAGTGGAACTGTATGTTTAAATATGGAGACATTCATTGTAGCTGAAGTGTGAGTCCCATTTACTGTCTTTGTGGTATTTTACTCAATGTCTGTCAAAGTTAAATAAGACATGTTGGGGTCAGTGTATATGTGGCCATTCTGTATGCATCATTTATTTAAATAAATGTTTAAAAACTTGGCTGAAGTTTTTCAAAAATCTTTCAAACTTTTTGTTTTGGTTAACTTTAAGACAGATTTAATGGTGAAGGACTATTATATGAGCTATCAAATTAGGTCAGCCAAAGAAAAGGCTGTGTTTGTGAAAGAACTCAATTCTTTGATTTGATATCAGTGTTATTTTCTATATTGAAGATATTTTAAGTTTCACGTTTTTCATGTGAAATGGGCCTTGCTTTGGTTTTACTTTTTTCTAGTAATAAAAACTTGCATTTGCATGATTTTGCTCACCACCTCATTGCTCAAAGCAAGTTTCCTCACTTCCTCACCATGTCTAAATTGCTGCAGGAATGTTTTGGGGTTTTTTTTAATTATCATTATTTTTAACATTTAGAGAGGAAACATTTGTCCACTAGATTAAATCATTACATTTCTAAAAAAAAAAAAAAAAGTAACAATACCAGTACCAATAATGTCACACTAACACTTGGCCCAGTTGTGCCTAAGCACGATTACCCCCCCTTCCCACTCCCCTACTGGCCTGCACTCACACTGCTCTAAACACAATCCTTTATGAGCACAGTTACTACTGCTGCATGACTACGACTTTACTGGTTTTGAGGATTATTTGGATACTTTTTTTTGCAGAGACAGCAGGAGAATAGGGAGGCATTCAGTTATATTGTTATATCCATTTTTTGTACGTATGCTTGCACTTATACATGAACAACCTTGCCGTGCCGAAGTATACCTCTTCCAACCATGCCAGGGTAAAGGAGGTGTGCCAAAATTAATCACAGGCAAGCAATCCAGACTTAGTGCGTCAATCTTGCTTGGGCATGGTATGGATGGCCTGGTGTAAGTGCGCCCTAAGAGAGAAAATTTTTTGATACCCATCACGCCAATGTAAGCATTTAATTGTATTAAATGTCATCATTTAACTGCCAATATCCACCTAACGTGTCACATTCAACTTCACCACACTATAGGCTCAATGGGTGCTGCTGTGGTATTGGACCAATCACACACTGTATTAAATTAAATGGTTGCAGTGATGAGCTACAAGTCATAGAAATCTTTTTTTTTTTTTCTGTCTTGATGTAAAAAGAAATTTGATTCAGTAATTGTTTGACTGGCTTTGACTAACCCTTTTTTTCCAACCAGTTTTCCAACACCCAAGTGAAGGAAATGCAGCAAAGCCTCTCCCGCAGTTAAGAAGCGTGAGTGTTTGAGTGTTATTTTGGATTTAAAATTAGTTAAATGTTCATAATCAAACTGATTCTTTTTGAGTCTATCATAAACTTCAGCTTTAAGTTTTGGTGG
>KV751368.1:490314-501434 GCA_001698575.1 Mola mola | reverse complement strand
TTAATATTTTTGGTTAAACAACTGCAGCTAAAATTTAGATTTATTTTTTGGGCTTTGTTTATATTTCTTTGTCCAAATCCTATCGAGTTGTGCTTCAGGTTTTTTTTCCTTGAGTAAAAAGTTGATATTGTTGTGGGGAGGGAGAAAGGACTTTTTTCATGTGTGCAGGAATGTAGATTTCTTCCCCCCGTGAAATCCTAATTGTGCCTTGGAGGGCTGGTAGGGTATCTCTGCTCGGCTCAGCTCAACAGGATTTGTGTCTGTGTATGCTAGAATATGTCTCTTAGCTTGAATGTGGATATAACCCTTTCATTGCGCAAGCTGCTGATTTTTCCTTTTTGCCGATAGGCTGATTCTGTGCATCCGTAGCTTTTTGTGGCAGACATTGAGAGTTTTTGTTTAGAAAGTTTCCATATTCCATATTATTTTTTCCCTTAAATATTTAATATTTGCTAAGTGGTAATGCAGATAACCTGTGGACTTATTTCTGTGGATCAACCATATTTGAAAATGAAGCTCCTGAGATCAGGTCTTGTCAAATGTGTATGGTCAGACTGAAAATATATCTCAGGTCAAAACTGGCCATCCAATGTGCTTCTTGATTTATTGCTGTGCATTTATCTATCCTGCATCAAGCCAGGATAAGATCCTATCTGCCTATAGTGACATCCCCCTGGATTCGGTCTACGTGATTTTGGCAGGTTAGGGTTGACAGTCAAAAAGGAATTAAACAACATACAGTATATAGGAAAATTATGGCTGTAGTCATTAATTGTTCCCTGAAAAGGGATTAGGATAACTATTCCTATGGAACACTCTAACACCTGTCATTCATCATATCTAACAATATTACTTTAGTTTTTTCTTATTTCTATATCAGTTCAAGTTGGCAAAACGAAATAAGGCTGATTTATTCAAATGAATCAACAACGCTGGAAGGGATTCAATATGTGCCACATTAAGATGGGTGATATATTATTCCCTTGGGGAGAGGCAAATATGGAGCTGTGGAGCTGGTTCATTTGTGCCGTCTTTATAAGTGTGTCAGGCAGAGAGGCTGAGCCTGTTGTCTATGAATGGACGAGCCCTTGAACCATAAACCTGTACATCCTCTGATAACAGTTTTTACATTGTGATGTAAGTGCCATTCTCTGCGATGTCCTCTGTGACAGTGCTAAATATAACAACACAGACAAAATGATCTGTCAGAGGAATTATTTTATTTCAACCGGTTCTCCAAAACTAAGGATTTTCAGCGATGCGTGTACAGTGTTTGTTTTAAAGACACAGTGGATTTTCTTAAGGATTCAGAGCAAAGCATCATATTGTGGTTGCATTTCATCAAGCTTTCTTATTCATGCTCTTACTGTTTAGCCTGTAGGTGAACATTTTTACTACAGACTTTGTATTCCATGCTATGTGCTGCATTTCTTTTAGCGCTTTTTCTGTTGCTGGGACTTCAGACTGCTGACGTCTAAGATTACCACGTCTTCTAAGGTGATAAGAATGCTCCCTGAATTACTCAGAGCCCTTGTGATTACATGGCCTTGATTGTCAGACGGGTGGGCTGGTGACACTGGAACACAGACGGTGCTTGTCTATTTGAAATATTCTGCTCAAGCTTCCAAGCCCTGGGCAGTCCTCTCTCCCAGTCTCCCAACACCCAGAATCGCCCACTGAAACAAGACTCTTCCATACTGGAAAATCTGGCCCTGTCAACTGGCAATCTTGACTAGGTTCAGCCTACATGCCAAGAATCCCCCATCACTACTTCCACCCCTTAATAGGCACTAGAGTTTGCCACCCCATGTAGATGCCTTTTGGTCGCCATCCATGGATGGCGTCAATAGCATCTTCCTACACAACAGTGACTGAACGGAGGGCACAAGAAAATGTGGGAATAATTTACACTTTCTCACTGTACTACCATCAGAAACCATAATTAATCATGATAGAAAAAATGTGGAAGCCATCTTGGCTGGTGAAACACACAGTGCCTGTGAACAGGCCTGACACCTTTAACAGCTCTGGTGGCCAAATAGGAATGGGTGTCAGAGTGCTTACAACTAAGCTCCCTTCATGGCAGCATGTATCCCATCATCTTCTAAATTGTGTCTGCTGCATGAGTATTCTCCATGTTGTGAACCTGTTGTAAGACTTTCATAGATTTCTTCTACATTGATTATCGTGTCTTTAAAATTTATCAAATATGTCAAAATACATGGCATTTATACCTACATTAAAATAAACAAGACTGATAAGATTACTTAAACTGACACTCTTTTCAGTCCAATGGAGAAACAATTTATCAAAGCTGTTAAATTACTTTACTTAGTAAATTACTTTACTTCTGGTGAAGTAATTAGGATTTCCTCATCATTAGCTTTTATAGGCTCAACCTGGTTAAAATAGCAGATGTATCTTTTTCATTGTGTAACATGTATGGCAGACTAATTATGGATTTGGGTGCAGTGCTGTAATTTGCCCTGTTTGGCCATGTTATAATTCTCAAACTACAAAAAATATTACACTTTTGCCTCATTTAGCACAGGCTGGATCTAAGGCTCATCACCAGCACCTGGCTGCATGTTACTTTGGAGTACCTGTTAGTGGTTGTTACTCTATGTGTACATGTGCGTTTGCAAAAATGCTTTCACGGCACTGAGTAGGTGTATGTGTAAAGCCATAACTAGAAAGTGTTGAAAGCCTCAGCTAGCAAGATCGCATCCAGGGTGACTAATAAGCTTAACATGAGCATGACTGTGTTCGAAAGCATGGTGCAGTGAAAGAAGTGTTCAGTGTTGAGAGAAATGCAGAAATGGCTCCCCAGGCTGCTACTAATTCCCCCCCCCCCCGAACTTCAATCAAACTGTGAACCATCTTACTGTTAGCTGTGGCTTAATAGCTGATCCAAACTGTAATGTGAAAGTACAAGGTTTTAAGACAGTTTAAAACAGATTGCATTCCATTAGACGTTAGATTTAAAACTAGTTTATCTGAGCTGTTTTGTATTGCAGTATGTTTGATTTTGGAGGCCAAAATGTAATGGGAGTTAAAAAAAAATTTGGTGGTGACACACCAGTATACTAAAAGTACAGAATTTAAAGGCTATAAGTAATTATTCCCCATCTTGTCTTGCGTTCTGTCACTTGTTAATGTTTATATGTTCAAAGAAAAATAAAACATTAATTTGATTATGCAATTTTGTAAATTTGTGTTATTTTATTCCTCTGTGATTCCCGTTGAGCCGCCGGCTCCTCAAAATGTAGCTCACTACTGCATTTGGCTACCCAATGGGGATCAAGTAGCTGTGATGTCTATAAGCATAAACTATGCATTTCTAGCCACATGTGGTTTTTTCTTTGACCGTGTGGCTCTTCGAAGTGTAGATTTATAATCCACTTCACACTACACTCCTGTGTGGGAGGGAGACTGAGTTAAAAATAGGCAGGTTTGGAGGTAGTGAGCAGCCTGATCTGTGTGAGGCGCTTGAGAACACAATGAGGAGTATTGGCATTCTCTTTGCATATCATTTATATTCATCAATAATCAATCTTAATGTCAATCTAGTGACTGTAGTACCCCAAGTTATTTGGTTTAATAGTCGCAGAAGCATCTATAGAACTCAAGTTGCATCAGCAGCAAGATGCGAACTGAAATGGTGATTGGGAATGATACTGTGTTGTCTGCTAATATACAACATTTAATACAAGTGGCTTCAATTACAAAACCCTGTGATTGTGTGGGAATGTGTAATATGTATCTTTAAAACCTTTCTTCTTTTTTTGACTTTTCTAAAAAATACATTTCTTTATTATACAATCTTGAAGGTGTTTTCTATTGATTGGGCTTTTGATAATGTGGGCACTCGCAGAAGATGGAGAGAATAAAATGTATATTAAAGCAGATGCCAAAATATTATTGCTTTTAGTCCCTAGTCAACTTTTTTTTTTAAATAAAAATGTTATTTTTGTTAGTTTTGTGAAGAAAAATAATTTGTTTGTTTGTTTGTTTTTATAATTTCTCAGGCAAAAACTGCAAAATTATTGCTTACCTTTATTTTATCAAATAAAGGATTCCTTTTTATTTTTTAAGTGAAACTAAAAACATTTTTTCTAATAAATACCCTAAGTTGTCTGGACTTATATCTTCAGACCATCTAACAGCCTCCGTGGTTTTCCGTATCAGCTACCCTCGACCGGTCACTGGCTGCTGGGGCTTGACTAGCTATGGAAAGTAATTTGGTAAGCCTTGCTTCCAACATCAGATACAGTGAAGAAGTCATTTGTAACTTTCACCAGTGCTGTTTTTGTGCTGTGATGCTTTCTAAAGCCTGACTGGAAATCCTCTTATAGACTATTATCCTGAACAGAGTCACATAGCTGTTTAGCTACTGCTTTCTCTAGAATCTTTGAAAGAAAGGGGAGGTTGTATATTGGTCTATAGTTGACTAGAACTTCTGGGTCCAGGGTAGGTTTTTTTATGAGTGGTTTACTGTAGTACCCCAAGTTATTTGGTTTAATAGTCGCAGAAGCATCTATAGAACTCAAGTTGCATCAGCAGCAAGATGCGAACTGAAATGGTGATTGGGAATGATACTGTGTTGTCTGCTAATATACAACATTTAATACAAGTGGCTTCAATTACAAAACCCTGTGATTGTGTGGGAATGTGTAATATGTATCTTTAAAACCTTTCTTCTTTTTTTGACTTTTCTAAAAAATACATTTCTTTATTATACAATCTTGAAGGTGTTTTCTATTGATTGGGCTTTTGATAATGTGGGCACTCGCAGAAGATGGAGAGAATAAAATGTATATTAAAGCAGATGCCAAAATATTATTGCTTTTAGTCCCTAGTCAACTTTTTTTTTTAAATAAAAATGTTATTTTTGTTAGTTTTGTGAAGAAAAATAATTTGTTTGTTTGTTTGTTTTTATAATTTCTCAGGCAAAAACTGCAAAATTATTGCTTACCTTTATTTTATCAAATAAAGGATTCCTTTTTATTTTTTAAGTGAAACTAAAAACATTTTTTCTAATAAATACCCTAAGTTGTCTGGACTTATATCTTCAGACCATCTAACAGCCTCCGTGGTTTTCCGTATCAGCTACCCTCGACCGGTCACTGGCTGCTGGGGCTTGACTAGCTATGGAAAGTAATTTGGTAAGCCTTGCTTCCAACATCAGATACAGTGAAGAAGTCATTTGTAACTTTCACCAGTGCTGTTTTTGTGCTGTGATGCTTTCTAAAGCCTGACTGGAAATCCTCTTATAGACTATTATCCTGAACAGAGTCACATAGCTGTTTAGCTACTGCTTTCTCTAGAATCTTTGAAAGAAAGGGGAGGTTGTATATTGGTCTATAGTTGACTAGAACTTCTGGGTCCAGGGTAGGTTTTTTTATGAGTGGTTTAATTACAGCTACTTTAAAAGACTGGGGCACATAAACTGTTAAAAGAGATAGATTGATTATATTATGTAGCGGGGTGCTAACTAAGGGTAAAACGTCTTTGAGCAGCCTAGTAGGTATGGGGTCTAGTATACAAGTTGACGATTTAGATGACGATATTGTTGTAATAAGTTCATGAAGGTCAATTAGCTGGAAGCTCTCCAAACACGTCAGGACCAGTAACTGCCTCTATAGCTCCAATTGTTGAACTGAAATCTGTGAAGCGAAGGATATTTTCTCTGATAAGTATAATTTTATTTTTAAAGAAGTTCATAAAATCATTACTGGTGAGGGGCTCTAGGAATGCATGGTTCAATAGAATGATGGACTTCAGTCAGCCTGGCTACAGTGCTGAAAATAATCCTGGCCTTATTCTTGTTTTCTTCTATTAACACTGAATAGTAATCTTTTCTTGCATGGCGAGGGGCCTTCCTGTATACTTTAAGGCTATCCTGCCAGGTCATGCGTGACTCTTCCAGTTTAGTCGAACGCCATTTCCAGCATGGTGAATAAACTACATTTTATCACGTATGCCATTATCACCAGCATTTTGACACACTGAACAAGAGAGAGAAGCTATCATTAGTTGCTAGACTAAAACTAGCAAGGACAACTGAACAAAGAGTAAATAAGCTACATTAGGCTTAGAAAAGAGTGCTTAGGTCAAAGAAAGCTTTAAGTGCCTAGGAAGACGAATTGTTTACCGTAATGGATAGTGTAATCTGTTAATGATAATTAAACAAGATTTAAGAGTCTTTACATAAAGCAACTGAGACGCCAGCAACAACAACTAAAAGTCTGGCAAAATGCTTACTGCGGCACACCAGAACATCCAAATGAAGGACTTAGGGAGGTGATGAAGTAGCTAGAGCAGTTTCTGTTGCTTCTGTTTAAAATGAAAATCGATTCATTTTACATGTTTTATCACAGCTATTTTTTATTCATTTTAACTGTCTGGCAGATCATTGTTACATCCCTACTGTGGTTTTCTTTTTAAAGACCCTTTCCCTTTGCTTACCCAATATATAACCAATTGTTATTAGCACGTAATCATAACTGTAATCCCATTGGGTTTTATGACTGTTAGTATGAAACAGTGTTTTCTGAGTTGCTTCCTCACTTGTTTGTATCATGCAAAGGACTGTTTTATTGTTTTTATTTTATTATTACAGATCTGGCCTTTTATGAGGTAGATTTTATAATGCTGCTTGCTGTTAAGAACTGTGAGGTTTCAAAGCTGCTGTAGACCTGTGGTGGGGGCAGCTGTTATTAATGATAACGAGGACCTTTTCACCTGTAAAGTTCTCGAGCTCTTGGCGAGGACCACAGCCCCCCTTCTGTCTCCATCTCATCACTGGGTCTACGGGCACCCCAATCTCTGGTCAGGATTCAATTACTGCTGCCTGGTTGACCCTTGACCCCCCTCCACCAGGATGTGCCTCATCTTCTGACCCCAGAAGTGTGACCACTCTTCATCACCATCACTTGCTCTTCTGCTCCTTTTACTGCTATCCTGCTTTTGAAATGAGACCTTTTATTTTGTCCTTCGTATAGAAGGACACATGCTATCCACTATAAATTGTATGTTCAGTTTAATATTTAATCTTATTTAATGAGACTTGGCTTCCAAAGCAGTGAAAAGGTAGCTGCGATCAACTTTCTGCATCATTTGAAGAATTTAGTACTACAGCCAAGTTTTTATTGTTCTGCATTTCTAGATCGATCTTTCAACCTTGCTCTAAGCTGCAGTCGATGGTTGTTAAGCCATTGCTGTCTCTTAATCACAACACAGATACCTGTTATTTACCAAATGAGTTCAAGTGTTTTTGCTACTTATACAGGGATTTGAGATCGATGCGTTTCTTGGCCCTGGGTGAGCAGCGAGCACAGTTGACCATTTAATGAATCGTGGTAGGTACTGTGCATAAGGGCTGGAGGAGATGAAGAACTGGGAGGATAAAGCAATGGGTATAATAATAAGCAGCTGCATGGACGACACTGTTTGCGTATTGGGTCAGGGATAAAGCATGAACTTGTAAACTCACAGAGGGGCCTCTCCTCCCTCCCTGCCTCTCGCTTACTCACTCTCGCTCTTCGCGGTGTCATCAGTTAGCAGAACTGGGCTCAATAGCCCAGGCAGCTCTACGATAGCAGCGATTAGACTTTGCTCTGATTCTCATCCCCAGCAGAGTTCACACAAAGGTAAGCCAGTAGTTTACATCCTTAGAGACACTCGTCTTTCTCTGCCTTTGTTCTTGCCCTCTTCCGTCTTGCAAATACTGTATCCATTCAATGCTACTGGCATGGAGTGGGAGTTCAGCGTCATCTTTTGAAAATACAACAATATGAGATATATTTTTTAAAATTTCATCTGTAATTTTGTGATATATAATCATGAGAAAGTATTAAGCCCCCACCCACTCAATCACCATAGGTGTCACTGAAGAGAGCAACTCCCTCTTTCTTCTCTACCACTGACCAGCAGCTGCAATAAAGTTGCCTAGTAGGCTCCAGGGTTTATTCCTGGCATCTGAGGTGTGGTCCCATTGGACCGTTTTGCTGTGATCACATCAGGCAGTGGGAGGTTAATCCCAAGAGAATGCAGGCTCAGTCTCCCCCCACCTCCAGCCTGCGTCTGGGAGCCTAACATGCCCTCATGCATAATGGCCCTATGTGGCTGTCACATACCCAGATTTCACTTCTGCTTTAAGCTGTCAAATTTTACTAATATGTCATGCAAGTAAATTTCAATGCAAACAGATAACTCTTCATGTCTTTCACACTAATGTAAATTATGTTAAACATGTCTTTGCTAATGGCATTGTGTATCCCCTGAAATAGAAACAATAAACTGACACCAGTGACAGATTTGCTGCAGTGTAAAAGCAAATCAAAATTTTGTCAATTATCATCAAAGCTTAAATGTTGAGTGTTTTTTTTTTTTTATTGGTATGCGTCATTAGTACTAATAACATATTTTTGGAAAGTGAGCCAATATCCAGTTATAAAAATTATCCCTGAACATGTTTAAAACATGTTTTCATATACATTTAGTTAGTTCAAGCCCAGGAAAAAATGTATTAGATGGTAGAATATGCATCTGTTTTTCCCTGGAGTCTTTCACACATATCTGTGCGCATAATGTGGATTTTGACAGATGGAGGAAAAAAATGTCCTCGTAATAGAGAAGGGTACAAGCCATGATATGTGAAGTCCAAGCACGGAGGGAGACACTTGTATTGTTTTTGCCCGTGCCTGGTTCTAACAGGTGAAATTCAAGCATAAATCATTAAAATTCACTGCCCAGCATAAGTAGGCCACATGTTTTGTTTTTTTTGTTACAGTTCAAAATGAATGTGAAAGGTTCCTAATATTTTCTAAATTAGGCTTTGGGGAAATTAATCTTGTCTCATATAGCACATCTCCATCCATGGTAACGTTCGTGAAATATCCATTAAAGTGTTATTCCTTTTAGTGATAATTGTGACTGGAGGTCATTTTTAATTTAAATGTTTAAAATTGACTTCAAGTTTTTGTGTGTGCGCTGTTGTTTGAAACCATGTTATTTCTTAATGCACTATGGTCTGACTTAAATATTAGTGTAACTACATTATCACAGTGTCTTTGCCTGCTAGCAAACATGTACAAATGAGGATTACAACTCTAGAGAAGGCAATAGGTCATGGTTGGTAAGCTGCCTGGGGGGGTCACTGATACAGAGTCACTTTTGACAGGCTGTGGAGGAGGCTTTATTGTTGTTGGTGTGTCTGGATGTTACCTGCAGGCACTATCACTGAGACTACAGTATTATCCTATTATTAGGCTTAGTTGTTTACGCTTATTACTGCTTGTCAGGTAGGCAGAGAATCCTTCTGAAAATGAGCATCTGCCGGAAAATGCATGACTACTTCTTTATCTGGTTAAAGTACATCGTCTTCCGATAATTTTCTGAGGGCTTTAAGAATGTCTTGACAGGGCACAACAAACAGAAATTTAAGGTTTATGTTTACATTCATTTGATTCTATGAAATGGCACCACAGACGTTGTTTGGCTGCCAGTGTAAGACGTACTGCATCTGTTTTATCTATATTAAAGCTGATATCATTATGTTTCTGCTTCAGTTGAAAGTACATATGCAGTGAGAGGATATCGTGGATTGAAACAACCTCGATTAATGTCTCTGTTTGTAGAGGAAGTGAACAAATTTTTTTAAAAAGCCCATCATATGGTCTGGCAGATTTTGGGCACAGGACCAGAGATGACAAATGTGCTCTCGCAATAATTCAATCTGCTCTCATAATTCTCTAACTTTTAGGGACAGACAGAATGAAGATTTTCCAGCAGTTAGACGGCCAAGTCGATGTCCAATAACTGTGATCAAGTGTTAGTTAAGATGCTTTTTCTGTCACTTTATCGATTGACAGATTGAGGGGTATAAAGATACTGTGTAAGTGGCAGAAAGTTACTGTGAATATGTTAACAAGAGGATTCGGTACCAGATCCAAAATGTTGTCATTTATTTGATACTACATCAATGATATTAACTTTAAGCAATAACAGAGAAGAGACAGAGATGTATGTTTGCTTTGTAGTGCAATTGATAATGAGCATGGAAGCAGAGCACATTCTTGTATGTTTCTTGTTGATTTTTTAATAAGTTTATTTCATGTTATTGTTTAAAATAAAAGCATGAAATATGATTTTTTTTCTAAGAAAGAGTTTAGCCTTTACAGTCAAACTAGGACTGTTAAAATTAGCTGTTGAGTCAACAAAAGCCAACAAACCCAACCTTCTAGTGCGAACTGAGTTTTGTCAGCTTTGTGTACAAGTCAAGTGATTATGTTAAAAATAAAATAATATTCACACTTGTCAGCATTTTAGGTAGAAAAAAATATGAGAAAATAAAGTAAAGCATCTGTTTTGAGGTTTTAAAACTGAGAATTGTTAGCTGCAGCAGTGACTGTCAAGCTTTGGGCAATGTGATACACAAACAGCTCATGGCGGCATTTAGAAAGCAAATGGGATCAGGTAGAGCTGTTCCTGAACCTCCCTCAGGGCCACTCACAATGTGTGTGGTACCTCAGTAAAGCACTGAAAGTAATAAGACATGAACCTCTTCCTTTTGCAGAAACAGACATATGTTCTGGTGATGGTTGACCCTGATGCTCCAAGCCTCACTGAACCTATGGCAGCTAACTGGAGGTACTGGATGGTTGTAAAAATCCAGGTAAAGTAAGTCTGTAAGTGATAACCTCTACTCACACTTGAAAAACAGCCTTGTGTGTTTTGGTGGTGTTGACACAGTGAGCATTTGTTATTGGATTAGGAATTCATATGCAACAAATTTATGAAGCACTAAAATTGTGAATTTTCATAATTCGGGTCTCACTTGGCATGACTTGTGTTTACGTCTGCACTTGGGCCGATCACAAGGCTGAAAAATTATGAATGGTTTTTAAGCCTAACTTAGTGAAAAAAATGATGCCAAGTTCAAAAAAATTAAATTTTTTATATCATGTATCTTGTGCAATAAATGCCTGTGACAAAGGTGTGGGAGTAAGTCTTTCTAAATGGCTGTGAAAGTTTGCAAGGCCTTGTCAGCAGCAATTTCCTTCTGCTGCAGAGAGCCTGGGATGTGTCAGTGAAGGCGTGTGAGACTGAGATTGAGG
>KV751368.1:476339-490274 GCA_001698575.1 Mola mola | reverse complement strand
TCCCCCTCCAGTGGAGAGATCTTGGCAGAGTGTCCTCCCTTCATCTGTTCCCCCAGGCAGAGCAGCTCCCCCAATGATCCACACTTCTCCATATTTTACACCCCCGAAATGGGCACAGCTCCGATTCCCTTATTTCTCTTCATATTTCACTCCTTTTTATACATTCGTTTGTGTGTTTTCACAGTCTTGCATTCTAACGCCAAATGCGTGTTGAGTTGTTTATTGCCTCAAATATTTGGAGGTTTGCAGACATTTTATAATCCTGCGGGAACCGGGCGATCAACCCAGTAGATTAAGTCTAGTGGTCTGAAAAACAACCACACAAAGACGCTTCAACGATGTATTGCTGCTCCCGTTTCATATTATAAGGCGTAGCTGTACACTAAGTAATGCCACATTGATTCAAATATCCAAATGTAATGTATCTGGGATATATTTCAATAGATACAAATTCTAAATTGTATGATCAGCACAGCACTGCTATGCTGTGGAAATGATTCATGCAGTCACGTTCTTTTTGCCTGCAGAGAATTTGCCTCATCTCAATCACACACATCAGTGATACACAAAAAGCAGGTCATTTCCACTTGAAAATAAAATTACATTTGGTATCACCTTTGCCTTTATTTTTAAGCGCGTAAAATCTGTCTGGCCATGTGACCAGCTATGAATAAACGAATGTCTTTCAAGTGCTCAGACAGACCACATTCTCTCTAGCAATTCAATTCCCCGTCCCTTGTGTGGGTGTTGACCTGCATTGCCCATTTAGGGATTGGCCAATGTGAGGGAAAGTTTTTCTTATTGTGACTGGTGGTTGGTCAGAGGGGTTAATGAGCCTTTTGAGTGATGCCAACCTGTAGTGGGAGGTGTTTAATTGACCAGTGTGGCTAGGTGACATTACACAACCTCAGTCTTTGTCAATGTGCCTATGCTGCTCGGTTTTTATATATATATATATGTGTGTGTGTGCGTGTGTGTGTGTGTGTGTACAATTACCATTCAATAACATTTATTAAACATATATTTCAGAACATTTACTGTCTCCTGCAATGTGTTTAATTGTTTTTGTCTGAAAGCAACCTAGTTTCCTTAGCTGGTGTCAGAGGTCATGCTTTCTACCGTCCAATGGATCAGTTCTTTGATCCTCACTCATCAGACTGCATGAGCAACAGCAGCCATATTCCTTTCACATATATTCATTAGTCCAAGGTCATGCAGACTTGCTCTAGATGTCCATGTTTTTATAATGAGTGTATTTTTTTATACAAAGCTAAAGCTGCAAAGGTAAGACATTTCCTTAATTCAGGCAAGAGTGAAGCGGAGTCAGGCCAGACTGCAACACTGCACCATTAATGTACACTGATTCTTCAGGCGAGGTCCCATTAGAGAAGCAGTGGTAGAAAGGACACTCTGGTATGTCCCCTGTATTAAAAATTCATCACTCACCTTGTTGAGCTGCATTATATAGCCAGCTTTTCACTTGTCAAAGGATCTCCTTACGATGTGTCTGCAGTGCCAGAACCCTCTTGACTCACAGACAGAAATATTTGAGAGGCAAGAATTTGCTGCCACATACTGTACAGTAACATTCATACATATAGTATTCATCCACAACAACAGTGTAGAGCTTTACGTGAAGCAGAATTTTGGAATAGCTATAGATAAAGGTGGGTTTAATAGATGGATAATTATAAAAAATTTGTGTTTAACAGAACTGTTTTGTAGTAGAAGAATTTATAGTCTTGTTGACCAGCCATTCCTATAGAAGCAGATAGCAGTAATTAGAGCAAACACATCTGCTGTTGAAGGTGCTAATGAGGGTCCTCAGGTCCTCTCTGATTGAAAGAAGGTGTCTTACAACATGCTCATATTTCAATGTTCAAATCTTAGTCCTTAGAAATTTTTCACTGTGTAAACTGAACATTTTTGAAATGCCAGCTCATCAGGACTCTAAAAATATTAGTTGCTTCATCTCAGCAAAGCAAGCCTAGTACCCACATCCAGCTGTATTTGGGGTCTTACAAAGAGTTCACTACAAGTAGTTCACTACAAGCAGTTCACTACTATACATTTGGAAGTTAATCCCTGTAAGAATCAACACATTTATAAATTTGCAGAATTAAAGGCCTAACTACTTATGTACGATAATTAGAACTTCCATGATCAGTCAATTAGTCAATTAAAATAGTTTCAATTTTCTTGAGACTTGATTAATGCTTTTAGTCAGTTTTTCAATAAAGCTATCAAACTTTTGTTATTCAAAATTCATAATTCAAAAAAGGTTTTGTTGACTTTCCTTGTCCTGGCATCCTTAACGACAATGATATTATAAGGTTTATGTCAGGTGTCAAATTTTTTTATTTATTTGGCTGTATCATTAATCACATCGTTACATTTGGCTGCTGAGAACAATTTATTCCAGCAGTCAAGTTTAAGCAGTGTGGCAGGGTGTCTCATCTCCCACCAGCTGTACAGTGTATTTTATGACTAACATTATTAGATACTGTAGGTGCATTTTCATCGTCACTGCCCATTTTCATTGACCCCCTAAGCTGCAGAAACAGTAATTTAGAATCTTTTGCAACACTCACTGTGTTTTAGATCAATTATCGGCAATTACCAAAATAACCATCAACAGATTGTTGTCTAGCTCTCGAAGTCTTTTTCTCCTAGAGTCTAAAGCAGTGCAGATGTTCCAGTATGGTCTTGCAGCAATAATTACTGTAACAGGCAAATCATTAGTTTGTGAATAGAGTCAGTGTATATGAATACAGCACTGAGTGTTACTTTTACTTGTTAATACTTATTTTCTCATTATAGTTTGGCAGTTTGTGAGTCAACATAATACAATATGAACTTTAAAACTAGTGCAACAGTTCTTTCTTGCTCTGAAAAAAAGCCAAGATGTTCATTATCATTGTAAAATCCCATTTAAAGAGCAATAAATAGCCATATATATACCCTTTTTGATGAATGAAGTTTTAAGTGTTTCTCTCAAAGTTTCAAGTGAATGATGTTAGTTGTACAAATGTTGTGCAGAAAAGTTAATAAAGGGATAGCTATTTTATTTTGTGCCTTTTGCCTTTTATGTGCAGCGATTCCATTAAAAAAATCAATTGTGCAACTAATGACATTGTATATGTTCACATAAAGTAAAATCACTACATTTCTCAGCTTTGATGTCATTTGTTTGAGATGAGATCATGACCCATTATGATCTATTCTGCCTGTGGTCATTCAGTAACATCCAGTCAGTATTGTTCATTTAGATTCCCTTCAATAAGGGCTTTAGATTGGAAACCGTCATATGTTTGTTAAATTCCACTCACAGGCTAATTGAAGGCCAGTTGGACACCGTGTGCTGTGCTCATTATTATGGTGCATGAGGGATATGAATGCCTCAACATCCATCTCTGTTGTGGCTGCTCCCAAAGGCAGTCAGAGCCTGTGTTCTGCTGCTGGTCAGGCAAATACAAACAGTGAAGTATTGTGACTGTATCAGACTAGCTGGCTTTGTGTTTGTGAATTCTGTGGCCTGTAGAGATCGTCTGCTCCACACCTCAAAAAGTGCTTCAGCTGAAAATTGTGTTAAGCGTGAAACTCCTTAAGATAACCATAGTGTTATTTTATTTCACGCGCCTTTTTAGGTCAAAACCCGGAACTTATTTAGATGTGGTATTCCTTGAGTGCATTTTGTTTATTTAAGAAAGACTGTGTGTAATAACGTGGCTCTTTTGTCGGCAATTTTAAAGGACAAAGTTTTATCTGGTTGTCATTACTTTTGAAGTCAAATGAATTTGTTTAATTTGGGTTCTAAAAATAAGAGGAATACCCAGCTTACTCTCAACACATTTGTTTAGTCACAAGAATACCATCTTCTTACATTCTTAATGAGACCATACATTATTTTATTTTTTTAATCTTATTAGGTTCTAGTTGATGTCAAGCTCCATAAAAACATCCCAAGTCACTAGTCATTAATATCTCAAGCAGCAGCAAATAACAGTACTGTAGGACTGTTGAAATTACACGTTTAACCTCTGCAATAGCTTTAGAGTTTGTTTCAGAAAAATATCTATCCAATATTGCAAATGAACATACATAATTGCATTGTTCTTTATCCTGTAATTATCCCTGCTGTGGCATGTTATGAATTTAAGCATTTATTTCTGACAGACAGCTGCCCCCATATGGAGGCCAAAAACAATTTCCCAAAGGCCAGGCAAACCATAGCTAGCTTCATTGTGAGAACAAAGAACCATTGGTATTATTCATAATTAAACTCTTACTGTTTACTCTGCTGAATATTTCCATTCTTCTGCCTCTCTCCTGCTCATTCTCGTGTCCCCTCTCGTTACTTTGCACCTCGTGCTGGGAACATCTGTCTGGCGTCAGAGTGGAGCCTGGCTGTGCAGATTGGAGCAGGTAGAGGAGCACATTGTAGACCAGTTAATGATGAGAGTGTCTGCCCTTTCTCTTGGAGGAGACGCAAGCTGCTGCTTCACTCTCACTCACTCCACTCATACGCCCAGGGAAACAGATTTCCAAACATATGCAGTATGTTTTTAATCCAGTTGAGCACTTCATTTCCCAGCAAACACAAATAACCTTACGGGACATCCATATCTTATGACAAGGGGGTGGGCGCCAAGGAATTGAACAATTTTCCTTTATAATGTGATTTTTTTCCCCTCCAAAGTTGCTTAGCGTTCTCATAACCCAGGTTAACAGTTTGCTTGTTTATGGTTTCAAAAACTTTTACACAGAAGTGCCTCCTGGCTTAAAGTCATATGCAGCAACTTTATCCAATCTAAATTCCACTCAGTGCACCTGTTGTCATCCTTTGTTTAAACTTAAACTGACAGCAGAAACACATGTTGTTTGTGTGAATTGCTGTAAAGAATTTGAACAGATTGTTGTTAGTAATATACAGCATGCGGTATATGAGAAGTAAATAAACTAAACACCTGTTTACTGTATGTGATTAGTTTGGCCATAGCAATTGTTTAAGGTTTTAAGAGAGAAGTCAGGGAACAGCTTGTATTTTGTAAAGTGCATTTTATATTTCAGCTTGAATTAGTTTAGAGCCTGATAAAGTTTATGTGCAGGTCATTCATCTTTTTTCAGCAATTTGAAACCTCCCTTGGTACAATTCAACAATAGCCCTTAATATTGAGGCCCAGCTGGAGGTGCTTAACATTTAGAGCGCTGCTCATCCTGCTGTCAGCTGCAGCAAGACAAATGTCAGAGGTGCTACTACATGGAGTTTAGCTTTTGGAAGTCATTCCCTCACTACACCTCAACAGACTCTCCTCACAGCCTCTCATCAAGTTTAGGATGCTATTGTTTGTTAGTTCAGGGTTTTTCTATTTTGTTTTTAGCTTTTAGTTTGGTCTTTTCTAAAGTTGCACACTTTCATCTGTGTCTGTGTTCTGTCTGCATGCTTGGATTTGTCTGGATGTGTGAAGGAGTTTAGAAGAGGAACCAGTGACTTGTGGGAGAAGCCCACGTCACACCCATCCCTCTGGCTCTGTCCCTGATATTGCTCTGCTACACACTCTTGCTTTCAAGCGGCCTCCAAAAATACTATTGATCTTATCTTACTTTCAGCTTATTAACAAATAGGTTCTCCTTCAGTGTGGGCTGCTGCTCTCTTACTGTTCTCTGCCACCTAAAGGGAGAATTATGTAAGAATCCTCCGCTCAATTGTCAGCTCCATCCCCCGTCCACATACAACAAACACGCACGCAAAATGCTGTAGCTGATAACCTACCAAGCCTCTTGCAATCTCTGTTACAATCAACCTCCCTGTTTGGTTGCCGTGGTGAGATGATTGAAGAGGTTTTACTGCATGAAGAACGTGAGCTGCAATGGTTGTTTCCTGTGAAAAGCTGCAAGGGACTAATCAGCTGTAATTTATATTTTTCATATTTTTTTCTTTTCAAATTCCTATTGACCACATGAAATTTTTTCCCTTTTGCAGAAATAAAAATTCATATTACATTTCTCATTATAAAATTTCTCTTAAATAAGGTGGACTTACTGTGTGTCAATACACTGCATGAGTTTTTATCCTGGATACTCTCCTGGATATATCATGATTACTCTCCAGGAAAACAAGGGTAACCTGGAAAGCCCTTTTTTGATCCACTCTGTCACACCATATCCTAGTAGTGGGAAAAAAGGAACAGATTGGACCTTCTCCATTTAAATGCAGTTTAAAAACCAGTAGCTCTGCACGCATAAAGGCGCTTCTTTCAATATGTGCCCCCTTTCTTCACACCCACGACCATTGTGTATAAAATCCTATTTTTCCTGAAAAGATTTCTAGTCGCAACCGCAGACAATGTTCCCCCACACAAGCTGTCGTGTTTGTCATACCCCCCCTTCCCTCCACTTCAGTCAGTAAAGAAGGATCTCTGGCAGGTGGCCCTGTGTGCGAATTTGTGTGTTTCAGGGTACAGGTGGGGTGCTTGCTGGAGTCTGCCTACCTGTTCCCCCTGTAAACTGGTCAATTTTGACTGACATGGTTGGGGAGGAGAAAAAAGCAAGCATGGAAGGGAGGAGAAAGGGGCGGGTAAAAGAACAAATGTCAGGGTTAGTGGGGGGCTACTGGAGCCATGGCTGTGGAAAATGCTCTCTCTCAGGGGTTTCTTCTGAGACGGTACAGTGAAGGGGAGTGAGGCATGCTGATAAAAACAACTCACTAACAATTATGCTCACCTAAAATAGCCCGTACTTAAGTATATAGCATGTTTGCCGGTTAATTGTACACAAAAACAAAGACTTCACAAAAGACCTCCTGCAGCCAATGTATTTTCTTGTATTTTGGCATGATAATTAAGTGTGACAGCTATGAATGCAAAGTTGGCAGATATTATAGTGGCCTGTCTAACTCTACATACTGATTATGATTGTTTGTATTCCAAAAGTTATAAGAAACTATAAAATTAGAAGACTGGAGTATAGAGTGGAAAGAACTATGTTGTATAGTGAACAAATAATTAAAACTGGCAGTAGAGAAATTGTGTGTATTAAAATAAATTGCGTTTCTTGCAGAAGCACACTAAAGTCCACCATGATTTTATAAATATACCGAAATGTCATCCCGTCAATTGACGGAAAAGCTTGATGAAGGAGGTTTTTCAGTAGATGGTTATAGGTAAAAATTATAGAACAGGGTTTCATTGCTTAATGATTACTTTCCAAAAATTGATCGTTCTACGCAGATTATAGTCAATGTCATTCCTAGTACCCTCAGAAGATAATGCTTTTGATAATGGCAAGCAAAAAGCCACCACCAATACAACACGTCCAGTGGTAGCCATTCATTTTACACTTGAATAATTTGTGTATGAGTGCTGCATTTGCTCTGAATAATTCTCTGGATTTGTTCAAGTTGTTCTTATCGATATGCTGTAGGACTAACAATCATAAAATCTACTCAGACCTCTGATCTGTACTATTGACCATTATCATAGCCAAGAGGTTTGTTACGATGTGTTATTTTTATGCTACAGTTGGTGAGAAACCTGTTTACATTCCAGGCCGTATAGTTCACTTCTCTCTGCTGCTCAGTCGGATTCCAAACTGCACTGTATAGATTTCTTTCAGCTGATGAAATTAAAAAGACAGCAGTGTGTGTGTGGTGTGCCTTCCAGCAACGTGATTTGCCTGTGAGTTCACGATACGGGTTGAGAGGGGAGTTCCTCTGGGGGGGATTAAATAGCTCTCTCTCTTCCTTCCCTCCTCCCTTGCCCTCCATGCTCACAGAACACAAACAGCTTGCAGGGCTGTGCAGTGCTTGTACAACATGCCACAGCGCTGCTCACAGGTAACAATAAGCCAAGGTCAAAGGTTAAGAGGGATTGTGGAGCTCACATTCTTATGTGTTCCTCTGGCAAACACTGAGCACATAGGCACAGAAAACAGTGCCCATAGTATTGCTGGGAGACAGAGCGAGCGAGTTGGCTTAGAAGACAAGGGGTATCAAAAGGAGCAAGACCAGGGCTGGTTTCATGAAGATATGTTAGACTGGTCTGTACGGTTATGACAGTCTTAGATTTGCTCTCAGACTAGTTCCAGTTAAGCAGCTACACAAATAATGATTTTAAGCTTTAAACAATCTAAGTGTTGTCTTTCCATTGTAACAATCACCTGCTGACAACCTCAGTTTCTCCTCTTGTGATAATGACAGCATAAACAATGTAAAATGGCCCATGTTGTTGTAAGTTTAGGTAGGTGTAAGGCATCCTTTATTCTTCAAAGAAAACCTATGGTAAGTATGATTATTGTTGAAATAATACTTACCTAATACTTACCAAAAGGTATCTATCTCCTAACCTCAGGGGTATCAGCAAACATTTTGGCATGAAAATAAAAGTAAAAAATTTGGAGTCAAGTAACTATCAATATCACCAGCTGACAAGACAAGAAAAAAGGAGTCAAAGGTGATGCTTAGAAATCATGTATGTAATGTAAAGGGTATCTGTTATGTGGTAAGATATCCTGAAAATCTTAACATTACATTGTTCATATCTGAAAATTAACAATATATAGACCACTGAAAATTACCCAGTTTTGAGCAACTAATGAAGTTGGATTTCTGAACTCTGACTATTGGTTAGATTAAAGCCATACTAAAAGTATATCTTTGTGAAACCAGATCCCTGCCTCCTCAAGCTCTTTGAATGGGAGGGAGATTATCTGTTTAATCTCTTAATCAGGCACACTATACATAGTTGGTCATGTGCCTAAACCTCTGTCCTGATCAGATGTACCATAGCCACCTTTTTCAATCATTCCCTCTAACCCACAGACCAATTCTGGTTAATGCTGACACTGTTACACATGTTCCTCTCCAGCTGGCAGTGTATTATACCCTTGGTGCCCCTTTAAAATGAAACCCAGATCAATGGTGCATAAAATCGAATATGGAAATATGTAGATTTAAAAGTACAGCTTTTTAAAGCCCCTCATTCCCACAAATATATTCAGAATAAGGCAAATATTTCGTAGCATCAGGTTACTGTACATTTTGCACCGTATATGTTCCCCCAAAAGTCGGAATTAATAATGAAGATGCTTTTTGGCCTGAAATTGCTGCTCAAACAATTATGTACTTAGTTTTCTTCCAACAAATGCATTCCACATTATTGTTTTGCTTCATAGCAAAGCACCCAAAAGACTAAAACCTTTCATTTCAGCAAAGGCCGCTATTGGTCACCGTCAATAAAAGCATAAAAGCATTTATTTCCCACGTTTGTCAAATTAACAGCATACTCCATCTCCCATAGGACTTGTAAGGTTCATTAACCTTTCTGTGAAGTGGGACAGGTTTCCAGCAGTTACCATAACCTCTGTCTCGCTCCTACCTCAATTATAATAGAAGAATTAAACATCCAGTGATTCAAAACAGTAATGCTGCCTCTTAAATCCCTTTGTACCAGCTCTCAGTTGTTAATGACTAAAGACACTGAATGAACTACAGTTATCAACAGATATTACATGTACAGGTTTTGTTTGATGGTTGTATTTTTGTAGTTTTTAAATGACAGATTGCTTTTGTTTTCTATGAATTACACAGTGTTAAATTAATTGTACTTAATGCAGTTGATATTAAATCAAAAAACTATGCATCATCTGTGTGGTAACACTTGTATCTGTGACTACATTATTAATCACTGCAAATTTTCAGGATAATTTACCCATATTTTTTGACTGGTTGTGCCTTAGCCAATTGTCCTTCCAAAGTCAAAAGAATAGACTGACCTTGAACTAATTAAGTGGTCAATTACACGCCTGTTGATCGCTTTTAATTTCTTAATAATTAGATTAATTGTGTGGGCAAAGAGTTCATTGTCTTGTCCACCTACTCCTCTTTCATCCTCCACCTCTTCCTCTCACTTATTTTTTGTCCCCCTCCTTGTCGTGCCCACAAAGGTTTCCATACTCATTTAATTTGTGTCACCAGTCACACTTCAAAAACTAGTTTAATTCTGTGCCATTGGCAGGTTTTAATAAGATTAGTTTTCAAATTCTCTCTCCACCCCCTTACATCTCCCCCATTCTCTCATGTATTAATCAGTCCAGCACACGACTGGATGTATTTGTATACATACAGTTCTATTATAACCGAGCTCTATGAATTTATGGTCTTACCACCGGAAACTGCTGTAGCCATGGAGCGTTCACATGTGCATGTATTTTATGATGCTACTTGTAGGCAAGCTCTGGCTGGGATTTTCCAGTGCCACCCCCGTCAGTGGGAAGCCCTGTATGGGGACATGTCAGTGCCTTGTTTGCATGTTGTGCTGATGAAGCTGGGGGTGGGACGAGTGGGCAGCCTTGTTCAGGTTCCAGGAATCCCTTTAAATGAGTCAGCCAGCCCCCACTCAAACTGACTGTTACCTTGGGAACTCATGCTTGGGTTTCCCTCTACAGAACTTGAGTAAAGGCTCATCAGCGGCACCCATACTCATGAGCAAACATAGGAAGCAGCACCCAGGTTGGATGAAATCATCTCATTAAAAGACTCTCACTTTGGCTGAGCTGCACCCTATTAGGCCCAATCTGCTCTGTGAGAATGAGATGACGACCCCAGCACAGCGACTTTATTCAGGTGAAATTTGTAATGTATGCAAATTAAGCCTTAGTGTGATAATGAGCCCGGGTGGCCAGTTTCTTAAATCAGTGATTTGAGAAATAGTATGCTTAGCTGCTAATGAGCACAATGTAGTGTGGGTTTGGTACATGGCAATGTGTCAGGTGATGTTAGTGACGCCTGTAGTTCACTTAATAACTGGATTGTTTATGTTTCGGACTCAGTTCATTGCCAAAAAAAAAAGAGTTTCTTTACTAGAGCCATTAGTTTAGCAGGCTAAGTTGTTGGGTTGATTTGTTAATACACTGAAGCAGATCATGAGAAACTCCCCCATTGGCTTACTGTCCTGCCTAGGCCAATCCATCCCGCTCAGCTGATCATCATTAGGTTTCTCTACCAACAAGTCATCCTAGACTCAAGCCCATGAAGCTCAAACAGGCATAATTACTGTTGCTGCAGGCTCCAGAGAAAATTATTATTAGGATTTTGTTTGATTTAATAGTGGCTGATATTATAGGTTTAATTAAATATTAAGCTGTTTATTTCATTGACTTTAAAAAAAAAACAGTTTAGCTGAAACACTGTAATTTATCTAATGTATTAACTAATTTATTGATTGAGATGTAGTTATTATCTGACATTTTCACTATTTTGATGGAGTTTGGAAGTGGTGTTAACATCACTATATCACCACTTGTGCTTTGTAACATTCCTTCATTCATTCATTTTCTACCGCTTTCCTGTTAGGGGTCGCCCAGGGGAGTGGAGCCTATCCCAGCAACATCGGGCGGAATCAGGGCTCACATATACAGACAAACATCCATCCACACCTATGGGCAGTTACCAGCTTCCGTGTTTTTTGGACTGTGGGAGGAAGCCAAAGTACCCAGAGGGAACCTACACGGACACAGGGAGAACATGCAAATTCCACACAGAAAGGCCCTGACCCGGGAATCGAACCCAGGACCTTCTTGCTGTAAGGCGACAGTGCTAACCACTGCCCTGCTTTGTAACATATGAATATAAAATATCAAACACACCTTCCAGATGCTGTAGCTGCCATAAACCTCTAGCAGTTGCTCAACCAAGAAGTAAAGTTTGCTGGCTGTAAAGACTGGCATTACTCCCTTTTCAAACAACACTGGGCTGTGCCATGTTCTGTTTTGGTGCCATCTTGATCTTTGTGAGAAGACTGTGACCTGCAAAGGTCACAGATCAGCTTCAGAAGAGCACCATAGAGTAAAGGAATATGTTGCAGACTGAATCTTCTGGGCAGTTGAAAAGGTGAAGCCATCTGTTAGCTGAGGTTTGGTGCCTTTCTGCAGCACCTGGTTTACTCTCCTCAGGCTTCTAAGTTATATGTGGACTTGTTGCCCCATTTCTCTATGTATTTCACACAGATGAACTATGGGCCATTGGCTATTGTAGTGGAATCATTAAGCAGCTCTAGGAAGCAATTTGCGATAAACTGTATAAAAGAGTCATAGACTCCTACAAGATAACAGTGGTAGTATGCTTCACCATCAAGTTTCCAGTGGATTTGATCTCAGCTTCACTGCTGGTTAGTAGAAATATGGTTCTTCACAAAGGTCTTTCATGTTTATACCAACAACTTTGTGATGCATATGTGACCATTTTCAGCTTTTTCAAGAATACATGATTATCAGCATTCTGGAATCAAGGGTCTAGACTCTCTGGGCTGTCCATATCTTCCTCCAGAATGAGAGATGAACCTGGCACAATTTGGCTAGCTCTTTGAAGATAATTTAGGACCACCAGGCAGAGGTGCTTACAGGCCTGGATTTGTTTTCTCAACCTTGAGTTGTCTTTAGGGTGAGGAAGCCTTACGGGCCAGTAATAATTTGTAAATGGTCTGTGTCCTGTGCCTGGACTAAACAAATTTATGGTTAGTTTTTGTTGCATTTCAAGTATTTAAACTCAAAATGAAAACACATATAGATGCTTGATTCCACTCATTATACTTGAGAATTTTGTCCCAACGTAATTTTAAATGCAGAAATGACAAATTACACTGAAAACGTTCCTTTTCTAGCGTCCTCGAGATAACCAAGTGCCCTGATTGTGCAGTCATGTGAATTTTCTTCTCCACTTCAGGAAAAAAGTTTGTTTAACCTGTAAACGGTGAGTTTCTTTGTGAGACACCCATTTTTAATTCACAATAACCCTGCAAATGAATGGGCTGATTACCGAGGCAGAGATGAGGAGGCAGTCATAAGCACTTGGCTTGAGTGGAATAGGCAGGGGGGCGTGGGGGGAGGGGGTGGCTGTGGCTGTACAAGTCCAGCCTCAGAAATAGAGCTGTGAACACCATCTGTCATGCTCTCTCTCCCCGTCTGTTAGCCTGACTGCAAGTAAAAGGGAGAATGATGCTCTCAGAACTGCATTAGAAGGACGTGGGTGCTGATAGTCGTAGGTGTGGGTTTACAGGGTGTTCAAGGGAGGGGGAGGGTAGCGGTGTGTATACAAGGAAGTGCATGAGTAACCGACAAAGGGAAGCACTCTCCCACACAGAGAAGGAGAAGGGTTGTTAGGCAAGTGGGTATTCCTGGTTAAACCGCACCCCTTCACCCACCCACCACCCCCTCGCAGACTCCTACCTGCGGGCTCTTGTCAGAAGATTCCTATAAGAAGTTATGTAGACACATTAAACAAACACTGCTCTATCCTGTTAGCCCAGGAGAAGTTAACAATTCACGTACAATATGAAGATTAATTTCAAGTGTTGGGTATGTTTACCTCTATGATTTCTTTCATGTTTTTGTTTTTTAGTTTTTGAAGGGTTGCCTTGGTTTCCCATAAATAGTAATTTTACAAACTCATGGTGAATAATACTGCTGTCAACTGTAAGGTAATTTAGATACATTGTGTGCATTATGATAAATTAGTTGGTCTGGATCAGCCTCAGCTGTGCTTCTCTTGGTACTGAGAGCCAGTGTTTTTGCGCCGAATATTGGGGGTAGGAGTGTCAGGCTATTACGTGACCCAAAGAAAAGGCTCCGCGGCATTGCTTTTTCCAGATTTTCAGAATTATTCATTGCTCATAGTGTGTAGGTTGTTCAGGATCCTTTTTGCTTTTGTTTGAGTCAGAGAGTGTCAGTTAAACATAAAGGCAAGCTGGGCTATAATGAACAACAGGCAGAGGCAGGATGAAGTGTCCGTAGCACCACTTCTGGACTACGTTTCGTATCCAAAGAGGTCACTGTTACCTTTGAACAGAGTATAAAGGCAAATTAAAAACTCTTCTGTAAAAATTTAATATTAAGAAACAAGTGATTGAAATGTTTAATAATTTATTTATACAGTATAAATAA
>KV751368.1:464454-476308 GCA_001698575.1 Mola mola | reverse complement strand
ATGAGCCATTTAATCAGGCGTACAATTCCTGTTACAGTCTTGAACTTGGTCCCTCAGTTTAGAAGGTGATGTCCCAACTCACTACACCCCCTGCTGTCACAAATACATCAGTAGAAGTTTGGACAATCTCACAAAAAGTGAGTAAACAAAGTGCAACAAATATTTAGTTTATTAAAGACAACCGTGGAGTAAAAACTTGTGGTGATATTTTGTAGACGGCTCATTGCTTCAGTCAACCAACCTTAAAAAAGTCTGCTCCAATTTCCAATGTTATTGTTCAGAATTGAATTTCTGTTTGATATTTTACAATTACAATAAAGACAAAGGATTATACCAGGTGGGACCTCCCCTAGTTCAATTTCCATAATTTCTCTCCCAGTCCTGTTCACAGGTCACTCACTCATTTCCTCTTGAAACACTGACACACCTTTTTTCCCTTAGAGTTTGTGTTAATCTTCTGTTTCGTATTAAACAGCCATTTTGGCGCTTTCTGATTTTATCTCTGTCAGTTTCTGCCTCTCCCACACTGCTCACTGTGTGATTCACCAACACAGCTACAACAATGGGTATTCCCCTGTTTGAGCATGCAAAATATTGTCACATCTTGTTTGACTTAATAACTCACCAGGTAATTTATTTTGTCCTCTGGTTTTTATTGACAGTTGGATAAAAAATAAATGCACCTGACTAGAGTATTTTGTCAAGAACTGTCAATGGTCACAAAACCTGTTTTTATCTTGAATGCGATATACAGGACATTTTGTTTAATGTTTCATTCAAGTTTGGTATCAGGAATTATTTTCAAACGTTACCCTGGGTTACGCATGTATACTATAAGTGTTCATCTATAGACGTCACCAAAGAGGATTTAAAAAAAAAGAATAAATTCTTCTAAAGTGTGCAAATATAAGATAAGTGTAAGTTATTACAAAATTATGAAAGATGTTTGCTGAACCTCAGTGAATGACTGAATACTGGGGATATTTGATATGAATTTTGATTAATTCAAAAATGCATTTGTAAAAATATTTGGAAACACAGATGATGTTTTTTTTTCCTTGGTAACTGCATAGACAACGAAGCTGCTCCTAGCCTTATTCAAGTTTCAGTTGTTCAAATGGCATAACATGCAAATTTCCAACAGTTGAAACACTGATATAGCAGCCATGACTCCACATTAAACAAATTGTTCACTGAGACAGCCAGTGACTAATGGATATATATGTTAATTTAAGCTGTACTGTATGGCTGGCGTTTTTTTTAGCAAACTTACTGAGCATTTGCAGCAGTCCAAGCTGCTGCTGCTTTCTCCAACATCTGCCTTATGTAAGTTTTGTCCTCAGCCTGAGGTCAGCACAGACAATCCAAAAATAAAATGGTTTGCAGTCGGTCAGTGTGCGTTTGTCTTGTACTGTAAAAGAGGTATGCCATTTATTCTTTTATTAATGTTTGCTACCATTGGTCTATAATGTATATGCATTGCATATAATAGGGATGCAGTATATAGAAGTATATAGACTTTTATGTATTATATGTTTGTTACATAGATTTATAATAATATGTTTAAGAAAATATTATACTCATGACATCTGTCAGGTTAAATGTCATGCTTTTAGAATGTTTCACGAGGCAAGGTATCCATAGTTTACCTTAGTCTACAAACTGTATATTTGTTCCTGCTTTTATTGGGGAGCTTTACAGTATTAAGCGTCAGCAATTTTGGCTTTTCTAACCCTGAGCTTTGAGTTTTATACTATTTGAAAATATCACTAATCCAAGATTAACTTAATCAGTGCACCATAATGTTGTAACTTTAATAAATTGCCTTGAAAAATATCAGTATTCAATAACATGTTTTGTACCGCAGGGAAAAATTGATACATTGAGGACATGAAATGGAAAATTTTACTAAAACAAATTTGTATAAGGCTTGCGTACTGTGCATTAAACACAACAGCATTAATTTGCTTCTGGAGTACTCAGAGCTATATGGATAATGCAGATATTTGTGTTTCAACTAGCTGTTGCTGAGGACAGTGGAAAAAAACAGCTAGTACTGATTATTAATACTGTGAAAATGTAGTATTGATATTGTTTCAAATATTCAGTATCAATAATTCAGTATTTTTGAAAAAACAGATGCACTGTGTTGCTTTTGAGTCGCACTATCAAGGCTGTCTATCCGTGGCAAACGATATTATCATCCATGCAGCAAAACTTGAAATAACTTAAATGAGTGACTTCTGTTAAGTGCTTGCCCACGACATAATTTCTTTGTATACCAGACAATGTGACCCGATGTCTCAAAACAATTAGGATATATTTTATCCTAATTTATGACATCATCATTCTCAAAAACAGTATGTTTGGGATTAACAAAGAAGGTCCATTCAACAGGGTGGAGAGGCGTTTGTTGAAAGTAATTATGTCAATTATATTAGATACACAATACATTCCATCCTGTCAGGTAACACATTCAGCTTTCCATACTGATGCATTATTTTGTCCACAAATTTTGCTGTACAATGTAATGAATTTTACAAAAGTATTCAGATGACAGCATGAATACAGTCCTACACATACATAAACTGCATTTTTAATATACACAATTAACACAGTAAGACACTGTCAATCATTTAGTGGTCAGAAGTTTTCACACTCTGTGCCCCACACCCACAATGGGATCCCTAAGGGAGGCCGCCCACCATGTGAGAATGTCCTGTAGATAAGTGTGAGGGAGTCTGTCATTCCCCAGTGAACATCAAAAGTCAAGGACCTTAACACTGCTCTGCTTTGTCATAGCTCCCCTGATACCCGCTCTGCTCTGGAATAGATAAATCACGATGACCACACAACTGATCATGTTGTATGTAGTTTTTGTCTTAGCTCTGCAGGTGACTGGCTTGTCTTTTATTGTTTGGTTAAAATTTTAACACTGCATTCATTTAATGTTGTTTTTTTTCTATGTATTATAATGTAATTAAAAAAGGGAGAGGGTGATATGAAGACAGAGGGAGAAGCAAGCATTAAGATGTTGGAAAATGTTGCACGTTCAAATGTTGACTACCTGTTGCTATGGCAATGGGTATGAATCCTGGAGGCTGCAGGACTCTTGCTTTTTCTAAATAAAGCTTTTTTTTTCTCACTGATCAGTGGATGAAGATACTCACAGTTGAAACTAAAATTCTGAATTTTATCAGTCTGTGTAAACACTTGCAATGTGCATTCTTATACATACTGCTAAACCTGCTAAACACCAGTTACAAATGAGATAATGCACAACACATTCTTTGCTACTGCTACATGTTTATTTTTATGACGGTTAAATATAATATGATATGTTAATTATGTCTTTCAATCACACACTGGTTTTATGATATTTTATTACCCTGTGTCCTGTGGACAACAGCATCAGCTGCCTGCTGACGAGCAGTATTTTAAAAAACGATTCTGACTGTGAACATTCCAGATTCATAGTCCTTTGTCAACTATAAACACTCTAAATCCTTTGTCATTTTTATCAAGAATATCCAAACTAGCATTGAAATTATTTATTAGATTATTTTTTTATGTACGGTGTTCAAGTTATCAGTGTAATGTTTTCTTCCCCTTTATTAAAAGGTAATCATTATTGCATGTAAAATGTGTTTCCCTAATTTCAAGATCTATTAGATACCAAATATGATTATATGATACTAAATCTATTAAAAAGGACATGTTGCTTTCCTAAAATGAACTGATTTTGTTTGGGTCTACCTTTCAGCAAACAGAAAAATCTAGCTCCCGCATGTCTTTTGTCCTTGCATGCTGTTTAGTGACACAGTACCTTTGTCACCCTGTAGGGGGAGCCTGTGTGTGGCGAAAAAGAGGGTAAACATAGGTGCTGAGACTAGATATTCAATGCCAGTGATGGGGACTTCCATGCTTAGCTCAAGTGGGTTTTGGGCCATTTCACAGACAACATAGTCCTTATTCCTTTTTTTCATCCCTCTCAAGGATGCAGCCATCGTGCAGTAAGCAGCCAAGTCTATTAAACAAACATTCCTGTGTGTATTTTGCGGTGTGGAGTGCTTAACTGCTTCCTGGGATGAGGGAGTTTAACCTGACAAATACATAGGTGCTTATGAAAAATATCTGTGCTTCACATTATTTGTTTCTAGGCAACGGGAAGTTGATACACAATTATTAATATGGCAAATTGCTGCCTGGAATTCAGTGATTTCATTTGCCTGACGTACGTCTTTTGTCTAGGAATTTTCTTGTTTTACATTTCTTCTTCTTTCCACAATCCCTCGCTATGACAATATATTTATAATTTAGTTAGACTATAACAAAAATGGCTCCAAATAAAATTGGCTTTGAGAATAAATTGCATCTCCAGCCTGTCTCTCATTGGTACAATGAGTCCTAATTCAAGGACTGACCACTGTGTTAAGCAAGCACAGAACATTTGGCTGCCAGTACACAAAACTAAAGGAGGAGTAATATTATGCTAGTTTTGTAGAAAGAAGTGTGATGGCATATTGTACTATCTTTTTTGTCGTATTGTCTTTTACATTCTTGTTTCAGATTTCTCCTTGCTATCCTTGATAAATCTCTCAAACTATTTCGCCTGACTAACTCCTTGTTTGAATTACTAGGGCAATGGACTCAAGAAAGGACAGGTATAAGGGACAACCCTTACCGGAAAGTATAGTTTACAATTTTGTCTATTATGTAACCTGAGCTGCCTACTACATCTTCGTTTATTTTAATGATATATGTTAATTTTGTAAGCTATATCGTGTTATATACCGTGTTAAATTAGATGTTTTCCTTGGTGATATTTTTGGAACAGAAGGTGCCATTGTTTAACTACAACACCAGCTTAGCCCCTTATTTAATTGTCTTCTATTGAAGACTAATGTTCCCACACACTTTTCTTGGATATTTTAACTTTGCTCAGTGTGAAAGAAGAAGATGCGGAGGAGAAGGAAAGATGGACGACAGTGATTCGTTGTGGTGAATCAGGTGAAGCCGAAAGAGGAAGAAGAAGAAGAAGAAGCTCAAGCATATGGGCCTATACTGGAAGCTGGAAACAGTAACATGCAGTTTTCTAAGTTTAACAGGCTAACGGCTAAACAAACAGGTCGACATCTTTCAAGTTGGAACTTGGGTCACAGGCAGTCAGTACCGATCTTAACCTGAGCTTCAGCTTTGAAGCAAATCCTGCCTCTAATTGGCCCTTAATAAGAAAGAAAAAAAGTTTTCTAATTGATGGGGGGCCATTTCTGTCAAAATGACTTTTAATATACTAAGTCTACACATCCTCAGATAATGACAGCACATGAAAAATGATTGAATTCTGCAATAAAAAGGAAATGCCAATGACCAGGGTGTGGATGGTTGCATAGGTAGAGATAGTGCTCATATATATGCTCAACCAGCTCCATCAGACCCCACCATAGAGGCAGATCAGATGGCTTTTTGGATCACACGTTTACTGATAAATTAAGTAAGCAAGGGTGTACATGGTCTTTCAAATATCTTGTGGGTGTCTGGATACACTGAAGACACACAAGCTATGAAAAACTTTGTCCAAAGAAAGTGTGCACAGACTGACTGTAAGATGCTCAGAACTCAGTCTTACAGTTTAATGGATCTACAGGTTACTCTTGTCCGACAAAATAAGTGCCCGATGAAGAAGTTTCTTGTTGTTATTGTTTAGAAAAGTTTTGCCGCAAGACAAATTGATATATCAATGATTTAGTCCAAATGCTATGTAATAATATTCATCAAAGTCAGTGCTGCCATTTTTTTATATTTCTGTGGAGATTTCGCTCCTCCAGCCCCACCACAGAAGTCTGGTTTTCACTGCTACCAGTTCATGTTGTTTGAGCATGAGGCAGACACTGCAGAGTCATCTATCATACACTGACAATGATCAACACAACTGCAACATTTGCTTCAGCAATAAATGGTCACGCAATTAAAACTCCGGGCCAAAGCCTACAATATGATTTAGGTTTCACGAACCTTAAGAGGCTTCTGATGTTTATTTTCTTGGCATTAACAAGTAAACTAATACAGTAGGAAGTGTTATGACATTAGAGTGATTCATTTGCCTTTATTTAGGATGAAATGTTTCCATATTAGGTTTGAACAAATATACTACACTACACTCCTGAAGCTGCTATTATTAGTGATTTGATTTATTATATAATGTCCCTAGACAGCCCAGCAAGACTACAAATATAACCGATCGTTAAGCCCAGGTTTTGGTACATGGATATATCTAGTCCTGGCACGTGCATTATGCATAATTCCTAAACAATTAAGAGCATGGGATGGAAGCATTTGGAGTTGCTTTAGAAAGGTCTTTTACTCCAAGTGCTTGAACTTAACAAGGGAAATATTAATGAGGATTGTGAGCAATTATTCTGCGCTGTCGATGCCTGCAGGGTCAATTTAAGTATTGTTAGCTCCCACACACACCTGCACGAGTCTGCCTGACCATGATCAGAATCCTCATGAAATCTGAAATCCTCATCAACAACGGTAGTGCACATCAACAGTATACATTGAGGTCTAACTTTCTGTTGTTCGTACTGTTTCAAGATGACTTTCTTAGTTTGTCTCTGAAAAGCCGACTGTGTTTGTCTCGCAGAAATCAGACTTACTGTTTTCTTTATATTGTATATTTTTCTGACTTTTCCTCCCCCAGAAGAAAAGTCTCTTGAAGGTGGGCAACTGCACTTGGATGCTACCTCACAGAAGGCGTGCCTGTCTGTCTCTTCTAGTCAGGTCACAGCCGGTGATTTGAGGGGAGTTCAGGGCGGTTTGAGACTTCAAGTGCTGCTGCTGTGAATGAGTGGAGCTGCCAAGTCTCTCCTGTTTGAAGTTTTGACAGCTATGTCAGCAAACAATCCAGGCACATTAGGATGAGTTATTTTTGATGTTAAATCCTCCAGAAAAAGAAATGTCAAAAGAGATGAACTTTGGGGTGTTATTTGCATTCATACTCACATTTGGGGAGTTTGAGATGAACTCATCACATTTTTAGGGTATTCACCGTGTCAGAGCTGGTTAAGCTGAAGAAAAATAATAGCATGCATAATAGCCAACTATTTAGAATATTTTAATATACTTCTTTTGTAGAAAATAAACCAATGAGTACTCAATTTCTGCTTCCAGTACAGTAATTGCCCCTGCATTGTGGAGTGACTGAACTGAATGGATCCACCCATCCTTAATCTGCTGGATGAGTTTAACTCCTGCTGCTGTACTTCCTCTCTCCTGCTAACAGTTCACCCTATTAAAGGGAAATGAAATTAAGTAATTCACTCTTGGATAATCAAACGTTTCATTCGTTGGGTCAATTCTGGAGAGGATTAACTGCCCTTGTAAAAAGGGTAATGGAAATAGACACTGAATAACATAATATGAATGAAAGCCCAGTCATGGTTTATGAATAGAAAAATATTTGATTAATAGTTATTATTGGTATGGCTCAATTGAACGTTGTACCTGGTGTGTAATTATTATTGGCCTCCTCCCGATAGCATGGTATTCCCACACAGAAAAGAGGAACGGAGGGAATCCCATGTCTCCCCACCTCCTCTGTTAAGTATGTTCACTTATTAGTGTCTGGCCTCCCTCCATGTGGTATGACACAAAGAGCATTTTTCATAGCCCATGACATTAATTGATGTGATTTGCAAGGGGAGAGCATTTAGTCGTGGGTGGAAGACTCCTAATGATCGTTTTCCACTTCCAGTAGCGCAATCATTGACTCAATTTTATTGCAAATTTGTGGTCTTTTTTCTTTTCATCTTGGACCATCACTTGAGAAGTGAAGAAGGAAATGAACAACTAGAGGTGGAGAGGGCCTGTTGTGAGGAGCCGTGGGAGTCTGCTGTGCCTCCTGTGTTAAGGTTATGAATGTGGGTCAATGAACTGATGGAGACAGCTGGTTTGTTACACAAAGAACTACAGGGGGGCTGTGCTGTTGGCACTGGGCACAGGGGCGTGATCATAGGGAATCCCCTTCTCTCTGGCTCAGGAAGGCTGTCCCTGACTGGAGCCTGCCCCTGTGCCAGGGCGTGGGGGGGGCAGGCGTGGGCACACAGGCCCTTGTGATTCTTGTTAGCCACTTGGCCAGCCCTCAATATGTCCTGCTACTGTTCAGTGCCACCGAGTCAGTTTGTTAAAGTTTTTTGAACCCACACAGTAGTTTGCACATACCCTGTTTACACATCCAGCCCCCTGTCTCCTGAATAAGACAGCAGCAGTTATGGAGATTGATCAGAAAGAAAAAAATTAGACTGTGGCCACCCTGCAAAAATTAACACAAATGCTGAAAATGAAAAATTGCCCACCTTTTTTGTTTTAAATTGTAAAGCAGAGGCTTTACGTGACGATCATGTTGTGTGCATGAGTGGATCACAGTGGAGTTAGCTGGAGTTACTGGATGGAGAACGTTGCTCATCTTGCTCACTGCCAGCTCAGCACACTCCACAGTAATTGAAGCCATTTGCAGTGTTGCAGTGTGGTAATGGGCAGATCCATGTCTACCACCCATCCACAGCCTCTACCATTAATCAGAGCGGCATGGAGTCAAGAGAGCCAGGATTTGGTTGCTACAGCAGGCCTGAGTTTCAGCCAGGATTTCCTGAACGCCATTCATCCATAAATATGAAATAAAAGACAATACTTTTGTTAGGATTCACTGTTCATTATTATTATGATAATGAATCATAATTGATTTGTAATCAAAGCAGAGCTAAAATGTATAAAATCAGTTAGGAAATTTACCAATTGATCTTTTTCAACATTTTGCCAAAATTTTAAATATTCTGAAATTCTATGAGAATCTGGATTTGCTGCTTTACTTCAACATACGTGATCATAAACTGAATATAGTGTTTTTTGTTGGTGGACTGTTGGACAAATAATCACAGATTAATCTATATGAAAAATAACAGTATCAGCAAGATCTGCAGTAGTTGTTTAGTAGAATAGTCAGCAGTTATTCTAATAATTTATTTATTGCTTGGGTCATCTATCAAGTAAAATGGGAGTCAAAACCAAGCAAAATAAAAATGACAGGAATAGCCAACAATAATAATAATAACAACAACAGCCATTATAGAATAAAAAAAAACAGAAAAACAGTGCCATATGAAGTTTTTGCAAGGCATTAGCAGCCAAACAGTGTGACTGAAGGACCTCTGACACACAACCTCTGATTTTCCCTTTCATGATATTGGAATTGCATTATTATGACTGTGACTGTTTGTGTGATAAAGTTCAGTACAGCTCTCACCCCGATATGGTTCCTCTTACTTTACTGTGATCACTTCGTTTTGAGTATTTTTGAGGGACTACATAAGAAGTTTAACGGTGACACCACCCACATCACTAATTGTAGCAGCTCTGTGTCACTTCACAGCAGTCCCGATCTTCCTGCCATACCCAGACAGAGATGCAAGGTGGAAACAAAAGGGGAGGCAGGAAGACTTCAACAACACCCTCAGGTCCCACACTATCTGTCCTTTCCATGAGCAGGCAGATGGGAGAGGTGGAAACACGTCTCTGCATTAGAAACAGACACTGGCCTATTTTAAGGTAACTTGCATGTCTAGGCATTTGCAGGGTCCCAGCCATCACGATAGCTCCAGATATTGTGAATTTGCCTCATTTTGGATTCAAAATGATTGCACAGCTTTAAATAGGATTATGTTTGTAAGCCTTACAAGCAGCGGCTGGTTTTGACTCTCTGTTAGCTCGTTAGTCACAATAAAAAGAGCTTGAGTGTGACATTGTCTGATAGAGAAAATGTATACTGACAGGCAGGTCCCCCTGCGTGGAAAGAAAGTTTGACTGCTAGCACATGACTGTTGTGACAGTCATATCCACCACATGGCACATAAACTACATTCCCAGATTCAGCGTAAAGATTGTTGTCCCTGAGCTGCCTCACCTCTCTGATAACTGCTACCTCTAAGGGGTGAGGGACATTGTTCTGGACATGCAGGGGATTTGGGGGATCTGCAGAGGCGTTACATTATCACCCACTGAGGCACAGGCCAGAGGGGCCACTGGGGCCATGCCCTGCCATACAGACAGGTCACTTGACTCCATTGCCCTCACTTGATTATGGGAGCCCTGTCTGCAGGCAGTCCTCATTCACATAGAAGACCTGGTGAGATTCAGGTGCTCATCTGCTCATCCTCCAGTTATTATTCATCAACTTTTCCAGCGGAGCTCACAACCTGACCTTGCCTCATGGCAAACCTGCACACACAAAGGTGTAAGTCTCATAACCTAAACATGTATGGAGGATATAAAAGGGTGAATGAGCCCAAAGATATTGTCATGATAATTTTCATTTTCATGTACACAATCACAACTACTTCACAACTTGATAAGAGTTAAATGCAATAATAGCCAGTCTTGAAGTAGGCATCAGTATGAATTTGAAATAAATCCATACGATTGTTTTTTGCAATAATGGGAGGTGAGAAGCACTGCTTCGTAATGACATTTATCATAATAATCATCTTGTTTATTTTGTTCAATATTGAAATCCATTTGACATGATTACTCATTGACTATGGCAATATATATGTGCTTTGAGAATGCTGATGGATAAGTATAGAGAAGGCCAGAAAGAGTTTCATTGTATCTTTGTGGAGCTAGAGAAAGCCTATGACAGGGTGCAGAGGGAGGAACTCTGGTTCTGTATGAGGGAGTCTGGAGTGGCATAGAAGTATGTTAGACTGGTGCAGGATATGTATGAGAGTAGTATGACAGTGGTGAGGTGCACTGTAGGAGTGATGGATTCAAGGTGGAGGTGAGACTGCATCAAGGATCGGCCCTGAGCCCCTTCTTGTTTGCTATGGTGATGGAGAGACAGATGAGGTCAGGCAGGAATATCCGTGGACGATGATGTTTGCAGATGACATTGTGATTTGTAGTGAGAGCAGTGAGGAGGTGGAAGAAAACCTGGAGAGGTGGAGGTAGTGCTGGAAAGAAGAGGAATGAAAGTCAGTCGTAGCAAGACAGAACACATAGCTGGTGTGACGGAAGAAGATGCAGAGGAGAGGGAATGATGGAGGACGATGATTCGCTGTGGCGACTCCTAGAAAAGCTAGGTAAAGCCGAAAAAGGAAGAAGACTCATGGCTATGGCAACATCTTGAATTTATTGAACTTGATATACAAAGGACTTTTTCTTTTACCTTTCTGGCTGACCAAATGCTGTTGCTCTCCTTCCACCGTTTTGACTCACATAGATCTTTTAAGTACAACACACCTTTCTTACCTTGCTCAAAACTCCTCTAGAGGGAGTTTGGGCTTTTGGGGGGTTTTTTTTGATCAATTGCATTTTTGTGGTCCTTAGAAGCCAAAACTGAAATCAATACATAATTAATTGCGCAGCCCTAGAGCTAAGTATGCTTGATGTACGACAGTGCAAAAGTGTAAATTATCATGGAACTTGATAGCAGAGGGTTCAACGTGTGGCTTCCTGATAGTGACAACAGTCATAGCAGACACTCATAAAGCCGCTGCAGCCAGAGGTGCAAAGTACTAATGTTTCTGGCAGACCTTTTTTTTTTTTTACTAGATTGGGACACTTTCAATGGTTGGCTTTCTTCTTTAAAGATTAACTTTCCTTCTTTATTCTTGGGCATCTGTCAATGTAATTACTCCACATACGGAAATACCAGAATGTCAGCGATTCCCTGGATTATGGAGCACGCATTGTCTTATGTTCACCGAAAAACACATGCTCATTCTCTCTAGAATCTGAAGTTTGCAAGTTTAAAGTATGCAGACATTTGGAAATATAATTGTGAATGTATTTCCTTTTT
>KV751368.1:439867-462620 GCA_001698575.1 Mola mola | reverse complement strand
TATAAACATACTTCGATTGGAACATCTTTTTTGACCTTGATTCACCCATCTTATTTTAAATCACATTTTGAAAAATAGGCAGGCGGAGTTCAATTCTGCGCTCATTGTGAAGCATGCCAACTGGGAGAGCATTATTCAAAACACCAAAAACCCACCTGCCTGAATCCATCAGTGCACTATTGAAATGCTAAGATTTGTCTAAATACTCTGAGCAGCTGTGGCTCACATGGTCGTCCAGTGATCAGAAGGTTCCTGGTTCGATCCCAGACCCTGCAGTTAACATGTCTAAGTGTCCTTAAGCAAGACACTGAACTCCAAATTGCTCCTGATGCTGTGCTAGTGTATGAGTCTGTGAATGGTTAACGCTCCTGATGGGCAGCAGGCACCCTGCGAGGTAGTGACGGCCACCAGTGTATGAATGTGTGTGTGAATGGGGGAATGCAAAAACCTGTAGTGTAAAAGCACTTTGAGTGGTCAACCATGACTAGAAAGGCGCTATATAAGTACAGGACATTTACCAATTTTACCACTTTTGTTTTATCTTCATATCTTGGAGATATCATGCCAAACCATCTGGGTTTTGCCACTCAGCTTCCTTGAATGTGTTGATTTTTACTCAAAATGTCGGGAGAATTGAAATATTCTGATTAAGAAAACTGATAGCTGTACTTCAGTGGTGCACATTATATTGTCTTCTCTGGGAAAAAAAAATACTCAGATCTCAAGTTAATATTGGAGACACATTAAATATTATCCTAATTTATTCAAACTCACATTAATTTAAAAAACTGTATAATCAATTCAATTGCCTTACGGGCTCTAAGTGAGCTATTATGCATATGATGACTTGAGTCTCCATTCTTCTTTTCTGTTACTGATGTTCAGGAGATTTCCCTGGAGAGTTTCTGCACTGCCTCTCTTGCTGTGAGCCGGGGCTTTGAGTCTGACATCTGTTCAATACATGTCAACAGTGTGGTCTGCTGACCACTTTGCATCACTTCTTATCTTTACATTTGACCCCAAAAGACTGCTATTGAACAGCAAATTTGCTTATGGTATCATTCAATCCACCTGGATATTTAAAATTACATGAAAATATTATTTTCAGGCCCATTAAATGCTAGCCTATAACCTTTTGACCTTTTAAGTGTGCATTTTTCCAAAGCTATCATTTCTGGCCACGTGTTTTTAATACATATTTTCACCTCTCATACTAACTGTAAAAGTGAAATTCTCATATATAGAAGATCACATAGAAGAAGTTGTTATCCTGCATGACTTTCTTCCTGAAAGCTCCATGTAACATGTGTTTAAACACTGGGAAAGGGTTTATTTTTAGACCAAGCTGTGATGTTTTTCTAAATGTGTGGCTTAGGCAACCAAAATACTTTATATTTTGGTTGCCTAAGCCAAACCAAGCTGTTTGTTAACCAAATGTTACCAAGACATTTCATTGTCTAAACCTAATCAAGCCACAACCATTAAAGGATCAAATGTTTAGAAAAAGAAAATACCTGTGGTCTCAGATGAAGCCTGTGTATGGTTCATTCACAGTACTGTGCAGACCCCGGCTTCTTTGTTATTCTTTTTACTACCTGCTTTCTCACAGAAAGGGCTTTCTGGACTGTTTACAAGCTGAATTTGAACTGTAAAATTCTGGACTTAATAGATGACTAAAATTTGCAAATATGAGTGTGCATGCCCATCTGTGTCAAAAAAAAATGAAATAAACATATCCTTGTATAAGATGTCATTGTGTAGTCTTACTTCATTTAAAGCAGATTCATGATGGCTTAAGGTTTGGTACTTATCAGCATAAATAAAAGGCAGTTGAAAAGGCCACAGTTTGAAGATATTTAAAGCATAATTATCATGTAACTGGTCTGCCTGCTTTTCAGTGTATACACTCGTAATAATAATAATGGTGTTTTTTGTACAAAATTAATCGAAGGATGCAAAGGCATCTAGCTGTTGGTGTAATTGGCAACATTTTATTTTTTCCAGCTCCTGCACTAATGGCAAGAAACAACGATTTCAGCCTTCCCCATGCAGCCTGGAAAAACAATAAATTTGGCGATGTATCTGCAGTGACTGGTTGAGTCCACTGTGCTTCCATGGAATCCCTGTATGCAAAAGAGCCAGGACGCGCCTGCCCCATGTGACCCAATGCACAGTCTAGGGAATAAGCGTGCAACAAGTAGGAGTTGTAGTTGTGCCAGCCAACTTTCCAACCACACAGTTGCACAAAGGTGTCCCTGAGGATAGAGAGAGAGCGCGCACTACAATGAACCCTTACACTCACCTGTGGGGATTCTCTCAGTGCTTTGCATCTGCAAAAATGACAGTTCAGGCATCCTTTTTCCATGGATTTCTCCCGCTACTTTGATCAACCTGTTCATGTTCAAGGGTGGACAAAATAACAGGAGCCACTTGTATAGTGGTATACAATTGCATGTAAGGATCTTTATCTTATTATAGGTACACAGTTAGTGTTATTTAGTCCAGGTGCTTGTTTATATTATGATATAAAAAGTGATTAAATGTTTTATTGTCCAGACATGTGGTACTTTTAAGACTAATATTTGTTTGTTTCTAGTAGACCATCAGGCTACTGTATCCTATGCCGTTATATCTCATTCAAAGGGAAGTCTGTCTTCTTACTTGTACGCATAATCAATATGTAAGACGATATAAATAACATTTTAACATACAGCTACATAACAGAATTATAGCTAACCAACCCTAAAAACAAGCATAACTTTATTAAATATAAGTGTTTGTTTCAATTCAGTGAGCATCTCAAACACAATTGACAATACAGTGGCTTTGGACCTGAACTACTTGTGAAAAGTAGTACAGAGAAGCAGTTTTCACAGCGAGTCACTAGGAGGCAGATGATGGAGTGAAGACTGAAAAGCCTGTCTTGATCGGACACAAGAGTGCTAACTGTTAATTCAGGCACGTCAAGGACATCTTGCTGGTTGAAGGTTCAAGCCTGGGAGGGAGACACCCTGTGGGGTCTCCGACGTGGCCGCCAGTGTGACTGCTGCTTGTTAGACACACACACAAACACACGGAAGACTTGCCGGCAGTGATGAGACACGCAAGATCGCTGGCTGCTCTGTTTGTGTAAGCCCCCTAAACGCAGAGCATGATTCAGACTCAGTCTCCCACACATTGTGTTTACACTTCTGGTTCATTGAGGTACTATTAACTTCTCAGGTCTGATTATTCAGGCATTGATATTTCATTCAGTATTTTTCGCTGAAATGTTGCAAAGGCCTGTGTTTGTTGAGGCTACGGCAGAAAACACACGACCTTGATATCAAAACTATGGCGAAACTGTTGTTTTAAAAGCCAATAACTGCGATGTAAAAATCATATGGATCCCACGGTAAAAACAAATAAACAAAGAAAAAGTTTCTTTGGTAACAAACCAAATGATAAGGGGATATTTCTGACACCCAATAAAGCAACCAGAAAAGGGCAAGCCATGACGCTTCGTCCACTGTCATCGCTTTGTACGTCTGTGGCTTCCGATCACTTTTCCACTACTACTTCACCCGGAACTCATATGTCCAAATACAGACACGCAGGGGGCGGGGCCGGACACTGCCTTATTTGGAGTTTCCACTTAACGCGGTCATTTGGGCTCCAAGTCGAAGCAAGCCTGCGGATTTACAAAGCGCTTGCAATGTTTACAAGTGATTAACTCCGTCGGTGACTGTGTAAATGTTTTGAAACGGTTTACTGCAACACAGGACGAAACATAGCGTGCACTAAAAGCCCTCTCTAAGGTCATTTTTCTATCTAAGTTAGTTGGACAAGAAGTTAATCAGTTATCAGTTATTAGATATTAGTCACGGCAGCAAATGTATCAAACAGTACTGGGTCTTTCTCTACGACCTTTAAAGTAGGCGGCAATACCAACCACACAGCTGCATAAATAGCTCCCAGTGTGCCTGATAGTACACACTAGATATCCTAATATCTGACAATAACAAATTGAAGGTAAGACGCTGTCATGTTTTCCACGAGGACGGGACCAGAGTTCAGTTGGGTCATCTCGAAGAAAGATGCAGCTGCATGGTACATGTAGTTCTTGTTAACTTTGCATCTATCTATCTATCTGTCTATCTATCTATCTATCTATCTGTCTGCCGGAGCCTTTTGCCTCCACTGTAGTTTCCACCGACTGACGCGCGGAGAGCCTGGCGCTGGGTTCTCTGTCCATATATGGTCATCTACGTCACGCAACAGTTCCATCCCCCTATTTAATACAGGCAAACTGGAGTCCCCTATTCAGCTCCAATAGAGCAAGTAGAGCGCTCTCGTGCAACCAACACCACCACCTCCTCTATTGATTCACAGACTTCAAATTCCCCCCACAAGCAGCCCATCAGCTTCCACAGTGATCAGATTAATAACAACAATAGGCTGTGATCACGCAGGAGGAGACAACCGGCGCTGCTCGTCCTCCGCGGGATACTTGGATAGCTACAGCAACAGGATCCATCCCTGCTCCTCTCATTTTTTCCTCGCCTGGTCCACACTTGTTTTTCACCTTGAGAACATCCGCCGTGTTTGTGTTCTATTCGTGCAACTACCTTGGATACCTGCGCGTTGTCCTTCATAAATGCCGGACTGAATACAACTGCTATGACAGGGAAACTAGCGGAGAAGCTCCCTCTTACCATGAGCAGTTTAATAAACACGATCCCTGACAGTCTCTATCCAGAAGAGGACATCCCGACGTCTATGAATATTTTCACCAATACGGAATCTATTTCCCACTATTCGCAGATGAACACAGGTAAGATTTCGGTCTATTTTTCCGTGTGTGTGTTTCGGTGGAAGTATCTCAAAGTGCGCTGTGCGCGAAAGGCAACAGTTGTGTTGGGGCTCGGAGCACCTGTTTGCGCTCTGGCTGTTTGCGCACAAAGGCTGATTCCCATACTGAACACTTCTTCGGGGTCAGGTGTAACAACACCAACTATGAATTAGATATACATGTAAAATAACCGACTATAGTCTTGGTCATGCGATTTCTTTTTCTTTGTTTCATGTTCATCACCTTTTAGTTTTCTCGTTTTGTCCGTAGCCGAAATGTCAGGATTTCAAAAGCAACGCGAAAAAGACAACTGGACACAGGCCAAACTGTATTTATTTTAATAACCATTTTAGACATCATATTTACGCAAAAAAAAAAGTCAAATCCGGAGTGGTTTTAATTCTTCCAAGATGAAGCGTGAACGGCTCTATGGGGAAAAGGCTGTTTTTTAGGCGAAGTCCACTGAAAACGCAATCGGCCACTGAATGGAACTGGAAATCTGCGGGTTATTACAAAATGCGACCAGCTGATGTGGTCAAACCACAAACGCCACCGCTCTATTAATGCGACATCCACCCGCGAAGATAGGTCAACTTTACACAATGCCTTTCATTCACAAGTCTTTAAACATGTCACAGATTGGATTTCAGTAGGCGTGTGTGGCTGCTTTTCTCTATGACACATATTTAAACGCCAGGCCCCTGACCCATCTTAAAGCCACCGAAGTGCGAGGCCGGAGCTATGCGTTGATTTATTGCTTGCAGATCAACGTATATTCCTGATTAATTCAGACGCCCGCATAAAAATGACTTGATGGCTCGCTTAGTGTTGGCATTAAATGAGGCGATACTTGCACAGACTCCCCTTCTGTGGATCACCGCTGCGCGCAAACCGCAAAAAATCTTCAATTTTCTTGTGATCACCATGTAATGAAGTGGCCACAATTAAAATCTAAGCTGTCGAAGGTTGTTAAAAAATTTTTTTTTTCAATATCCAAGTCTTTGGTTCGCAAATTAAAACGACACACACTTTAAATTTAACCCGATGTACGTTCGCCTTATTCGTGTCAGCGTCAGCTCTTATAAATGGCAAACGGTTGTTAATATTTGGGTTGAATACAAGACTCGAAATGGACTTAATATATCAAATGTTTAATTAATACGTATCAAAATGTATTTTATGTGACCTCTGGCAGGAGATATTTAAACGTGATATGAAACTAAATAGGGGGAAAGGATGCTGCATGATGCAAGTGTTTTAATCTTTTCTGATACAAGTCAAATCCACCTAAAACCCCTAAAATTTACATATTTGAGATATTATTTACATGTGTATTTTTGTGCAAATAACAATAATACATTTTTAAAGTGTGCCATGCTGTGATTTTGCAGGTGGAGCAGGTGTGTGTTGTGCTTTTCAATACTGCCCTATAAGAAAAGAGTGGTGACTTTATTCGGTGCCACTCATTCGGTTTACGTTTGGAAAATGCTCAAATTATTTCCAGAAGACTACGAATTTAGAGTAAAACGAATGATTGTCAACTCAGGCTACTTTTCTAAATGCCTTCCCCACCCCAAAAAATGCCACAAGTGTCATTGTTACCTCATGGACAGCAATGTGCAATATACGTAATTTTGCTTTGTTTGTTTCATTATGCTTTGCCCTTAGCCAAATTCCAGTAGGCTGTAATTACTGGGAGTGAGTATATAACCATGTCTGTATGTGATTTCCTGCAAATGAAAAGTGATGTCCATTTTAACTTCTGCCTAAGAAAGAATTCTTTACTAATGTCTCACTTCAGGCTTTTGCAGCAAGATCAGCACATACATGCTTTCCCATCAAGCACATCTGCATTTGCTGGGTTTTTTTTTAATCGCATCTTCGCAACACATTAAATGTGTGTGTGTGTGTGCGCGCGAGTGTGAAGCTTAAGATTCTGCGCAGTTAAAATATCAAGGAAAATTGTGGACATGTTGTTAGGCTCAATCATGCATAGAAAACACTTAAAAAAATGTAAATCTCATTATGCGCAGGCGTTCTTTCCTGCAAATGTGTTTTGAACGCTGACTGTGATAAATGTGGCGTCTGCCTTCTAATCCTCCCTGCTGTAAAGAAATCAGATCTTGCCATTCAGTTTGGCTGTCCTCCTGAGGGACACAATGACTGGATCAAAGGGGGTGTTTAGGTCTTGATTTATGAAGGCTTGTGGGATCTGACAGGGAGAGACACACACACACATCACTGTCTCACATGCAGCAGACACTCACTTAACTCACAGGTCTGACAGTGTTCACATTCCTTGATGAACTGTTGGGACTTATTTTATTTTTGATCAATTGTTGGCACACTGTGACAGAGAGATGGCGAGCAGCTGAAATTTTGACTGTCACTTGAAGTTCATCTAGCTTGACAAAGTGAATTTTCTAGACTTTTCTTCAAAACTTTTGACACATTTTCACTTTTAGAGGATTTTCTTCCCAGCTATTTAAAATGTCTTTTCATGTCTGAGCAGCCGTGTGGAAGATTTGTTCACGATATCCCTTTTTTTTTTTTCTTGTTTTATCTGCTTTTATCTAGATAATATCATGGATCTGGGCATGGGAAACGAGAAAGCAGCCACAGAAATTCAGTATGGTTCCAGCTTCCAGTCCAACCGCAGCGGGCAGACTGTCACTTATCTGGGGAAGTTTGCCTTTGACACTCCTCCATCAGGTGGCATCGGGGGCTCTGGCTGGTGCTCTGACAACAATATCATCAGCCTCGTCAGTGCAGGCATCCTGGGCGTCTCTCCATCACCCGGCACCGTAACAACGCAGACATCATCCTCCGCAGCCAGCATGGGTGGGCAGACATCAGATATGGAGCAGGTATATGGTCCGCCGCTGCCTGCCTATTCAACCTGCAGCGACCTCTATCAGGACCAGGTCTCCTTCCACCACAGCCCCGCCACCAGCACAGCTCTAGCCTACCCTGGCAATGACTATCACTCCACATCCAAAACCTCCATGGATGGCAGCCTTTTCTCCATGATCCCTGATTACAACCTTTTCCATCATCAGGGGGATGTGGGGGTGATGGAGCACAAGCCCTTCCAGACCATGGACCCCATCCGAGTCAACCCTCCACCCATCACACCCCTGGAGACCATCCGAGCATTCAAAGACAAGCAGCAGATCCACCCAGGTTTCATCGGTGGGCAGCAGCATCCTCCTCAACACCACCCACCGCCACAGACTCTCACCCTCAAGCCCATCCGGCCAAGGAAGTACCCCAACCGTCCCAGCAAAACCCCAGTCCACGAACGGCCGCACGCCTGTCCGGCAGAGAACTGCGACAGACGCTTCTCACGCTCAGACGAGCTCACGCGTCACCTTCGCATCCACACAGGTCACAAACCCTTCCAGTGCCGGATATGCATGCGCTCCTTCAGCCGGAGTGACCACCTGACCACACACATCCGCACACACACAGGCGAGAAACCCTTCTCCTGTGAGTTCTGTGGACGTAAGTTTGCCAGAAGTGACGAGCGAAAGAGACATGCGAAGGTCCACCTGAAACAGAAGGACAAGAAGCCAGCTGACAAAAGCAGTGGGGCGGCTGGGAGCCACAGCTCGCCACCCAGCTCCTGTGGGGGGCCAACTGTGGGAACCTCATGACCGTCACTACATGCACTTGGACTGGACCCTCACAATGCCCCATAAAGAGACTTAAGAAGAAGGAATCCCGTCCACTATGAGATTAATAGGTGACTCTTTTCCTCTCTTTTCCATCTCTCTGCTCTTCTCTGTCACTTCTGTTTTGAGATGATGCCTTCAATTTAAGTACAAGGGAAGAGGCTGCTGTGCCCTTCTCTGTAAACTAGGTCAGAGCCTCAGTTATTGGCAACACGGTGCCAAACACAAAGAGGGGCATCGAGGCACATTCTGTCCAAAAGGCCACAGTGTATCTAAAGGTTCTGAGGTGGATACACTTTTGTAAATTTTCCTGAAAATTTCTAAATTGGATGGAGGACAGAGTTCACCACAGGGGTCAAAACAGACAAAATTACGACGCCTAGTGAAAGAGTGAGTTGTCCAGGAGGTATGCATTATTTTATTAGGCTGTTTAAAAGTGCAATTGGTTATAATTGTATACAGTCATGGATACCTTAATATTGGCACTTGACTGTCTTTTTGTTATGTTTATTTTTTTTGTTGTTGAGGTGTCGTGTTTTTGGTTTTTTGTTTTTAATTTCCTATTTGAATGTTGTTTTCTCAAAAGAACGTGCCAAATGTATTGTTGTGATGACATTTGCCAAACATAAAAGTGATATCAGCTTATAGCACACATGTAGAGTTAAAAGGAAGATCAGATTCAGACGACGTATCTCAGATTTACATTTGTCTGCACAAATTGCTAGGTATATATAAGGACTTAACTGGGTTCCACAAAGCAAACGCTGTCTTGTCTTATGTCCTGCTGTCATGAAACAAACATGCCTGCAGCAATCAATGCCTTTTTGCCAATACTTATTAATTGTAGTCACTAAGAGACACTGTGTATTTTTGTTGCCTTTTTACATGGTGGATTTAGGTGGTATTACCATATACATTTTCTGTTGCTTTTTTTTTTTTTTTTTAAACCTCACCAATACTGTTCATGTTTTATTTGAGTTCTGCCATTATATGCAAATATATGTCCGACACATGTCACCAACCTATAAATTAACTAAGAGCACAGTTAGACAGATTGAACTACTCAAAGAAACGACACTGGGTTGCAAAACCAGCAGTATGTGAAAGCGAAGAAGAATAAGGATTCACACTGTAGAAAGAAAGAATCCAACAAAAGATGAACAGTATATGTTAAGAGAAAAATTAGAGTATCCAGACCCATGTTTACATCTGTTCTAATACAGCAAGACTAAGTTGTAAACTAAGGAGTTGTTGATTTTTGTATAGAAAACAAACATGTATGCAGGTAGCTACGGTAGAAGTTTCACTTTTGTACTCAAATGTCAAATACACCACAACTCAGTATTAAATTGTGCATATATGTGCGTGCCCTCATGCCCACTATGTAAATACAAATTTCTGCATAAACAAGGACTTTCAATTGACTGAATGCTTGTGCAGATTGTGTCTTAAAGCTTTTTAGTAATGTAGTTATAATAAAGAATATTTTGTTGTCATAGGTCTTTGCAAAAATTTTTTGGAGCACTACAAAGGTGCCAAATATGGTGTATTACCTTCCATGAAAGAAAAAGAAAATTTTAGCATTTGCACCATCTGTATGCTTCAAAGTGGTAACCGGTTTAAGGAAGCTCTAATGTCTTCTCTGAATAAAAAAATACCATTTTATTTATTTATTTTTACATTTTGTGTTCTCAATTACAGTTGCAGTCAGTCATTTCAATTAACACATTTTCCCTAATGCACAGAAAATGCTGGTTATTCTCTGAGACAAAACGATTGAATCTGAAATCTTTGAATCTTTTCTCTAACAAATAATTATTACTGGGCCATACCAATATCTTTCACATGTGGTTCCTTATTGAGCTTTGTCCTGGGGTAGAAACACCTTCGCATCATTCACAGAGATAAATTGTGAAGGTTAATCTCTTCCACTGGCTTCGAATGGGATGATGAAAATTGTGTAACAACAATACTGACTAAATGTACAGCAGTGACCACACTTAATGATAATGTCATCAATATTGGGTTTTTTATTTCAGATTTCATTTTAAACTGATCTGTATGAGTTTTTTCCCCCCTTTTGGCTGTGTTTAGCAAAAATACAAACTGAGATAATAATGTGGGATCTGATCAATTATTCCAAAAATATATTAGCGTTTTCTCAAACAATGCATAACGAATAAGACCGCAGATATTGAAAAGGTATTTACTTCTGTCAAGGCTAATATAAAATCCTCATGTTAAACATGTTGGTACTGGTTTGTGTACCATAACTGTTGTTAAAGTATTATTTAAGGAGTAATATTCTTGTATGTGCTAAAATAGATTATGATTTTATCGTTTATTACTCAAATACCATAATACTTCCTTGAAATTAAGTATTTGTCTCTGCGTGTACTCCACTGGCAACATCTTTGCTTTATTGGCGGTGCTTTGTGGCTGAATGCAAAGAAATGCATTTATATGAACATAGTGATCAGCCATATTGTACCGGTCAGTAGGCAGGGCGATATTGATTGATGAATACAGAAGCCAAAAGTAAAGCAGTACCACAGAGAACACCGTGCACACAGAAATGAGCTTCCAAGGCCAGCTTTCCCTTTCCTGCAATAACCAGCTTTCACTGCACTTCCTGGCAAGTGTCCACTTATTCTCCAATTAATTTGGCCTCGGAGAGTCTTTTCTCAATTCATCTACATGGTTAAAGGAACAGACCTCTGTGCACCTTGTCAGATAGTTTAAAAGTTTAAAGCCCCTGCAACATCCAGCTTAAGTCAATAGATTTGTATCATAAACACAAGTGTGTTTTTTTTATTGCATGGACGGTCATCGACATAGGAAACGTTTTTGAGCACGTTCCAATGAAATGCAGCCGAACTGAAAATCACAGCTCAACACACTGATTTATTTCCAGATAATTTGCTTGGTAATATCCAAGATGTAAACAATAAATTGGAATTTGCCGGGTAGAAAAAAATTGCAGTCAGTGATGGCCTCCGATGTAAACATCATGTAGCAAACCGCCTTATGGAGTCAGCACAGAATAATATATGTCATAAATGAGATGATTGGAAATCTGTAATGTTTACTTTGAAACGTTTAATGTTAGACACCGATCATTATAGGCTCTTTTTGCATTCATTTGACCAAACAGTTTTTTTTTTTTTTTTTTTTAATTATAATATATTGAATGTGGCTTCCTCTAAGAGAAAACTGTGTTTATGATGCTTTGTGTTAAGGAATGACGCGGAGTAAGGCAGAGACTTCACCAAACCATTTCCAGATCTAAATGAAGCCATGTAATTACAAGTTTGCAAACTCAATATTTCATCAAAGTTATCATCTCACTGTGTTTGTCACGTTTGTTTTGTAACACTTTTGTAGTGGGCAGATAGTTTTTGTATATTTTATATGATCCTCCACTTCTGCAGTATAATTTGGTGGTTAAACAAGAAGGATGCACCATGTTCTCCCAAACAATAATTCCTCTGTGTAATGTGTAAATGTTGTAGATATACGTCAATGACTGTTGTTAAACACACTCAGAAACGATCCCTCCTCATAGTCCTTCTCCAATATTAATGAAAAAAAAACAACTAAGAATATATATATTCTACTGTCTAAAAGTGGGTGGCTGAACACTCTGAAATTGGAATTTGCCTCATCCTCTTCTTTTCTCCATGTTGGATCTGTGCCAACATCAGCAGCCATCTTGGTGCCAAACTGGGTTGCAGGGTTCGCTGATCAAAAACAATAAGTGCTGAGAACTCCACAGGAGCAACAAATCATAAATGTGACCTCAGTGCGCTTGCAGGGGAAGGCAGCCTTGTGTTAATGTTTGTGTTTAACTCTTTGATTTAGCCTCTGGGAAATTGGCCTCGGGCAGGGCAACAGGCATGGTCTCATTCATCATAATTAAAAATCACAGGAATTAATTAAAAAAAAAAAAAAACGACACACACATCAACTAATTTCTGTAGAGATTTCAATAATATGTAGATATTATAGGCTACTCGTGGCATTTTATGGACTACAGGGTGGTTTCAGGGATTTTATGGTCTTCGGCAGTTACATTATGGTGTTCAGATTGAGTCGATGCTCACTGTTTTCTGTTGTGTTGTGTTCCTTTTCATTACAGTATATCCTCACGTTTGCATGTGCACGGAAATGTTCCAAAGTGCTGCCCGCAGGTGCTGTGGGTGGTGCTCATTTCTTTATTATGCATGAAAATAAAATTCACATTGGGGGATATGGGATAAACCCAAAAACAATTCAAGACAGACAATTAAAAACACACACTGGGATAACTGTTCTGTTGGCTTTTGTTTTTTAAAGAAAACAAGGGGTATTGTTAAAAATGTTGTGGATGTCTTTAGCCTATTTCATGTTTTTATTACCTTATAATAAGGTCCTTTATCGATGAGCTGAATATTGAAATGAATTTTACTTTACCCTTGTGATGGGGAGATATGCTCCTCTGTATACTTGGCACTTCAGTTTGTTGTAATGCAATTGTTTTGTTATTTCTATGTAAGTACTTGAATAAAAGAAAAATATCACTTATTCTCAGTTTACTTGGGTCGCTGCGAGCTGCGCGTACCCACACACATTCACGCACATGACATTTAACTTGATAAACATGCTGCACTACATATTCCCACTTCATTAACACATACGAAAATTGAATATTAATAAATGAATAGATTTAAACGTTTGTGAGATTTTTTTCTTTTACTGTCAAAAAACTTTAGAGGAAGCACGCGGAGCTGAGTTCCGGACTTCCTGTTCGGCTGTCGGCTGGTAGACAGGGATGAGGTCTTCTGAAGCTGGCAAAGCTACCCAATGAAACTGGAATAAAAAGTCACAAAAATGAGCTGGTATGTATTGCGGGTACATTACTGAAACAGCATGTTTGATTCGGAAGTATAATTCGGAAAACATTAACTTTATAGTGCCCGAGGACACAAGTCTTGGCGCACAGGATTCGGCTATTTCCTGGCAGCGCTGCACAAGCACTGACGTCAGTAGAGGAGTTAGCACTAGCTCCGTAAACACACAGCTTTCAAATGAAACCTTTCCTGTTGTTTATTGACAGACATTTCTAGCCAGGGACAGGTATACATCAGTGATTTAACTTGAAAATATCTGCGAGCTAATCGGTATTTGTTGCAAAGAGGCAACTTTCTCCAGGTCAAGTTAAGTAGTTAGCATTCATGTGCTAACAACACCGTAGCTGTTTCTTTAGCCTAACTTGGAAGTGTAGTAAAGTGATTAGGTCAACAATTTCAACGGTCGAGCCCTTTAAAGGGATTAGCTAGGTCTTTAGGTGGCAGCTGTTATTACCTAGCTTTAGCATTTGACATACAACGCTACTTCAGTATCAGTGTGGACATTTGCAATCCTATGTACCCCATTGGAGATATAGTAGTATATAATGAGGTTATTTATTTGGCTATCTTTGTATATTGTCAATGACAAGATTGATAAGATAATTGTTATGTAGGGTAACATCTGCCTTAAGTCTGTGCTGCTAACTTTTCCCTAAAATTTGGAGTTACCTGAAACTTCTGACAGCTAACACAGTATGATAACAGCTTGAGGACAATGACAGTTATTTTAAGTATACATCTATAACTGATCTCCCTTTAACAAGTGTGCACTCTTTTGGATGTTACAAGGAAAACTAAAACACAAGGTCACAAATTTCAGATTAAAAGTTTTGATAAAGCTTTATAGACTGTAGAAATCTGCCAAATTAGTTTATTATATATAATCTCATGCTAAAATGTCTCTCAACATTTGTTATTAATCAATTATATTTATTTCAATTACTTAAAAATTTAGAATTTGTTTTGTTTGTGTTTTTGAACGCTCCCACAAATGCAAATGGCAAACTCGACCTCTAAAATACTGTATGTCCTAGCAGCTGCAGCAACTACATGGGCAGGAACACTGGGGTGAACTACACAGGATTTGTTCTTTTGAGACAACTGTTAGTCTGATGTTAAGATGGAGCCTCCAGTCTTCGGTGTAGTTAATAAATCTGAGAATTATACAGATTTCATCATGCATCATGATCAAATGGTTTTGCATTTATACTTCAATCTTCATGCACTTCAATGCACTTTCTCTCCCTACCTCTCACCTGCTTGTGTAGGGTTTACACTGTAAGTTGGAAAACTAACGACTCTTTATTGCTCAATCCACTTGAAAATTAAAACTTGAGCCCACCATCCACTGTAGACATAGCCAGCAGCATCTTCTGCTTGGCGATGTGGTTGAGCCATGCTTGCAGCTTTTGGGTTCCTGGAACAAAAGAAACTCCAGTATTTCATCAGTTTTCTCCTAAATCTGACCAAAATGGTTGGCCAGAATACCTAATCAGAAAGGAACATCATTATAATTATGATATCATAAATGCATCACCCTGTTGGATCAGGCATTTTTTTCATGCCTCTTCGGGTTGTTATATGAACTACTGACTGTATTACTAGTTTTTTTCGTGCCTGCCCCCTCTGACACACAGAGTAAAGACTACTGACCTCCTAAAGTATTTGCCTTTTTCACTACAGAGATAATCTAGATTTATAAAGTAGATCTTCCCAATGCTAAAACATCACGTTTAGCTTAATGTGTTCTTTTGAATATTTTGATTTTTTTGTTATTTGTGTAGTTTTTTCACTTCCTATGGAGCCACAGATAATTATGGGATTAGGTTCAGTGGATAAAGAGGTGGTATGAACAGTTGGTCTTATGACATAGATGCACGTGCACAGATATTAGCTGAATCCGCAAGTCTTGTTATCGAGAGAGATTCCAACCAGTTGGTGAGAAAGTAAACAACAGCAAATAATATAGTGCAATATTTCTCAAACAAATAGCACCAAGGAAAAGGCATTTGTCTAAAAGAGGATGTGGTTTGTGCATTTTTGTCAACTCTTTTCTCAGACAAGTCAAGTATATTTAGATTGTATCTCTATATGATACGTGATGCATTGTATCAATTTGCTTTACTGGTCCAGATCAGTTCTGGAAATAAGAGAGAGTGGAAAAACTTCAAAAAACCTTTGTGTATGTGAAAATATCCATTCCAAGTTGTCTGAGTTTGTTTACAGGTGAAAAAAATTAGCCACATTTATTACCACATCTATTTATTAAAATGTCTTCTCTTTGAAAGGCCTCTGTCTTGTCTTGACTTGTTTGTTGGCAGTAGGTTGTTTTGTGCGTCCAAGCCAAGATTTGTTTTATGTTCTTGAAAGATATTTAACTTGCTGTAAAGTCTACATTCATCATGGCATATTTCATTATCTGTCATAGCCTACTGTATGTGATACTGATTATTTGCAAGAAATGTAGGCATCTTAGAAAATCCCTGTGGTTGTAGAAATGGCTAAGACAGTAAACAGTAGGAGAGCATTTATAACATCTTCTTCCAACTTCAGGCTTTTCTGTCATAATCTTTAAACCAGTTTATCTTAAGTTGTAGGCTGTGGAGACAGTGGTACAACCAAATGCTTAGGTTATTGTTATTGTAAATACTTTGTTACTTTTGTATCTAAAGGTACTCAAGAATTCACATAAATAAAAAATCCTAATTGGAATGCATAATGTCAATTTTTTACATTTTGTGCCACAGCTAGATAACCTTCCCTCAAATGCTGTGGCTCAAAAATGAAAAATTAATGGGGGAGGTGAGCAACTGTATGCCAATAAATCTCCAAAGCCTGTGGTGAGGAAATATAACCCTGACTACAATAAATATGGGTTCATAATAGCAGGCATTGATGATTTGCCAAAGTCACAGTGTGTTGAATGTGGTGAATTTTTTGCCACAGCCCTTTTTTTTTTTGTTTGTTTTTTTCCAAAATTTTGGTTCGCTTCAATTCTTTGGAAGGTGGTCCTGACAATCACACATGGGCTTTAAGTTACAAATGGTTGAGAACCCTTGGAGCTTGGAACAACATTTTTTTAGATTTCATTAGGTCAGTCAGGACTTAGTCAGGACTTAGCTATGACTTTAATTGATTTTAAGTGTGGAAAGATTTGTCATCCCAGTCAGTTGGTTTTGCTGTCTAGGAGTTTATGAAAGGGATTTATATGAACACAGTTCAGGGGGAAATGAGGAGAAGCTAACACGCATTATAAAAGTTTTCAGTTCATCTGTTATGTGTACAGGAGAAAAGACAGTAATCAAATGAGCGGCGTCAGTCAGTTCAGTGATAGAGTCAATGGCTGGCAAGTGACGCTTCTACCAGCATGCACCACCAAACACAAGGTCAAGAGTGGGGTGCTCCACCAGTGAAAAGAGTCCTTTATGGTTCTCTGCTGACTGATGCATTCCAGTAGGGCCTGAACACTTGCCTCTATGACGTGAGAGGATTGACTTTGGGGTCATTATCAGAACAGTCTGACTTCCCAACATCTTCAACCAGATCTCTGTGCTCCATGGAATATCCAGTGTCGAATGATGCACTGTCCCTCTAATGGCGTACACATTTGTAGTTTTTCGTGGAAAGCCATTGGTTCTTCCAGTTGGTGCATAATTTGTCCAGTGTAGAGAAGACTGTTATGTCTTTGTCCTTGCCTACGTGCTTACTTGATGGCAGTGACGTTTAGCCGATTACAGCATAGATCACATCTCTAAGTGCGACTTGCTGATAATGACAGTGATTGTGTAACAGGGCAGTGTTTTAATGCATCTGGATTTCAAAATGGAAGATGGCTGATTGAGTTTAAAAAATATGATCATATTGCGATTGTTATTTACTGATTGTAAATGTTAGGCAAGTCAAAATTGTAGTGTGAATTGTAAGATTTATTTCTCATTTTCAGTGGTGGGGAAAAAAAACAAACTATGATGTGATATTTGCTGTGTTCAAACAAGTGCTCCCTTATTTGTAGAGAATAAGATGTGGAAGCCAGGGCATTTTTATAGCACCATAATGCTTCATTTTTAGAGTCGTGTCATGTTGTGCCACATTTAAAATATTGTCTCTCTTATGATTTTTAAGGATGCACTGGGGATTATTTAGATAATATTTTATTCTGCCCTACAAATAACCCCTCAGGTTTGTATCACTCTCTATAAATTATTTCTCATATCTTTATACACTTATGGTTTGCGGGTTAATTGTATATTTGGATTCAAGCTCTGTAGTATATATAGAAATACTAGAGTACCTGTAGAAAACGATGTAATTGATGCAAAATTCTAAGGCAGCATCCAAGCTCAGATATTCATGTCTGCCATTATTGGACTTTGATTTAAGAAAAAAAAAAAAAGGGCTTTAGTCTCTGTTGCAAATTGGTGTTCTTTTTGCTGTGTGGTGGCCAGGCCTCTTCTATGTCAGACACTAGTTCTGGGTTCACAGGACCCGACTTACCATAGTTTCTAAATGTGACAGCCCCTACAGAAATATTGCTGTGTGAAGAAACATGAGAAATGATTCTCACAGTTACTACCATCCTCCCTCTGGTTGCCTGCTACTTTTCCCGTCTCCTTCCCCAAAGTACACGATGAAGTGTATTTTTGTGTATTTGCCAGTTCTCATGAGCAACTGATGAGAGTGACCATTTTCCATTGGCTCCCTGTTCAGTATAGAAGTGGATATACATTTAATTTATGAAATTAAGAACTTGTATTAGTTTTTTTTCCTTGTACTTTGGGATGTTTAAGGGAAAATCCACCTTAATAAACTTATTTGGGCAGACTCCTTGTCATCAATAAGAAAGTCCTGGCCTGGACAGCTCTGTGAAAATGCAGCAAAAGAGAAAATTGAAAAGCAAACATTATTTTGAATAGATGTTTCATAATACATTGATGGCTGTTTGGACCATAATGTTTCGACTGAACGTTGTGTGTCCAAGCAGAGAGATGGCCAGAGTGAGCGTAATAGTGTTAAAAAAGTAAAAAAAGGACACACAGTTGTATGGCAAACTGCAAACTGAAACTACAAAACAACTTTACCTCATCCAGATATCCATGACCAAATTTGTTTGAAAATGTACACTTGCTAAACCTGAAAAATAGAATTAGAAATAACCAAATATGATGCATGACTAAACATTTAAGTTATGTAGTAGTGATCAGAAAAGTAAATGTCTTTCTAATAAACAAGCAGCAAGGCTTTTTTTTCAATTGATTACCAGTTCTTGTAATGTATAATTATTCATTATTATTGACTTTATTGAGAATTATTAGTTTAACAGTGGTTATGTCTTACTTGTGAACTGCACAGAAACATAGTCTCTGTTACTTTAAAACTTAACTGTTAACTGTTGATTTAACTGTTAAAACTGATGTTTCTGCATTTGCTGCTTGACTAAAATACTGTGCATCGAACTTTACTGGGGCCAGTACCTAGCTACAGTCATCTGGCTATTATTTTGCAACATAGTAGCAAAGATAGAATCTAACTTAATGGTGAGAATTTAGTTATATAATAAATATGCATCACGTTGTATTCAAATGTGAGATCTGGCCTGAAAATCAAACTAAAAATCTGAAAATTTGAGTCTGTTTGAAATTTCAAAATAGAAAATATTCAGAAAACCTGTTGATTTTTGGCTGTGTTGTAGAAATTTGCAATCATTTTATGTCCTTGTTTTACATAGAGGTCGCATGATGTTCCCTGCAACTTCAGTTATAATCTTGATTGTATGAATGGATATGCACTGTTCCTGATTTGATATTTTGTGTTTATTAAGCTAATCTCTTTTGCATGGTAGATCTGATATAAATTAATTACAGTGTCATAATAATACAGTTCAGCCCCACAAAACCCTCAGCTCACACAGAGACACTAATTAAAATAGTCACAATATTATTAGCAAGAAAACCCTTAATGCCCCTCAGAGGATTTTCTGTCTTCAATTTGTTTTGCAATTAATTTCAATAGCAAGGTGCATAGTACCGATTAGCATAAAACCTAGTAGTATACACAAATTCCTTTTGTAATTGTGTGTGACGTTTGTAACTAAGTTGCAAATTGATTTAAGAAATATTTGGGAAAAGTTCTTAAAACTCAAGACATGCCAAAAAAAAAAGTAATGGTGTATTAGTAACACAAACATGGTCACATGGAGTAGGTGCTTTATCAAGCTGACTACAAGGGAGATGTACTCAACACAAGTAATAGTGTTAAGGGAGGGAAGTAATACTTTAGTGCTCATTACCTGTCCAACTGGCTAAATAAATTTTCAAGTACTCCTAGACTTACATCTCTCAGTGAAAACCAATGTTTGAATTTGTGAGGTAGGTTTTCAATATTGTAGCTCAGGAAGAACTCCAAAAAGCTTTTTATGTATTTTGTCGAACTTGATGTTAGAGAATGACTGATCGGTTAATTGAAGAAGGGTGAGTCACATTAGATGACAGTGAGTCATATCTGTGGTTATTTTCCATGTTCGCTCACCCGAATGATGACACAGTGTGTGAAGCCACTTTCCTGGGCCAAAGGAAACAGAATGATTATATGCATTAGTAATTTACTCTGATTTGTTGAATAATTGATTAAAGCAAAACTACACTGGAGATGAGGTAAGGGCAATTGGTACCTGATAGAACTAAAAACTTAGCATGAGCATAGAGATGGCAAATCAAAGGAAATCTTGATAGCTGAGCCACTAGTGAAACCTGTTTTATTTTTTTCTCACTAGGTTAATCCTGCTGTTATTCGACCATGTTGGGGTTTCTGATTGAGCTGCATTCTCCGGTTGCACAACGAGGCCTTACATCACACCCTCTCTTTTCCATCTCATTAGTCTACACACCTTTCTTTTGATGCAGCTGCTGCCTCACCGTAACTGTCAGCAGCAACTGTCCATCATATAACTTAGATTTCAGGCTATTAGGGCCACATCAATGGCAGCCGGCAGCCTGCCAGCCTGCAGCCAGCCATATTGGCACAGTATCATGTTCCGTTTCATTGATTCTGAAAGCACTCTCATGTTCAACTTATTAAGGAATAGGCATGGTTTTGAAATGGGGATAAAAGATTGTGTTCTAATTAAGAGGGAACATGTTTTTTTTTTTTTTCCTTTACCCAAAAACTACAATCAGGATGTCAGTGTTTGGAGCTTTAAAGAGTGAAGAAAAGTTTGTATTTCATTCTGAATGTTAGGTACAACTACTGCAGTTACACTAAACCCCATGACATATTTCGTTTTTTGATTAATTTGTAGCTCTAGTTTCTTCTTCTTTAAGCAAATTATTGTTCTGGCAGTACTCCTTTGAGTCCAAGTGCTTTATGGTATCTATCTGGCAAACTAGAATAGGCACCCTAATCATTTGATATATAATATAGCGATATGTGCATCCCTTGTTTGATTGCCAGCTGTGGTCATGCACTAAAGCCACAAAAAGGCAATAGGGCAACCACTTCTGTTTAGTAATATCCGCCTGCGAATGGAGCCAGATGTGTTTATTGATGACATGAAGTTAATTTCTGTGGGTTTGACTGCAAACTCCATAGAAGCAGGAATTAACAGCTTCAGATTGTCTGTGTCAGAGGTCTGAAGGAGGCACTTGTTCATCATTAACCCTGTACCAGCCTCCAGTAACCCATCATGGATATGATGACAGTTGAAGCATTCACATGACCGTTTCCATTTTCCTGATGCTCACATCTGTCACCTGTCATTTCCTTTTGTGTGACTGTAGGATTCCCTTCAAGATTGGACAGCCAAAGAAGCAGATCATCTCTAAAACTGTAAGTCAGCTGCTGAATAAACTAACTTATAGATCACTCACAATTTAAAAGGATTTAGAGTATATAATGTAAAAACTGTACACAAACTAATAAATAGAAAGCACTATTTTTTTTAAAACATAAAGGCTCAATTGTGAAGGTTTAGTTTTACAAATTGGTATATACAAGAAGTCTAGTAGTCTAAATAATGTCATCAGAATGCCTGACTTGAGAGACTGATTAGATGCCAAGTTGTCTGAGCCATGGAAGGGGGCAGAGGTGGTTACCTTGAAGTGACAGTCAGTGGGTGTTCATTTTGCTGGAGAAAACCACTTCCAGTTTAATGGGTCTGTGGCTCGACAGACACTGTCAGACTGGGTTTCCAGCTTCCTGGCCATCCTAGACAAAAAAACAGGGAGTGGGCTAGTGGCAGCCCAATTAGATGATCCAGGAGCAATAAAGTGTCAGTATCCTTCCTCGTAGTTTTGGCCACTGTTTAAATCCAGGAGCCCACAGAACCACAAGACAGGAACCCATGCTGCCTCTGTAACCTGCTCTGCAAACATAGTTGGACAAACTGTTTTGGCCCATGTTGACGCTGGGTACTTGTACTCAAGAGTATTTTACCTGTCTTTCCACAAGAACTCAGGAAAGTTACAATTCTGTGGTCTGAGCCCCGAAAAAGTCCCTTATCCTGGTTGAGCACAAGGGCCCATGAACTATTGGGTTAAAAGGGTAAATAGTTAACCATGGTTAGACTTTGTGACCAATACAATTTATGCCGTTGTTCATTCAGACTACAAAAAGCACTAGATTTACTAGTGTGGATTACACCTTAACCACTTTTGTCACTATTCAATTTATTCTCAGCATTTTAAAAAATGGGCTCACAGAAGTTCACGAAAGATGAAATGAAACCTGTACTTTTTTTCCTTTATTTTTTTTTAGGTTGAAAGAGACTTCGAGCGAGAATATGACAAACTCCAAAAGTAAGTCCAAAGTGGGGTTTATAAGGGGTGTATGAAGCAATTTCCCATTTAAACCAGTTAATTATTGTAAAAATGACAGTTAAAACTATTCTAGAGATATCTAGATCTAGTATTATTTAAAAAAATATATTGAACTTCTTCAGAGAAGTGTGTTGTAAGAAATATGTATCAGCCATAGTATAATTTAGCGAATCAAACATAGCGTTTGAGAGCTTTTCACAAATTTATACGTGTTGATCCAAACTTGGATAGTTGTTGTGTGTTACACAATTATTGTGTAATTTTACTTGACATGTAGCTATTTTGGTTTAACATGTTTACAAAGAACCTTAAGAAACTAACACTTAACATGTGCCTCATTGTACATACAGTATTTTTGTCCCACACAATTTGCCAGTTCCTGCTATGTTCTTCTCAACATTTAACTGTGAAAGGACCCACGTTTGAGCTATGGTGGAGTCTGAAATTAAAAATTGTGAAAGAGACCTTACTTTTGGTTAGAACCTCTAATAAACCCAAATTTAAGATAGTTGTAGATAAAAAAAAAAACAAAACATAATTATTTTACAT
>KV751368.1:425637-439794 GCA_001698575.1 Mola mola | reverse complement strand
AACTTAAAACACATACATTTAACCGTAAATTTTAACTTAAATTTGAATTATTTAACTGTTGACAGGTATTATTTAGCCACTCTGCTTTGAATTGAGATATCAGTGTCCATACGAAAAACATGGGAGATACGGGTTTAGAGCACTTAAGAACCCAAGACTAGCAAGCTCAGTTCATCTGAGCCTCCTTTCACTGGAAGGCTGAGGTTATAGAAACTCCCTGAGGGCTGTGCAGAATGAGTGGGAGCACCATTTTCTTCTTAGGTTTTGTTGAGTAGGAGGGCCCATTATCAGGAAGGTGTGGTGCCAATAGACCTTATAGATGAGTCAGAGCAGTAGGCATGTACAGACATTCAGGTTCTCCACCCTAGAGATCTATATCGACACAAAGTGTTACATCTGTGACCTAAATATACTTGGTGTGCTTCACGATGCTTTGAGCTTTTGAGCTCTGTCCACTTGTCAAAAGGTAATTTTGGTGTTGTTTGACTTTAGTGTTCTATGGGATTGATAATTGTAATTATACCTGTGTAGTAGTAACTGAAATATATTTTTTGGTTCAGAAAAGTAAAACAAAAATTTCTTGATAAGTAACCCATACATTTTTAAATAATTACCACTGGATGATTGTGAATATAGGCCCAACACTGGGGCACTAGGGCAAGGAATGCAGCTGTTCCACTGGCAGACATGCCACAACCTTGTGTAAATCCTCTTAAAGTACAGGTAGAGGCACTATCTAAAGGCGTGGGTCTGTGTTTACGGAGAAGTTTTAACTAACAATCCCATCTCCATGGTTGAAATATATTATCAATGTCTGATTTTATTACTCCAGACTGTTACCTGTGTCAGCAAGTGTACAAGACTGTTTTTACTCCATTGTTACAAATGGCAGTGAGATATCCATTCAAACAAATTCTAGTTGCATAGTTTTAATTATTATCACAAAGGCGGAAACAAAAATGACTCAAAACAATAAAAGTATAATACATAAAGACAGCGAGACAGTGATCTGAACTCATCACTGCCCATTCCTCCTCTACATGTGTGCTTTAAATGTAATTATTATGGCAGCCTATGCTATGTAAAAAGGAAGAGGTCTTCTATTTGTTGAATAAATCCCATCTAAACTATTGCTAATAATACTGAATATATTGTGAGTGGCATTTGGTGCAATATGAAACATGTACTTCTAAATATCTGCAATGTAAGACCATGTCATGACTTACATGGATGACATCAAATTTGAGAGAGAAGGCAAGAAGTTACTGAGGAGATTGTTCTGACAGTGTCTTTTTTTTCCTGTGGTGTGAACAACAAAGATGGAGTTGCATCATTTTACTGCAAATGACATTTTTGGACCTCCATCTGGTCTGTGTTGATTTGATTGCAAAATTCTAAAACACGTCAAGAACAAGCAAAAGCATGTAGAAAACAAGTTATGATATAAATATATCTGTGGAGATTTTCAGTCATCTGCGTCATGGTAGTCTTGGTGTTTCAGCCGAAAAGAAACTGGACATGTAGTTCCTTGAAGACTTTGCCTCTAGGCTTCTTCGATTCTAAGTTCCTGGTAGGGAGTCCCCAGTTTTTAACCTTGCGGAAGATCCTCTCACTTAAGGTATTGGGCAAAGGGTACAAGACCCCGCCCCCAAATCTGTGTGTCCTCCTTTTACAGGGGCAATGCTAATCTTCTCTGTATTGATTCCAATTTATCATATGTGCTGCCTGAGCAAGCACATCAGAAATTAACTGAAAATAGAACTGAAAAAGCCTCTTGGATAAGAGGCGAAACTTATTCAAAGAACTACAAGTCCAGTTGCATTCACCTGAAACACCTACACCGTTATGATATAAAATAATAATTGTTTTTTAGCTTTTTTAGCCTTAGATCCTAAATCCTCAGAGTTTTATAGTCCTGTTAAGCCTACAGACAAATTAGTAAATAAAATCACAGTCTAGTATTTGTAATAGGGCTGTTAATGTTGATGCCTTAATAATGCTTAGACATGATGCAGCAGGAACCTTGTGGATGGAAAGCAGAAATGGATAAAGAGAAGTTCAGCTTCAAAGCCATGCCAGATGTTTCTCATGACAAGACCAAAGTTATTTGTATTTACTGTTGATGTGAATTGAGTTACCATACCATTCGCTGGCCAAGCACACAATGAATGCAGAGAGCTCTTCTCCTCTTGGTAAAGGCAAACCACGCTGGATCGTTTGCAACACAGATAACTGAGGGGCATACTACGAAGCAGCTTCAAAAGAGCCAGGCTTTCATTGTGAGAGCTGGCTTGACAAACCCTTAAGTAGAGATTATAGGTATCAGAAACTTTCTTTATAAACTCAGGTGCCCAAAATCTATATTTCATAGAGGAATATGGTGAAGAGTAGTATTAATAAAAAGGGAAATGCTGTTATTAGCCCACTTAAGATGAAACTCGGAACATAACCTGGTCTGGTTATGACCAGGTTATGTTGGCAGCATGAGGTACCATGGTGATCTAGCCAGGTTTAAAGAGAACCCACCTGACAACACAGACAACCCTGACTTTCTGCTCAACATTGCTAAGACTCTAATTTCGCTTCTTATTACACCCCTCTGAACGACCCTACAACCAACAAACTTTAAACAGTGATAGCTAAATGGGTGGCTACAGCTTGCAGGCCAATTAACATTGTGGAGGACAGGGGTCTGCTTGAAATAATACCGCATCCAACGACTGCACATATGCTTTGCCTTCAAGAGCCACCACTGTAACCACGATACAAAACTTGTATAAGGATGAAAAGCTAAAGTGGAGGAGACATTGGAACAGACAAACACTGTTGCACTCACCAGTAACTACTTTATGTCTCCCAGTAATCACAGTTACCTTGGGGTCACAGCACATTATTTTGACCTACAGTGGGAACTTCAGTCACATGCTTTGACCCTTATAAAGACAGAGGTCCGTGTACTCATCTGTTGTTACTTGTTGAGTTTGATGGCCATGTTACGCTTTCAGCATATTTTTTGAGCATGCAGAATAAGCATGAGAATATTCTAGAAAGTACTTGTCATAGTTTTGGATTGTTGCAATAATAACAAACACAATACATTTGCATAAAAAAAGCATATTTGTGACCTCCCATGTTGATATGAGTATTAAAAACTTGAAAAATATCCCTTTAAGGTAAATTTAGAACAGATACAAAATGTCGGATTAGTTGTGAGTCAACTATGGACAATCATGCAGTTAATTGCAATTAAATGTTTTAATCCAATGACAGCCTTCATTTTTAATTTAATGCATTGTGACAGGGCTTATACCACAAATGTTAGGTTTTGCTAATCTTTGAACAGTTAATCATGAAAACACGTTATTGCGTTTACATTTTGCACTGTGTCTGAATTTAGATGTTTAGATTTGAATGAATTGAACAATCAGTTTTATGAGCGTATTTTTCCCTTTTTTGGTTTGAACTTCTTCATTGCTCTCCTGGTATTGTTTTGTATGTTCTATCCACCTACTAAAAGCTTCAGTGATAAATGAATAATAATTCTGAGGTTCAGTATTCCTTAGCCCTACATCCACTATTGAGGCAGTCACATTCATTTTTGGTTCATGCACCTGTGGGTATTCTGGAGCAACCCACTGCTTGTTTGTTTCCCAGCCACTAAAACCTGTAATTGGAGGCAACTGACAACCATTTTTGGTTTGTGTAGCAATATGTGTTTCAACAGTGTCTTAAAATCTTCTAGCCAATGGCCATAGAGCCCCCTCCCAAAAATCATATAGGGTTCCTCAGATAATATCCCCCCAGCTAATATAATGCCCCAAAGCAAAGATGGAAATGAAACCCCATCACATTTGCTTTTTTTATCACATCAGGAGAAATAATATGACAGCACTCTCAGGGGAGATTCTAAACCCCTCGTTTGCCTTAATTGATATAATGAATGGCATGTGTTTTCAGCCTCCATAGTGTGATAATTGCCATTTTAAACACCCATCAATTGAATTTGTGCAGTGCAATGATTGAAGACATTAATGCGTTTGAGTGCAAATGTAGTTGACAGTAACAAGAAGGATTCCCTGTATTATTAATTGGCTAACAGATGTAATAATGTTTTTTGTGGAATCAATGAAATGTGTAATTCCCTTTCAAGTTTTTTTCTTTTTATGCTAATTTCCTTTTCTAGGTGTTTGGTTTGGATTTTTTCTTTGTCCACGGTTAAACATCTTGAGTAGATGGAAGAGGTTTTGAATGTTATGTCAACTAATTATGATAATGCTGTAAAGAGAGGGTACTTTGTTTATGTTTGTCAGTTTTGTCATATTTTTCTCTTTTGTTTCTGTCTAATGCCATTATCTGTTACACATTTTAGCCTATATTTCCCATTGTTATCGGTGCTATAGATGCTTGACTTTATTACAAGACAGCAGGCTGAAAATCATTTTCATTTTTACTTCTTATTGTCTTACAGGCTGGAGGATCAGACAAAAAAGCTTCACAAGGATATGAAGAAAAGCACTGAGGCTGATTTAGGTGTGTTACTGCCGGGTGTGCCATTGATCTCCACTTGTTCACGAACATACTTGATGTTGCTTGGCAGGTTTTTCAGGGCTAAAAACATGTTTGGTTGTCCTGACATGAGAGAGCGCGAGAATTCACCTTAATCTTATATGGGTTTTTCGCGCTATTGTTCTGTGTGTGTGTCTTTTGTATTTATGATCTTTTTATGCAGTGTTCATTTAGGGCTCGAGCTGTCTACTGTTTCTGCCTTCATTTATTCATGCAATTGTTAAGCAAAGAGGACATGTTTTGGCTTTTTTTTTTTTTTTTTGCTTATTTGTTGGTTTTGGAGTAGTGTATTTGGGAAGCAACAGTAGACATGGCTTGTGGTAAATAGTCAGTTGTGGGGGTGGAGGTGCTGGGATGGATTGAGGAGAGAGAGGCTTCTTCATATCCTCTCCTTTGTGCTCTGGAATATGGATGTCTGCATCATCAAAGTGTCATAGCTGTCAGGCCCTCATTATCGTTAATGGATTCCATCTGTTGCACAGGTCCCATCTCCACTAACTGATTCTAGACAAAGAACTGGACTTACTCTGCACGTCAGCACTGGATGCAATGCACTGATTTCAATATTGACCATCATTAATCAAGTCAAGGGTTCCGATATGTAGAGCTCTACTGAACTCATTGCCAATTAGCTGGTGAGGGCAATAATATCTTTAAAGGGCTACTACAGTTCAAAACTTGGATTAGAATGAGATGATAAAAGACAACATAAAAAAATAGCATGGATAACCTTGCTTTTCTTACTGAGAATTTGTGCATATTGTTTCAGCCCCAGGTTACCACAAGCGACTTCAGTTATTTGCACACTACTACTACAAATAATTAAGTCACTGCCTTCAAGTCACCTTGTGATTTTCATGACCCTATAACCAACATGTCTCTCAGTTATGTCAGATAATACCAAATCAAGCAATTTGTTACTTGTCAAATAAAGAGAGAGGCAGAAAGGCTACACCACAATAATTGATCAGTTGAAAATTGGTCTTGAGAGAATCCCAAGGTAGTGTGAAAAGACTGTTATACTTCATGAAGCCCATTTTCACCACAGCCTCTCCTGTCAGTCCGTGTCTCCTCCTCCATGAAGCTCATTTATTTTTACTGTGAAGCCATAATCTGATATGTGCTCTGTGTCTAAACAAAGTGGCATGAGTGCAGATTAACCGCAATTTATGCTGTCACTGTAGAATCATTGCAAAGATTCGTGGTGCTCTGTTGAATATTCAACACGGCAGCCAGCCCCACCAACTCCTCAGCACTGAGCCATTCCACTTTTGCTCTTTAGTTTTTTTATTTCTAAAACCTCACTTTTAAAACCTTACCACATTCAAACATATACACTGATGAAATGTTTCAACAATTGCCCCCAAGAAAAAATGGGAAAAAATGCTGCCACTGAATTAGAAAAGTGATCATTTATTTGGACTGTGATATACACCAATGTCTTTTCACAAATTACTTAAAAACTATTAACAGTATCCTGTTCTTTATGTGTATTTTGTGTGTGTCAGCCATGTCCAAAGCAGCAGTGAAGATCTCTGCAGACCTGCTGAGTAATCTGCTGTGTGAGCAGGACCAGGCCTTCCTGGAGTCCATGACTGCATTAGATACAGCCATGAGGCGCATGGATGCCTTCAACCAGGAGAAGGTCAGACTCAACCCCTCAGTGTTTTTAATGTTTATATCACTATCCTCCTGTTGCTCTGCTTTGCCATTGGCACTGACACCATTTGATTGATATCAAGGTGGGAAATGTTTTTCCTCAGACATAAAGTTTTAAAAAAATAGATTAATTTTTTAAATGCATATTTTTGTATTTGTCATTATTATGCCACCCAAATTGTATGTTTTTCCTTCTGCTGTTTTTGAAAAGTATCTGTGTCATCATCCTCTATAAGCTGAAGCAACTGGTTATCAGCTGTGAAAACTGATGCATTTGTGACTCACTGGTGTCTAAAATAACTTTTAAAATGGAAAGGCCTTGTCTCAATAGGACAATATGCCCTACAACCAAATTCATGGATGCATACGGCTGTTTGCAATGCACGTAGTGAACATTTCTAACTTTTTTTTATGATATTTAAGACAAATTATAGTAAAAAGTGTCCTTTCATTTCTTAGAAAAAAAGGACAACATAAAATAATTTTTCCTCTCTTTTCAGTTTTGAGGTAGAAAGTTTTTAAGGGTTTAGATCCAAACTATCTTTGCATCTTTGCCTTTTGTAGAGTTACTCTGCTAGCTTGACAAAAATATGATCCATCTGGGTTTTGTTTTTTTTTTAAAATATGTGTCCTCTATTGCAGCACATTTTTTTTTATCATATCTCCGTTTGTGACAGCCGTGACCAGAGGCATTATGTGTTCAAGTTGTCCATATGTACATCCCATGCTTGTGAAAGCGCTATCTCAGGAAGGCTTTGAGGAAATTTATTTAAATTTGGCACAGACTTTCAAGAAACAGACTTGGATTTTGGTGGTCAAAGGTGAAGGTCTCCATGACTATAAAGAGCTGATTATATGAAGCCAGTTTGCTTTCTTTGACCTGAGAAGCACAGTATCAAGATACTCCAATACTCTAACTGGCGGTATCTTTAGAGACGCTTTGGGATTTGCCAATAGGCAAAGACTTCATGCTCATGTTGCTCCTGGGTAGAGCCACATCTTCACCGATTTTAGACATTTTTATGCCTCTTCAATAGTGATAGCAGTGGCCAGTTTGTGCTACAGAATTTGCTTTGTTGGCCAAACCTGTGAAAATACTATTAATGTACATATACAGAGAAAGACAATTTTATTGTTTCTCTTGATGAACTTAAATACTCGTAGTCAAAGAAAAAGGTAGCACTCAACCACAAACTCATTGGTTTTGCTGAGATTGAGTTTTGGATGACAATCCCTATGACTCCTCTGTACTCCTTTGGAGAATAGTCTGTAAGTGAATGGAGCATGTTACTCCAATGAAATTATTCACTGGAGCTATCTTGAAGTGTTTAGTAGGAAGCAACCGGACTTCTTATCTTGTGACTTATCTTGTGATTTATCTTGTCACAAGATAAGAAGTCCAGTTGCTTCCTACTAAACACTCCGAGATTAAGATGACCTGAATGACTGAGAACCTTCCACAGACTCACTGGAGCCATGTTTGTCAGTATAGTGATGGCCTTTTTTTAAAAACAAAAAATGAATATTCGTTTCGTTTCGTTTTGTTTTCTGCTGCTTATCCGGGTCCGGGTCGCGGGGGCAACAGCCTGAGCAGGGACATCCAGACGCTCCTCTCCCCAGCCACTTCCACCAACTCCTCCGGGGGGACACCAAGACGTTCCCAAGCCAGCCGAGAGATGTAATCTCTCCAGCGTGTCCTTGGTCTGCCCCGGGGTCTCCTCCCGGATGGGCATGCCCGAAACACCTCCCCAGGGAGACGTCCAGGAGGCATCCTGACCAGATGCCCGAACCACCTCAACTGGCTCCTCTCAACGCGGAGGAGCAGCGGCTCTACTCTGAGCTCCTCCCGGATGTCCGTGCTCCTCACCCTATCTCTAAGGCTGAGCCCAGCCACCCTGCGAAGGAAGCTCATTTCGGCCGCTTGTATTCGCGATCTCATTCTTTCGGTCACTACCCAGAGCTCATGACCATAGGTGAGAGTTGGGACGTAGATTGACCTGTAAATTGAAAGCTTTGCCTTCTGGCTCAGCTCTCTCTTCACCACAACGGACCGCTTCAGCGTCCGCATCACTGCCGACGCTGCTCCAATCCGTCTGTCAATCTCCCGCTCCATTTTCCCCTCACTCGTGAACAAGACCCCGAGATACTTGAACTCCTCCACTTGGGGAAGCGACTCTCCCCCGACCCAGAGTGGGCAATCCACCCTTTTCCGGCTAAGAACCATGGCCTCAGATTTAGAGGTGCTGATTCTCATCCCCGCCGCTTGACACTCAGCTGCAAACCGTCCCAGTGAGAGCTGGAGGTCACTGTTCGATGAGGCCAACAGGACCACGTCATCTGCAAATAGCAGAGACGGAATCCGGAGGCCACCGAACCCGACTCCCTCCGCCGCTTGGCTGCGCCTAGAAATTCTGTCCATAAAAATTATGAACAGAACCGGTGACAAAGGACAGCCTTGGCGGAGACCAACCCTGACTGGGAACGGGTCTGACTTACTGCCGGCAATGCGAACCAAGCTCTGACTCCGACAATACAGAGATTGAATAGCCCGTAACAAAAGGCCATCTACCCCATACTCCCGGAGCACCCCCCACAGGATACCTTGGGGGACACGGTCATAAGCCTTCTCCAGATCCACAAAACACATGTGGACTGGTTGGGCAAACTCCCATGCCCCCTCCAGTACCCTCGTGAGGGTATAGAGCTGGTCCAGTGTTCCACGGCCAGGACGAAAACCACATTGCTCCTCTTGAATCCGAGGTTCAACTAGCAGCCGCACTCTCCTCTCCAGCACCCTGGAGTAGACCTTCCCAGGGAGGCTGAGGAGTGTGATTCCCCGGTAGTTGGAACACACCCTCTGGTCCCCCTTCTTGAAAAGGGGGACAACCACACCTGTCTGCCACTCCAAAGGCACAGTCCCCGATGTCCACGCAATGTTGCAGAGGCGTGTCAACCATGACAGCCCTACAACATCCAGAGCCTTCAGGAGCTCGGGACGGATCTCATCAACCCCCGGGGCGCTGCCGCTGCGGAGTTGTTTGACAGCCCCGGCGACCTCGACCCCAGTGATGGGAGGGCCCAGCCCAAAGTCCTCCGGCTCTGCCTCTTCTTCAGAATGCGTGTTGGTGGGATTGAGGAGATCTTCGAAGTATTCCTTCCACCGCCGAACTATAGACTCAGTTGAGGTCAGCAACTCCCCTCCCACACCGAAGACCGTGTGGACGGGGTTCCGCTTTCCCCTCCTGAGTCGCCGAACAGTTTGCCAGAATTTCTTCGGCGCCGACTGGAAGTCTTGTTCCATGGCCTCACCAAACTCCTCCCACACCCGGGTTTTTGCCTCAGTGACCACCCGAGCCGCAGATCGCTTGGCCTGCCGGTAGCTGTCTGCTGCCTCGGGAGTCCCACAGGCCAACCATGACCTGTAAGTCTCCTTCTTCAGCTTGACGGCCCCTTTCACCTCTGGTGTCCACCAGCGGGTCCTGGGATTACCGCCACGACTAGCACCAGCGACCTTGCTACCACAGCTTCGAGCAGCCGCCTCGACAATGGCAGCGCGGAACATGGCCCACTCAGACTCCATGCTCCCCACTACCTCCGGGATGTGGTTGAAGCTCCTCCGGAGGTGGGAGTTGAAGACCATTTTCACAGGGTCCTCAGCCAGACGTTCCCAGCAGACCCTCACTATTCGCTTGGGCCTACCTGGTCTGTCCGGCTTCTTCCCCCGCCACCTGATCCAACTCACCACCAGGTGGTGATCAGTTGACAGCTCTGCTCCTCTCTTTACCCGAGTGTCCAGCACATACGGTCGCAGATCAGATGATACGACTACAAAGTCAATCATTGACTGTCGACCTAGGGTGTCCTGGTGCCAAGTGCACTTATGGACACTCTTATGGCTGAACATGGTGTTAGTTATGGACAAACTGTGACTAGCACAGAAATCCAATAACTGAACACCACTCGGGTTCAGATCGGGCAGTCCGTTCCTCCCAATCACACCCCTCCAGGTCTCGCTGTCATTGCCCACATGAGCGTTGAAGTCTCCCAGTAGGACGATGGAGTCCCCAGTAGGGGCACTCTCCAGTACCTTTTCCAAGGACTCCAAAAAGGGTGGGTACTCTGAACTGCTATTTGGCGCATAGGCACAAACCACAGTCAGGTCCCGTTCCCCAACCCGAAGGCGCAGGGAAGCAACCCTTTCGTCCACGGGGGTAAACTCCAACACATTGGCTGAGAGCCGGGGAGCTATTAATAAGCCCCCGCCTGCTCTCCGCCTCTCACCTGGGACAACTCCAGCATAGAACAGAGTCCAACCCCTCTCAAGAAGACTGGTTCCAGAACCTGAACTGTGCGTTGAGGTTAGGCCGACTATATCTAGCCGGTATCTCTCAACCTCACGCACAAGCTCAGGTTCCTTCCCCATCAGAGAGGTAACATTCCATGTTCCGATAGCCAGCTTCAGCAACCGGGGATCGGACCGCCAAGGCCCCTGCCTTTGACTGCCACCCGATCCACATAGCACCGGACCTCTATGGCTCCTCCTGTGGGTGGTGGGCCCACATGAGGACGGACCCATGTTTCCTTTTCAGGCTGAGCCCAACTGGACCCCATGGAAAAAGGCCCAGCCACCAGGCGCTCGCCTACGGACCCCTTCCCCAGGCCTGGCTCCAGGCCGGGGTCCCGGTATCCCTCCGGGCAGGGTACACAAGTCCTTGTTATTATTCACCATTATAGAAGTCTTCGAAATTAATATTCTCTTTTATTAAATTCTTTCCAAGTATTCAAATATTATAAGTCTGAACAGACATGGATGTGAACTAACTTGACTGGCTGGCTGAGGTATACAACATGTAGCTGTATTTGTATTGTGATATGTAGATTATTTGTAGATTTAGAGTACATTTGTCATAATCTTCTTGTTTTTTCTCTCCTGTATGTAATTTCCTTTGGGCCAACCATAGATAGGCATACAATTCTTTCCAGAGCTGTAGGCTGTACAACTTACAATACGTACCCTTTCCTCACTCTCTCGGCAGTAAAGATCGTTTCTGGCTGTTAGACCTCCAGATTATTTGCCGGTTCACATCAGGTTTTTGATTAGAATCATTGCCAAAGGTAATTATAATATGAATCATAGTGGCACCGCATGTGTACATCCTGAAGATACTACACTGTGATGGGTAGACTTTTAAAGAGGAAAAACTAAAACACAACACAGGAGCTCATACTAAGGCATATAGTGATTGACTTTTCTTGACTCATTGCCCTGCTGTTATGTGTTCTGTGCTTTTGACTTTATTGCCCTAAAAATATTCCCCTTTCTTTTCACATTTGGTTGTGTATCAGAATGACTTTTTTGACCATAACATTTGTGAATAAAAATGAATACTTTTCTACAAAGTGTATTTTTTTTTGTATTTCATGGTTGAAAATAGCATATCATCAGGATTTCTTCAGAGGGGAGTTGAGTGGGTACCCAACTCTCCTCTCCCCTCCGGGGTTAGGAGGGGGGTTCAATGTCTCCTACACTGGTTTGTGCACCGGTTTTGTGCAAAGTGGACTCAGTTTTCATATAAAATGTAACCATAATATTTTCCCCCCAGGATATTATGTTATCAACCTAAGTATGATGAGTTATTAGATAAATCTCATCACGCAGTATGTTGATAGATCCACATTTTTAATGTGATTTGTCAAAAACTTCCTTTGTCAGACTTTGCATTATATTAAATGAAGCTAAACTTGCTCACTGTACTATAGCAGTTACTTCTATCTTTTCCCCATTTTTTAGCTTTATAACATACCAGTGTTTCAGAATGGCTTTGCTTACAGCTCATGAAATTTTACTGTAGCAATTTTGAGTGACTAGACAAAGCAGAATGTAGGTTGGTCAGAGCATGTCGGTTTGTGACCCGAGGTGCGTATGTTCCAGGACTTGGCTTGGTTGCGTGCCCAGGAGAGCACTCCTGCCAGTTCCACTGTTTTCAGTATGTCTTTAACAATTTTCAGATTTTATACAATATCACTTACAGCTCATGAAATTTTACTGTAGCAATTTTGAGTGACTAGACAAAGCAGAATGTAGGTTGGTCAGAGCATGTCGGTTTGTGACCCGAGGTGCGTATGTTCCAGGACTTGGCTTGGTTGCGTGCCCAGGAGAGCACTCCTGCCAGTTCCACTGTTTTCAGTATGTCTTTAACAATTTTCAGATTTTATACAATATCATTTTAATTTTTTAAAAATTTTTTTTTTTTTTTTTTTTTTTTTTTTAATTTGGCTGTCTGTCTTTAGATTTTTTTACTGAAGATCTTTCACATGTGATGCCACACACATTTGACTGTTACCTGTTACTGTCAACCTCTAACTTTCCACCTTAGTTGAAAACCAAAATCTCACTTGCCTCCCTTTTCCTACTTGGCTAAAATTGCAACCTGGGAGATCAGGACATTGGTGCATCCTGCTTCAGCTATGCCCTCCATAACTAAACTAAACCCTCATCAAATAAATCATCACTCATTTTAATAAGATTTCGTGTTTCCGCATTTTAAACATGCATTAGCAAAAAAGGCACATCTCAGTTTTATACCTAGGTATATATCAGTTCATAACCTTTTTGTACGATTTGGCTTGAGAGTCGTGTCTGATCAACTCAAGTAACCCTTCATCAACATTACCAGCTATGTTCTAAATATGTTCATTTGAATTAATTTCACAATAAATGTTATTTTTACAATTAATCACATTAAAGCAGAAATAATAGTGGATGTTAAAATATTGCCATACAGTTCACGTGTTCATTTTTATCTTTTAGGTAAACTTACATTGATAGTACAGATATGGAGCAGAAAAATCCTATATGTGTTCATTATTTTTAGTGAACAATTTCATCTCTCCTACTAGTTCTCAATAACACTTGACTTAATATGTAAATGTACTTTTCAAATCAAATCTTTATGAAATTAGTTAGGAATTTTAGTCCTTTCAATAACCCCTAGGCCAGTGCAGAAATACTCTTATGGTAGAAGTACCTCAGGTTAGGTATTCTCAGATGAATAGATTCATTGTAATTCCATCTTGTAGCTCCTTGCTTGTTTCGTTTGTTTATTTGTTTGTTTTTTGCCTCCGTTAAGCTCTATGACTGGAACATGTTTGACAGTGATTCAGCTAGGCAGCACAGTTTTTCATATGTGAACGATAACAGTCGCAAACTGTATTGACTTGGTCATATATATATATATATACACTCTTTGATCCAGAGTGGATTTTGACAGTGAGATCACACCTGATCTTTTTCTGCACTTCTTTCAGTCTCACTAAATAAAAATCCTCGACTTACACAATGTTCACTTCCAGGTTTGGGCAGGGCTGTGTGGCTTCTTTTGTAGAGTGGCTAAAAGTGAGCTCAAGGCAATATAGTGATTGTGAGCACTTTTCGGCAGTCTACTGTGTGAAATATCACCTTTGGTTTTCTAGGTGCTAGGTGTTTAAAATTCGACTCTCTTGAACACTACTTGAGCTTCTCCCTTCCAGCTGATGGTTGATTCTGATGGTACCAGCAGCAAACCCTATCGCTTCAGCAAAACAGACACAAAAGCATCCACCCTTTGCTCTTCTCTGTGTTGAGACGAGATGTTCTGCCGCAGGACCTGCAAGTGAGAGAGCCAGCAGATAAAACGTGTTGCGATAATGAAGGCAGCAGTGGCTCAGGTCTGTGTGTTTATTCTGGGGCTGAGGAGGGCGCACAGCCCCGCCGGCACACTGCTGCTGAAGCTGAGCCCCAGTGTAGATGGCGGCAGTGCAGTAGAGGATGCTCCGTTTGGAGGGATATTGATTTCCTCTGCGATCTGTGTGTATTTTTGGGAGGCCTGTGTGCCAGGATGGCCTCTGCCCCGTGACTCACTGATGGAGACTACAGCTTGAGCATCGGCCTCA
>KV751368.1:400191-412694 GCA_001698575.1 Mola mola | reverse complement strand
ATCCTGGCAGAGGTGAACATACACACTTGCTCACTTCCAGGAAACTAGATCATGATATAATCTGCCAACAGACTAATGTCTAATCTTACTGGAAGCCACTGGCCCACGTCCCCTGAGTGCAGCCAGCCATCACTGTCCAAAGCTTCAGAGGTCCTCTCAGGGTCCTTCAGGTAGCCTTTGAACACACTGGGGCCACGCATGCAGATCTATGGGGACAAAGCCGTGAGCGAGCCGTATATGAGCAGGCAGCAGACGGCCTGGTAATATGTACAAACACCATTGCATCTTGTTTGTGTCACGAGACCAGCTCACCTCTCCATCTCCATTCTTAGCGTAGTAGTTCATTTCAGGGATGTCCACCAGCTTCACCAGGGAACAGGGCAACGGAGCACCAACGTGACCTGATTAAGACGAGCACGCACATCCATTAAGGACAGGATGAACAAGCGTGACCACGAATGACAAAAGAGTGAAGAACGAAACAGTTTGCTCACCTGCACTCCAGTCTCCCGGCATCGAAAATGTGCAGCCCGCAGTGCACTCCGTCTGGCCATAACCCTCGAAGATGTAGCAGCCCAGGACGGCTCTGAGGAAGGACAGCACAGTGGGGGAGATGGGAGCTGAAGCGGTGAGGACGAACCGCAGATTACCTCCGAAACTGGCCTGAAGAGCGAGAGAAGGATGAAAGATTAATGATAAATACAATCATGCGTTGGATAAAAGAGAAATCTTTAATTGCGTTTCTCCAGACGACAACACAGCACAGCAGGGCAAGGGACCGCCATCACCAGCCCTCCATGTTGGTAGTGTAGTAAAAATTACAAGATCAAATTGGAAGCCCAGGCCCCATATGGGGTAAACACGTTTCATTTAAAAAATAACAATACAGGGAGATAAAACAGCAATAATTCTAATTAAAGTACAGAGACTCTTAATGTTGTCAGGTTTAGAGAAGACAAGCTTGGGACTCTACAAATGTCATGTGTTGGCATGTTTCTATTCAAGGACAGAGGATCTGGCCAACAGGATAGTAGACAGGTCCGAACAACAAAATTCAATTTTAACAGCATTTTCATGATAGACCATATTTTCCCATCTGCACTGATCACAGTGAGCCAGAATCTCTCAGTTCTTGTTCGTCCGCGTGCCTCCATTAAACTCCCAATGGACCAATATGCTCCGAGTGATTTTGGCATTGACTGCTGGAATAGTTCTCTTGTAAAGTTTGGATCCAATTTTGTTGACTATTTGTGAGGCTGCTGGCCTACATGTGTGACTATTATGCAGGGCAAAAATATAAATAGTGTCCTGGATTAACAGACAATATGCTGCTAAAGGCTGGTGTGATGGCTGGCTCTTAGGAGGTTTTAACTGTAGACCTGCAGCAACAGTGTGAAGTGAAAACTGACCTGAATCCTGTTGAACAGCAGTTTGTCCCACAGACTGTTGTTGCGTACGACCCCGCTGCGGAGGTCTGCCTGCTTCCTCCTCACAGCGTAGTGAAGCAGAGCACGTCGCAGCGGAGAGGTCACAGAACTCAGGATCTCGGGAGAAACCAGACAATTTTATGCTTCTATACATCTGAGACAAATGGCAACACATTTTTCCTCGTCTGACAGCATAAGATCATAGTTTTGACATTTTTCATCCCCCTTCCTTTCCAGTAAAACCACGTGTCTCCAGCTAATGAGCCGATTTTGAATGTTTGCAATAAACCGAAGGGTTCCATTATATGTTAATATGTTTATGTGTTGAGCACTTTATTTATAAAGTGTTTGAAAACCCTCTTGGATTCCACTGAACAATTCATCGTCACAGAGCAAAAACTAGTCAACCTGGTTGACTCATGACAGGAGCATTACAGGAAAGACATCAAGGTGTCGCCATAAAAAAAAAAAAAGTACTGCTGCATCTCAAAACAACTGAATAGTAAGATTTTTCATCAGTTATCCAAGAAAGTGGACATTTAAAATATTCTAGACTCATTTCACGTAAACAAAAATGTTTTAAGCATTTTACTATTTTAATTTTGGTAATTATGGTCTACAGCTGAAGAATAATACATAAAAAAATTTTTACAATATGTCACTGTAACTGCCTAACCTGTATTCATCCAAATACAAAACAAAAACAGGCTTGAAATATTTCACTTCACATGTAATGACTATTGAAGACATGAAAATTTTACTTATTTTGAGCATTTTTTACGATATTGAAAATGCTGTTCTTGATTGGACTAATAGTAACGGGGTAGGGCTCATGGATATCTAGTAATGTGCAAAAAATGAAGATCCAGCCTGTAATAGTTCTTGTGCTATTGTGCTGACATGAAAGATTGGCAGCATCTCTAATGATCCCATATTGCTGATTTTCCGGGATACTCTAAGGCTGTTTTTCTCAGCTCATTTTAATATAAAGACATATGTGGTTCTTAAAGGACACCAAATTACAGCAAACACGCAATGTGTGATCAACCTTTAGTACCCAAAGCAGTAACATGCAACATTAAGCCAAAAACACACCTTAGACTAAAGGTTTTAGATGCAGAGTATTTTCAGTGTGGTATTACATCTACTGGTCTAAAAAGGTCTTCAAATTGTAACTGATTTCTTTGTTTGTTGTCCTGTTCTGGCCTGAAAAAGAGACTTTGATTGCAGTGACACTCCACTCCCAGTTAAATGCATTCTTACACCGGGAGCAGAGGTTTCGCCGCATTTGTTCTCTGTAGTAACTTCACTGAAATGTTTGGTCTACCCCACCTTGATTAGGGCTCACGCAATCAACAATGACATACCATGCCTGGGATTTAGGGGTCTATAGTTTTGTGTTTTTTCAAAATTGTCCCCGACTGCAATATTTACACGAATCGATTTTTTTCCCAAGCCCTAATTAAATGACGGTAAGTTCTAAGTGCTGCAGTAAACCGTAGGATCTGAATATATTTACTGACCTTGTCATAGATGCGATTTAGTAAACGAGGCACAACGGGAAAGAAGGTAGGTTTGAGAGTTTTAATGTCATCCATGAGAAGAGAAATGTCGCCTTGGTAGAAGCCCACTTTGGCCCCGTGGCAGAACATGGAGACCTGTGAGAGAAATGGACTTCCATTTAGGGTCCGCACACACACACACACGCACACACAGACACACACACACACACACACAAAGCAAAAAGAATCTAAAAAGATGTTCCGCTACCTGAATCATCCTCTCAAACATGTGGGCAAGTGGCAGGTAAGAGATCGACACATCCTCCTGCTGGATCACAAACGAGCCCTGAGGAGGGGAACGAGAGAGAAAATAAGCAGGGCACTGGGGAGAGATAAAGCTCAGGCAGCAGCTAACGTCGGAGTCTCACAGGAAATCAAACACGCCGTGTGGCTTTTTCAACAGCATTTAGGTAGCAGAATCTTCATACAGGGACAATTAGGTAAAGTACCTCGCAGCGACAGGGGCAATCAAACAGCCAATTAATCATACCATTAGACACAGCAGGGAGAGGGGACAGTTGTGAGACACGGGCAGATGAGAAATCGCTAACTGTGAGGCTGTTCTCAATTAGACAAGGAGGTGGAAGTGTAGACAGACCTCCAGGATCTTAATGACAGAGGAAGAATTGGAGGCGATGTTTCCGTGGGTGATCATGGCTCCCTTGGGCTTCCCTGGATAAATAAACAACACATTACAGCAGTGCCCTGCGCTGCAGAGGAAACTGCCCCGGTGCCATGAAGAGAGGTTGTTAGTGGGCACTGAAGGACACTCCTCGAGCCATGTGAGTGAAGGATAATTGTGCAGAGTTGAATGGAATCAGACGCTACCTGTGGTTCCACTGGTGAAGCAAACCACGGCCAGATCCTGGGGCTGGGGCGGCTACAGCAGGCAGCAATAAAACACGAGAACAAGACAACAGGCTTCCTCCACTCTTAATTTAAGCCATTTTTACAAGTGAGTGTTAATGATATCTTATGAGACAGGAGGGACTATACAACTGTCATCCTAGCATTTAGGCGGGGGTTTACTGGTTTGACGCAGCAGCTGAGAGATGATAAACTCACCACAGGATCTTTGAGGTTCTGCCTGCCCAGCTCCTAACATGTGAACAAAGAGGAGTTTAAGCACCTCAATTTACATATCACCATCCATGACTAAATTAAAGGGCTGATGTTAAATGAGTCTGCATGACAGGGATTTGGTACTTCCACCCTGCTCACCATGAGCTGCTCCAGTTTCAGAACCTCCACCTCGCAGTTCTTTGCCCGCGCCACAAAGGCATCGCTGAAGTCGTGAAAGAGCACCAGGCAGGAGAGCTTCGGAGTTAAGCCTTTCTCCTTGTTCTCCAGCAGTGCTGCCGCCTTCTCCTCCCGGTCACAGATCACCAGGGAGATCTCCGCTGAGATCAGATGACATTTTAGACATTCAGACAAACTAGAATTATAATCATCTACCACATAGAAATGGAGCATACACAATCATACAGTACATCGTAAATGCAACAGTGTGTTACTTAACATTATGAAGAAACAGTCAATTTATTCATTTTAATATTTAACCTTTATTAAACCAGGTTGGTCCCATTGAGATCCTTTGGGCAAAGACCAACCCAAACATAAAATGACTCATACTACTCATACGAGTGTCCACTAGCGGTGGAGTAACATTGAGGTTCGAGACTCGTCCGAGTCCAGATCAGATCATAATCTCTCTTAAGCATTTTTCCTTGGGCAAATATCTGCACACATGGAATTTCATGAAAATCCATATGTTAGTTTACTGAGTTACATTCAGGTTTCCAATCATCCAATCGAAAGTCATCAAAAAGATGATTTGGTGTCCAAGCCACACATCACATTTCATCCACATCCATGCACAACTTTTTGAGTTATGTTGGGAACATACCAACATAACCTCCTCCTCCTCTGACAGAGGTAACACTTCATAAGGTCCTGTTCCATTTAGTGTGGCAGAGCCTTTTCAATGAGGCCACGTGCACAAAAGCTGCACACTGACTCCATCAGACCTGAGCCGAGCAGAATCTTAATTCAATGCAGCATCCAGTTGACTGGAAACCTCCCCTTTTGTCTCTGATGCTAGAGGCCCGGACTTTTAATCTGCTCAAGATTTGGACCATATGAATCCCTCTGTAACATTTTGTAAAGATCTGTGCAGCAGTTTTAAGTTATTTTGTTCACAAACAGGCGCAAGCAGCCAGTCGGACAGGGACAAAAACAATATGCATGGTAACACCAGTGGTCAGGGCACTTAGTATCATTGGAAACAACATCTATCATCAAAATGTGACATCATTTACATTTTTCAAAAACTCTCATGACTGGTCCAAATATCTAACAAATGGTTGGAAATAAGCGCATTATTTGGTCTATTAGACTATTATACTATATTCATTTATAACAATGTAACAGCTGAAGTTACTCATGGATTTTTATTAAGCTTCTGAAATTTTTTAGATTTCATGGTTTAAACACTGATGCTGTCATTATTCTCAAGTCATTACATTGTTGAAGTAAATATACTGCAAATTTAGGTACTTTTCTTAAGAAAACAGGACAATTACTTATTTCAGGGCCGCCCATGAGGAGGAAAAGGGGAAACGTTTTCACTGTTCATCATGTGTATTCCAGTACAAGCAATGAAAATCAAATTTTAGTTTTTACCCAACATACTACAATTTAAAAAAAAAATAAATAAATGAATAACTACTACTACTTTTCTATGTGTTACTTACACAATAAAACATACCATATAATGTACTGCATTCTCTTAAGATTTTCTTTTTTCTCATTGCAGTTAAAAATATGCACACAGGAAACACATCTCCAAAACAGTGTCACTGTGCATAATTGCTCACTTGCCCTGACTTGAGATAGCAAGCCAGGACAAATTTGTTATATAAGAGCACTCAAAGAGCACGCACCTCCACCATGGCCCAAAAATAACCCTAAAATGTCATTAAGGGGAACAAGAATAGAAAAAAATATGTACTGTGTCCCATTTTAATTTGGTCTTAAAATGTTTCCTTTTTGCATTCATTAGATTTTATTTTCTTGTATATCCATGTATTGAAAAAGTTTTATTTACACACTTCAGTTGAAATTTGGACCTTTCAAGGTCAAAACATGTTTTTTCACACACACCTGATCTTCAACTTTGACCTATAAAACTCCAAATTTAGTCAGTTGAACCGAAACTGCTACCGGAAGCTCTATTTGCTGTGTCACATTTCATAAATCTCTCTGTCAACCAATAAAACTGCTAATAGAACCTCAGGGAAAAACAAAAATCAGGACGATTTGTCCAACTCTGTGGGCGGCACTAACAGACAAATTAAAAACAATACCCCGTCTGCAGTGGTAACAATAAACTAGAGGTTCTCTCACCCAGGTTGAGTATGTGGACCATGGCCTCCAGCCCCAGTGTGTCGTACAGAGGTACCACAGCCATGGAGTAGGTATGGCAAGCCAGCTCTGAGATGACCCACTGCCACCAGCAGAGGGAGACAAAGTTACACTCATTTCTAGTCTTCACACACTATTTGTACCACATGAGTTTGACACTTTGACATCAGGAGTTATGATGTACGTATCTATGCGTTTCATATTGAGCAAACGAAGAAAAGTAAATTAAAAAAAAAAAAAAAAAAAAAAAACACAATAAGTGAGGATAAGTGGGGAGATTGTCATCGTGAGAAGAGCTCTGATGGAGCAGAAAATTGTGTTTCATTTTTAGTCTACATGGGAATGATAGAAATGGTTTTGCCTCACAGCCAGACATATTATAAATGAGTCTGTGAGCAGACAAATTTAGTTGCCCTGGAGACACGTCTTCAGTGGCAGCACTCTGTCCTCAATATGAATAATAGCATTTCCAGGGCAGACAAGAAAAAAAAATAAAATAAAAATCATGGTTTAATTTTCAAAATTCATGAAATAAATGCAATACTGCACTCCAAGTTGACTCTCTTTCTCAGGTTCACAGGGAATACTCATACCTCTGGTCTGTTTTGTCCAAATATCCCAACAAACTGCTCGGGGTTTGGCTGGCAGCCTTTGGCCAGCAGCCCAGAGCCAAGAAGCTGTGCCTTCTTCGCCACCTGAAGAGTCGGAGACACTCAGTCAACAAGCAGCAAAAAGCGTAATATGGGACGGAAGTTCTGATGCCTGAAGCATGTCAGACCTCTGTGTAGGAGATCCACTCGTACGGCTGCCCTGGCTGCCTGAAGCCAAGACACGGGCCATCTCCTGAACAACAGCAGACATGAGTGTCAGGTCGTAGCAACACTATTTACAGGTGTATCTATAGAAAAATGCAAAACTACTAAAGCAGAATGGTATATACAGCATAATAAAAATGATTCCCCAAAGTCAGATAGCTCCAGTAGAGAGACAACACATATCTAATTTTATCACATCAACATCATTGATTTTTGCTTATACTGAATATGATGCCAGTTTCAAACAAACTAGAAGAGGGTGATGAAAGACATGGAAAGTTGTAGAATATTCCAAAAACTCCTGCTTGGGAGATTTTACAGATAAACAGGTTCAGTGGTAAAGGATAGCATCCTTGTCATGTGTGAAAGTCTCCTTGAAAGGCTCAGGTATTCACAAGCTCTGATCAGGAGAGGTTCATCACACATATTATACAAAGGTGATGTTACAGCGTGGCCTCAGGATCTCTTTAAATAAGGGAACAGTGAAGATTCAGGTAGGAAGACCGTCTTCGGTATCAAGGTTGTTTATCATACCAGCCAGTCATCGCTCCTCTTACGCATGCTCGCTCACAGTCCTGCTGTCACTGTCTGTAGCCGGCAACTGAGATATCAGCTGCTCTCGGACATCAAATAGCACGACAACTCACCTTCATCATTAGCCTATCATAATAATTATTATAATAGAAATAGAGTATGTCTCTCTGCCTTCAGTGTGTGCACTGACTGGTCTCATTTTTACTTCATTCATCTGAAATATAGCTTGTTTTCAAAAGACTGCTTTCTATTTCTATTCATGTAACTCAACTTATTTGGACATTTCTGTCATGGAAATTCCACGTTTTGAAATGTATACGCCTGCTGTAATGAGGTTTATCATAACTGTTGTTGTAAGTCTATATAGACAGGGCACACAAATCAGTTGATCAACAAAAATGCCAAAAAACACCATAGTATGGTGCCTGTAACATCATGCTTCATGTCTCCAGCTTTGATTCTGCTTTTATTAACACTTCTATTTATTAACACATGAATTATACTCTGATGAATAATTGTGGCTGTTAAACCAGCCACTAGGGGTCACAAGACACAGGGAGAACATGCAAACTCTGCACAGAAGGGCCCTGAATTGAGAATCGAACCCAGGACCCTCTTGCGACAGCGCTAACCACTGCAACACTGTGCCGGTCCCAAGCCCGGATAAATGGCTAGGGTTGGTTGGAAGGGCATTCGGTGTAAAAACTGAGCCAAATGACACATGGGAATCAGGAAAACAAATTTCATACCAGATCGGTCGGGGCCCGGGCTAACAACGATCGCCGCTGATGCTGTTGACAAACAGGGTACTGGCGGAAACTGGGCTACTTTTACTCGAAAAACAAGAAAAGGGAAACGCATTAGGAGACAGAGAGAGAAGAGGAAAGTCAAGAGTGTAGGACTGAGAGTAGGGACTCTAAATGTTGGCAAGATGACAGGCAAAGGTAGAGAGCTGGCTGAAATGGTGCAGAGATGGTGTGGATATAGGAAGAGAACTGGAGTAGGTGTGATCCTGAAGGAGGAGTACGCAAAGAATGTTGCAGAGGTGAAGCGTGTCGGAGAGGGTGATGAGTGCGAAGCTGGAAACTGACGGTGTGGCGTTGAATGTTGTCAGTGGTTTTGTCCCACAAGCTCCACAAGTGAGATGGAAGAGAAAGAGAAATTCTAGAGCGAGTTAGATGAAGTGGTAGAGAGTATTTCCAGGGAGGAGAGAGTGCTGATTGGAGCAGACCTCAATGGGCATGTTGGTGAATGAGACAGAGGTGATGAGGTAGTGATGGGCAGAAAAGGATCTGTATCGTCAGGAACTGGAAGTTGGAAAGATTAGTAAAGATGAAGTGAGAGAAGATTTCAAGAGGATGAAGAATGGAAAAGACAGTTGGTCCTGATGACAAACCGCTAGAGGTATGGAAGTGTCAGTCGTAGCAAGACAGAATACATGTGTGTGAATTAAAGGGAGGCAAGTGGAACGGTGAGGTTACAGGGACTAGAGGTGAAAAAGGTCCATGAGTTTAAGTACTTAGGGTCAGCTGTTCAGAGCAGAACGGGGAGTGTGGTAAAGAGGTGAAGAAGTGAGTGAAGGTAGGGTGGAGAGAAATGTCAGGAGTGATCTGTGAGAAAAGAGTAACAGCTAAAGTGAAAGGAAAGGTTTACAAGAGGTTAGTGAGACCAACAATGTTGTTTGGTTTGGAGACGTTGGCACTGACCAAAAGACAGGAGGCAGAGTTAAAGATGTTGAGATTCTCTTTGGGAGTGACGAGGATTAGGAACTAGCACATCAGAGGGACAGCACAGGTCAGACGTTAGAGAGGCCAGATTGAGATGGTTTGGACATGTGCAGAGGAGGGATAGTGGATGTATTGGTAGAGGGACGCTCAAGATGGAGCTACCAGGCAGGAAGCAAAGAGGAAGGCCAAAGAGGAGAGTCATGGATGTGGTGAGAGAGGATATTCAGATAGTTGGCGTAGAAATACCTACTGTAGGTAAAGCCGAAAGAGAGAATAATAATTGTGGCTGTTACGCCACAATTGGCTGACTCAATGATGAAGTTACACTTGGCTTTTACTGATGTATCATCAATATTACCTTTGGTTTTGATAAAGAAATCTTTAGTAACGCACACAGTGGTGTTTGATGACTTTTCATAACACTTAAGTGGCCAAATGTTTTTCTCTATCAACAGGAAACAATGAAAGCAGTTCTCAAACTGATTCTTTTAGTTAAGATTTTTTGTCCTCGTTTTTAATACAGCTACACAAAAGATTTAGGTTGAACTATGTAGTGAATGTGTCTCCACCTGTGATTCTCAGGCCCCTCTGGAACATGTCGTAGTAGGTCCTGATGTCCTCGTAGTAGTACTCCAGCAGGGAATCATCTTTAAGAAGAACCGACCGCCTGCAGCTGGGATCTCCCTGTAAACACATGAGCAAATCAGTAACGGACGGCCATCAGACATTTACTCACGTCTCAGCGGTGGCAGCTGTGATCCCCTTACATTCACAGCTACAGACTGGGCCTGCAAGTCACAGGGGGGATGCATGGGTCGAGGACGGGTCACCAGCCAGTATACGGTGAGGGAAGCCAGAGCACCTAAACCCAGCAGAGAGGAGGGCAACAGGGACAAGGAGGGCAGCGGTAGAGACGGCAGGAGACTCCGAAAGTGCTCCGATTCAGATCCTTTGAGTCCAGTGCTGGAGCGAAGTGATCGCAACCAATCCTGGAAATGCATAACTGACAGGATAAAAACAACAAAAACAAAACTAAACAATCATTGAGACAGAGTAAAAGCAATGTGGTTCATGCAGCATGTCCTGCAGGGGGCGCTACTCTATCAACACCAAAACAGTTAATCCTACTAACTTTTTCAAACAAGTAATTTTCTTGGTAAAGTCTTTTTTGTAACACTTTGTAGTGGCATTTCATTTCCTAAATATGTAATTATTTCAAATCAAATAAAGCTCTACCATCACATCTACTGTGAATTCATTTATTGGGATGGACTTACCTGAACATGGGAATCACTATTGGAAGTGATATATAATATAAATAATATAAATAACCCTATTGGATAACAGATCATTTGTTGAGGGTGAGGCTGATAAACATTTCAAGCCAATAATGGCTCACTGCAGTCATAATCAATTTCCATGCCAACAATACATAATAAGAGATTGGTTTTATCAGAGGGTTTATGTAAAAAGTTACTATTAGTTAATATATTAGTTAATTATTGCTATCAGTTTTTTTTAAACTCTCAAAATCAGCCCCAGACATTCTGTATCTGTTGGATTATAATGCTGATTAGGGATACAAAATGTGTATTTCCTTTAACAATAATCCCCCTGTGGTTTATATCAATACCACCATCAGTAATTTAACTTTTTTACATATGGTTTTGGATTAGTTGTGAAAACTCATAAGCTATTGCCTCTTCTCTGTGAACCCTTGTGGAACACATACTACAGATAACAATCATGTTGTCTGCCTCTATAATTGTGAAAAGCATCCACACCTGTGATGACATGTTTGCCTCTGTGGTCTTCCCTGCATGGCTCTACCCAGGGGCAGCAAGCGCAATACTTTATTTTCATACTTTTAGGTCAATGAAAGCAATTTGACTGGCCAATCTCTTATATGTTTTAACAGCTGATACATACAATTCTTTGTAACATACCAGCCTGATCGAAAATGTCCAGAAATAGAACAACAATTACAATTAAAGGTTGTTTTCTGCAACTCATAGTCCAAATTCATGAGATCCATTTTCAAATTTAAATTGTATTTTAGTTAAATTTTACAAACTTTTAAAGCCGTAAAAACAAAAAAAAAACTAGCAAAACAGCCAATCATTATGCTAGACACACAAGAACTAGTGAGTGAAATTGCCTGAAAACTGTCAATAGTGCTGGCGATTTAATTTTGTCAATGGAATAAATCTTGCAGAAAGCAGCTCAATGCATTTTAATCAGCTGGAAGACAACAAACGGGTGAGATTTCATCATCTTTGTTTTTCAGTTGTAAGTTGAAATCAAATGCAATATTTTTCTGGATGTCAAAAAATATCAAATTGATTATAGTGGCACAGAGTCAATACTGAAAAACAAGTCATCTGTGGTTTAGCATTTCACCCTTGTAACAGTCAAACTCAACTGGCACGACCAGGTGTATTGCCTCATTTCAGAAATTTTTAAACTTGTCAAAACTTGTGCCTACAGGATATTAGTCAGGGTGCACCTCAATGCCAACAGCATGACCAGAGATTCTCAGGTGTTGTGCTCTAATAGCAGCTAATGTAGCCTCTAGATGCTACCTTCAGGTAAACAGGAGGTCAAGTCACAGAGGTCTGCTTAACACCACATCGCCAATTTTATTTAAGGATGCCACTCGAGGAATACTAATGTATCATTTATGCACAGCTCCCTCTGGAGACACAAAAGCCTTCATGCACTTTTTTAATATGCAGCAGAGCACCAACACATGTAGACAGTGTTGTAAACATGTAAACTTATCTAAACATCTCTCCTGCTATCCACCACAGTGAATGCATATATGTGTTGATATACTAAAATGGAGCACAACAAGACTTAAAAGCAGTTACAAGGCTGAACATAGTATTTGGCACGACTCAGAGAGAAGAAAAGGTGGAGACACACACCGGGAAATAAACAGGCATGGAGGTTACTCTCAGTCATGTTGTGCAACCCTTTCATTCAACAAGGATGGACAAAGAGTGGAACGCGAGA
>KV751368.1:382758-400176 GCA_001698575.1 Mola mola | reverse complement strand
GAACTCATCTCTGCTCTCCCACATTGGCCCCACTCCCTCCCTCCCTGCCTCCCTCCCTCCACAACACCCGTTAACCTCTCACCTAGTTTCTCCCCTAGTACCCAATCCGAGAGGGCATAAAGAGTGATATCATACTCCCCTCCCTCCTCTCCTCTTTAATGGGGCCGCTCCTGTGTCGCTTCCCTCGGGGCACAGTGGTTGGGAGGTCTTCCTCAGAGGACACGTGATCTGATCTGAGCATCAATTCCACGTCGGTCCTGTTTCCACCTGCTGAGAGACAAAAACAGGTGGACCCATTCAATATGTAGCCTTAATATAAGGAAAACAAAGAGATCTGTGAAACGTGACCCATCAAAAAAAAAATAAGCGACACAGCAAATAGAGCTTCCGGTAGGCTCACTGCTCCCTCCTCTTTCAGCACCATTCATGACAGCTATTGTCAAGGCCCAGACAGGGAGCATTGTGCTCCCAGCTTTTTACTCCCTGGACAACACCAGACAAAAGAGATGGCACAAACATGTGAAAATAAAGTGGAGAAAGACAAATGCACCTCCACAGCCTGTGCCTGTCCCTGCTAGAGGCCTCAAACCTGAATATTTCAGTGGTTCACACTCAGTTTTATATTCAGAACAGGGCAGGCACAACCATATCATGCAGAGAGAGCATGTGAACACTAATGGTAGATAAAAACAAGGTGGTTTGGGTACCTGAATTGGATCCAGGAAGCACAGCTTTGTAATATAAGAAATTTAAAAGAAACAAACCCAAAAAACAATGAAGAAAATGACATAAACATTGCCATAGAACAGCGGGCTCCAAAGGAAGACAGCAGACATGTAACAGATAGCCTGAGGCCATCTGCATGTCTGTGCATATTTACTGGTGCTGACAGGCAGAGACAGAGCGCAGGAGAGATCAACAGCTTCAGTCAGCTCAGAGAAAAAACAACAAAAAACACAAAACATGAGAGCAACAGAAGGTGGAGCAGAGAAACAGAAAATAGTTTCAGGAAAAATCTGGTATGTAATCAATACAAACAAATAACTTTAATGGATCTCAGTGAGCCTCACATCAAGTGAAAATGAGAAAAATGACTGTGCTGTTTACATTTTAATGTACAGTCAAATCCAATCAAATTAGGCTTTAAAGAGAAATTAGAGGGTTTATGTTATCAATACAAAAAACTTCATTCAGCAGCAAGAATAGGGATGAGCAATATATAACATATTAATCATCAACAGCATCATCAAAGAATGCAAGCAGGTCCTGCAACTTTAAACAGGATGTCAGCAGGGAGCTTGAGAAGATCAACCAGTCTCTAATGGATCAGGAGGAGAGAGCCCAGCTGGAGTCCAAGATGTATATAACTGAGGATTACTGATGTGATTCTATGATGATTTGATTTGAAATGTCTGCAGGTGATCCTCGACGGTCGCTGGCAGCTTATCATCGGCCCTACGTTTTAAAGTAATATTGTGATATGGCATTAATGTTGTCTTTTCCAGGTTTTAAAGGCTGCTTTACAGTAGAATTGCGTAATTCTACAGAGCGTTACCTGTTCAGGTATTCAAGTATTCAGCCATTAAATTCTCATTACAAGTTATTGCGAATATCACTGTGTTAGTATTTTATCAAAGCACCAACAGTTCTCCCAACAATATTAGTGCAGTATCGACATCGAGGTATATGGACAAAAATAGTGTGATTTCTGATTTTGTTGGCCAGTCCTGGCATTTATAATGTGCTTTTGGGGAGAAATACTGTGATATATACTGTGTAGCATCATACAGCCTGAAACAAAATCAGGATATCATTTTAAGGCCCAGCCTTAAAGAGAAGCAGAATGCCAGCCATCACCATCAGCGTGGTTAAGTAAAGCCTCGCTGTTTAAATGACACTTCAATGAGAGAAGGTAATTTCTTGCTTCATTTCTAGACTTTTTTTGCCAAGCCTGAGAGAATGATAAACCAAGACAAGGCTGCGTTCAAAGCATCCAGGCAAATATCTTCTCTTATTATAGCAAGCTGGCAAAAAACTGACCTTGGTGATATTTATCTACCAACAGTGTGTTGTTTTGAGCTGTTTAATTTGCAATAAATAAAATAATTAAACCTTAAACATTGATTTGGTATTCTAGTGGAGCTGCACTTCTTCCCTCAAAGCAAAATTACTTCAAGTCCCTGAATGACACAGAGAGGCTGTGTACTGTAGCTTACATAGAGCTTCTGTGGTGATGAGAGCAATGCAGGGGAATGTTTTCCCCCCCGACCCAGAAAACTACAGGAGGTGACACGAGAAAGAGGAAGGCGGGGGGGGGGGGGGTTTTTATTGGTGGAGAGAGGCAACAATATTTTGCCCTCATACCAGCACCAATGAACTTCCACGTGGCTGGAGAAGTGAATGGTCCGAGAGAGGGGAGGAGAGGAGAGCGTTAGAGGGTCGTGGGAGACATGTGAGGCTGGCCAGTGCTGATTGGGAGGAGGGGATAAAACAGAATGAACTAAATGCACTGGTGTTTCTGGCCACGATTCTCAAATGAAGCAAGAAGAACACACACACACACACACACACACACACACACACACACTGAAGAGCTTCTTGTTGAGGGGGGGGTTGAATTGAAGGATGAAGACCCCCACGGACCTTCACTTCCCTCATGACGGCCATGATTCTCCCATGGCCTCACCCTCTAGTGAGCTCCACCACAGTTCTCACAGACCCAATTTAATATTCTTGTATTTTCGCCCTCCAGCCTCTTTAAAGAATGTATATTTACCTCTTACAGCCTCTCCACAAAATGGAAAACGCTCAAATTTTGGTTCCATGTGACAGGGCTAATCTGGTCCATTTAAACTGGCACCTCCTGGGTCACCTCCGAATGGGTGAGTGTTGTTGTGCAGCCGGTCGGATCATGCAGCCGCCTGCAATACTGTATCTGGAGGTGGCAGGCACCCAGGAGAGGATGCCAGAGGGCTGGCATGAGGCCGTGTGGACAGTTTCAGACTTTGCATGAGCCCAGAATATCTAGACATGCAAGTAAAGAAAGATACACAGAAAAAACACAGGCAAACCAAGGCACAAGATGGGGAAACGAGCAGGGGTTATGATTTGATGAAGGAATGTCTCAGACCCTGCAGTCCAGGCCTGAAAGTCTCTCCAGCTAGTTATCCTCTGCTTAAATGGAGGAGAAATACCACAGCACTGTGCTAAATTTGACAGCAACGCGGCTCCGGGAAAGAACATGGAAACACACTGCAAATAGAAAGCTCTCTGCAACGGGAGGTTCAGAAGACTTAAAGCTCCACCTGGGGCCGTATCTCTTCATTTAAAGGCAAAATGAAATATTTAAAGCTCTGTGCGACAGTTTGGCAACAGGTCGAATCATCTTCGGAGAGTCCGGACAAACTCTGGAACCCTGGAAACTCAGCGACTTTCCAACTTTGGAGCCCTCGTAAAAAAAACGTCTCTTCAATCGCATTTGAAACGACGGAGAACAGATAGAAAAAAAATAATAAACCAAAAAAGAAAGAAAGAAAGAGGACTTACTTCACGTGGCCAGACCCTTCGCCGTCTTCTTCAATTTGGCTCCAAAGTTACTTCAGGGCAGGCAGGGGCAGAGTCATGGTGAGCTGGCTGCGCGTCAAGCTGCTAACGATCTGCTCTCAGAACAGGTCCTGGGGTTCAACGTGAGATCTGGGATTAATACAACGCCCTCGGCCCCGTGAAATTACGACATCGATTCGACAAATGGTGGACTCGGCGGTGACAACTCTTCCGCACTGAAGCTTATGGGTAATTTTGGGGATCTTTAATTGTGAAGTAGCGCCATAAAAAAAAAAAAAAAAAAAGACTTGAATTAAGAATTAAAGAGAGGGATGCAGCGAAGTATTAACTGCAAAAAGTTGTTTTTTGCCCGTTTTTGTCTTGTGCCTTTTGTCATTTACTATGATCCAGGTCTTTAGAATAAATTGCACTTGACCTTTCTACAATGGGCTCATGTTATTTCCCTTTAACAGCCTCCGCGTTTCTCTCAGTCCCTCCTCCCGAGGACACACGGAGAGACGTATTGAGACTAAAGACATCTGCTGCAGCACACCTCTGACACCAAAAAGGATATTGGAGTATTTTTTTTAACAGCGCAGTTCTTTTATTTTGAAGTATAAACATCGTAACTTCCTGTATTTATCTCCCTGCCTCTCGGTGACTAGAGGCTTTTCTGCGAGGCTGGTCAGTCTCTGACGTCTCATCTTAATAATACTCAGGCATTTTGGGAGTGATCAATTAACGATGGTGTTGTGTAATGTCAAATAATGCCAAGTCCCTGTGAGCCCCGAGATTTAATTATAAAAGACAACGTGACGGTGCGGCTCAGTGTTTATTTGGTGACCTTCAACAACAGTAACATCACTGAAGTATATATTTGAAGTGATATAGTATATATGGGATGTATGATGTGAAACTCATTTCACATCATGTATATTATAAAGATTTGACATTGTGAACAGACTGAGCTCAGCACAGTAGGCAGCGCGGTTCAGTTATCCAACAATATCTGGACTAATTGGGAATTATTGATTTTGTCTGAAAAAAATCATTAACTCTTGGTGGCAGTAAAACTGAGGGCAGCGAATCATTTATGAGGACTAAACCTGAGAACGATGAGGGTTCATCTGACAGGTTTTGTTCCATTTCACTGCTGGTTGGTACATAAATCATCCCAGTCAGTGCTCAGCTCCACAGAGCGCTCAGTGTAATGATCACAGGTACGGATCTCCAAAAGCTGCTTAACCTGCAGAAAAAGAAATTTTAAAAAATACATGAATAAATAAATACTTCCTACATGGAAAGTAGACATCTAGACCAAGCTAAATGTTTCTTACCCTGGGAATAAGTGGAGGGTTTAATGTGCGCCTATAAAGCCCATCCCAGTTGAAACCTTCAAACCATCTGATTAAAAGTGGAGCGTCATCAAAAATATAAACGTGCTTCCAAGCAGATTGATTTCCTCCAGCGTAATAAATTTGTCTGCTTACTTGTGCTTCTGAATGTCTGACTGCCCAGCCTCTCTGAGGGATTGCTCCTTGGTGATGAAGAGTGAACCACAATACACACAAAACATACATAATGACTTAAAAAAAAAAAAAAAAAGAAGATTCTGTTGTGATCATGTCCAATAGACGTGTGTTATTTTTTATTTTGCTCCTATCTGTGTCTGCAACGATAGATTGATGATTGGTTTCTGAACGTTTTTGAATGAAAAAGCAAAATAGGTAGAAAACTGTTTTTATTATTCACATTATAATTCATGGTGTATAGAGGTGCATACTGACAACACCTGCACAGTTTCTTTATGAGACTGGAGGCCTTTTTGCGGATGGTTTTGGGGAAGTCGATCTGATCAATGCCCCGAATGGTGGCAGTGAGACTATTTATCATGTTGGGGCCGCTGAACGGGAGCCTGGAGAGTAAAATACGCGGCTATCAACATGAATTCAGTCTATAGCTGAAGAAAAAAGGCCGCACAAAATTGCAAAACGTACCGATCACTCAGAAGCTCAAACAAAAAAAACGCCCAGTGACCAGAAGTCTACAGACATACTATGGCCTTTGTTTAAGATGATTTCAGGTCTCATATATCCTGGAGTTGCGCAGAATGTCCACGTTTTCTTATTCACTTCAAGCCTCTTCAGACATCTGGAGCCAATCTAAATTCTCAAAGCATTTTCAGTTAGCTTTTCTACAGTTCAAACTACAAAATATGGACTCTGGTTTTAACCAATTGCAGTACCAGTTTGGCATAACCATGCTCATCCAGAATTACATTTTCAAGCTTGACATCTCTATACACAACTCCTTGACGCTGAAGAAAGGTCGGGGCTTCAACGACACAAGCTGTGTAGAACCTTGTGCTGCATTCATCCAGACATCCTCTGAAACAGTAGATGGCCTAGCAGTCCTAGAAGACAGCAGTCCACTTACACTTAAAGGAGAAGGGACACTCCTTTGAGGATGATAATGTGCATGTGCTGCACAGGGAGGATAGATGGTTTGAGAGAGGAGTGAAGGAGGCCATCTATGTCAAGCTGGAACAGCCATCACTTAACAGAGGAGGTGGCCTCAGACATCATCTGTCTACCACATACAGTGCAGTTTTGAAATCCCTTCCCAGGAAACTTAACCACAGTTCACACCTTGGCTCATGTGAAACCAGCGACTCACATGATGACCGGGTAGATTGATTACCCATCTGATGGGGGGATGGATCTGGGCCACACATATTGGGGGCGGGGCTTTGTACCCTTTGCCCACTACCCTGAGTAAGAAGGATCCTCCACAAGATTAAATAATGGGGAGTCCCTACCAAAAATCTAGAACTGAAAAAGTGTCTTGGATGAGAAGTGAAATGTCTTTAAGAAACAAGAAGCCCAGTTGCCTTCAAAAGAAACACCAAGATGGTCGTGATCTGGATGACTGAGAATCTTCACAGACATGTGGTGTAATATCTCAATAGGCCTTTGATTTCAAATTGAACAGGCATGTTCTGTCTGAGGCCACTGCCAAACTGACTTCTTGTGAAATTTTCTTAAGAATAATTTGTATCCAGCAAAACTCTACCGGAGTTTTCAGGGCGACAGATATCCAATGATACAAACCCAAAACAAAGAGGCCAACGCAACAGCTTGATACCTGAGACAGAGTAGTTGTGGGTGCAGTAAAATGGCAGAGCCAACTCGCCAAACGTGTCCTGTGGCTCGAGGGTGAGAAGCTTCAGCCCATCTTTTGTCACATCCAGCATCCCTTCTCTTAATAAACACACAGCCACACAGTGCACATGTAACACAGAGAGCTGCTGTGTTTTTGTGTCTGGGCTGGGCACAGACAGGCAATCACATGACAGAGGAGACCATCCGGGAGGCTCGGCAGGGAGATGCATGCGCTGGATCCCAATTGGGTCAGATTGTCCTTGAAGTATTTTCGAGTCGCAGATGTTTCACCGGCAATCTGAGCGCTGAACATCAGTCAATGTGTGTTCCCCGATACTTGGAACAAAAGTTGGACTGTGGGCACCGAAAAGATGTTTTAGACTTGCACCAAAGGTGACCTAACTGTGTTATTTTTCAGCCTGTTAGGCAATGCTTAAATGGTACAATGGCAACAGTTGTCTGTGCATGGGTTTTCAGTTGATCCAAAGTCCAATCACAGTTGTGGATTGTCTTAACTTTGAGACATTTGAGACAATAGCAACTGGATCAGAGCAGTTTAAATCCAGCTCATTGAAGCTTTTATGCTGTATCCCACCAATTGGACTTCTTGAAATAAGATAAGATCAGATTAAATAAGATACGAATTATACTTTATCGATCCCCCATACGGGAAATTCAAAGGTCACAACAGCTCAACAGTAGCTGAAAAAAACTATGTAAAGAGCAATAAGACAAAGGCAAAAGTGGGCAAAATAGAATAGCATAAGAAAAAAATAGACAAACGATAATATTATTAAACATAGGACCATATACACTATACACCATTTGCCTTCCACTCACAGGCCCATATTTTTATGCATTTACAGCGTGTGGCAGTTTATTATAAATGAGTATATAAATAAAGTATAAATAGAATAAATAAAATAGCAGTTTTGCAGGGAGTAAAAGAAGCATTCATCACAAGCGATGATACCTGTCATCACAAATATCACTTGTACAGGATAGTTCCATACTTTAAATGTGTAATTAAGATGTAAACATAAATAGGAAAAATGGAATAGTGCAAAGAAGAAACTGGTTTAAATGTAGGTTTGGTAGTATATGGTAAATGATTAGCAGTAGCACATTGTGGAGGTCAATCTGCCTCTCTTTTTATAGGCCTAAACGGTCAATGGATTGCCGTCACATAGGGTGGCCAGTTCAACATTCCAGCCAGTCGGTGGCAGTAGTGTCACACGAGAGCAGTAGCCTCTCGCTGCAGAAGAAGATGGGCCGTTGAGGAGACGAAGTGGCTATCTTAAGCTAGCAAAATAACGTCAACCCCCTTGTTTAAATTTGGTCCCTTGGCCTTTGAAGGTTGTTGTTTCTTTTCGAGCTACCATCGAAAATGATACTTACGGTGAAACCGCTTCAAGGAAAAGAATGTAGTGTACAGGTAAGATAAGCAACGCCTGGCTAAATGCTAGCTCCATGGCGCTAGCAGCGTTTGCTAGTCTTTAGAAGCAAGTTAGCTGACAATGCAGTACTGTCACATGCATTGCCGACTTTTGCATTTGGTTGAATCAAATCAAAGAATCGAAGATGAATTACAGAGGTCTAAAGGTGGATAGGTTGGTTAGGCTCAGCACGTCCACTCAAGATAAATTAAACACCATAAGGGACACGGGACATTGAGTAATTGTGAATAGTTGTCACATTAGCTAGCTTGGTAGCCACATCCTTGGCAGTATTACAGTTATTGGTAAAATAATCGTACTAAGCCTCTCACTAGGAAAACGTTATCAACTTTAGTTAGTGGGTGCTCTCTAAATCCTTATTTCGCGGAAGGGAAATCACTAAGTTCATCATAAACTTCTAAACAGCCGTAATGTAATCTTATAATAAAGGGTTTGGCCAACGCATCAGTGAAATGTGCAGAACTACGAGTGCAACTGTCAACTGTGTGTGACGTTGGTGGCTCACTATAGACGATAGTTTACCCCTCATGTTTTAAAACGGTAACGTTACTGTGCAAGGCATAGCCAGGTCTGTACCCAACTGCATGTGTGTTGAAACGCTCGCAGATCACTGAGAAGTTATAGGATCCATTGTAATTTTTAATTGAAGATATGCCATTGCATTTGTATTGATGTTTTGTCTGAAGGTTATTAAAAAAAAAAAACAACTCATGAATAGCATATTATCACAATTGCTCTAATGTGTATATTTAAAGTCTTGCAAAGTCAGGATTTAAGATTACAGGATTCCAGAGGTCAGGCTGTACTTGTGTGCTGACAAATACCAGTGTTTCTATAGGCTTGACAGTATGCACCAAATATTTGCTTTTTGTAGTCTGTGACAAATGTTTGGTGTTGTATCATGTTTTATTAATCTTATTTTAAAAGCCCTTCCAAGTACCGCAGTGGGAAATAGCAGTAGCTGTAATTGCTTTCATACATTGCCGTGGATAATAGTTGTTAAATTCAATATCTATGAGCGCTATGATCTCTATAAACTTTAATAAAATTAAATGAAATTTGAACTCTCTTCAGCTAAATAAAGGGTGAATATGTGCTAGATTAAACCATATAATACAACAAAATTGTCATATTTGACCTTCCAGGTGACTGAAGATGAGAAGGTATCCACAGTGAAAGAACTTGTGTCTGAATGTCTCAACATACCAACAAACCAGCAGCGGTTGCTTTATAAAGGAAAAGCTCTTGCAGGTAGATTGTCCGACAGACTGGTGTTCCTTAACCCTTATGTACAACTTTATTTTGCACACAAACCAGACATTTATCGATGAATGCATATTGTATTTATTTTCTCAGATGAGCACAGACTGAGTGATTATTCTATTGGGCCTGAGGCAAAATTGAATCTGGTAGTCCGTCCCTCGGGGGAGAGAACTGGACAGTTAGGCATGGTTGCCGGCGGCAGCAGCAGCAGCAGCAGCACCACCACCACACAGGGAAGAGTGTGGCAGACTGTGTCCACTATCCTTGCAAAGCACTTTAGCCCAGCAGATGCAGCAAAAGTCCATGAACAACTTATTAAGGTATTTAAATGCATCATGCTTTCTACTATGCATTGTTGACACTTGTACCTGCCAACAAGATAAAATGACTTAAAATAAGTTCAGTGAAATATATATTTAACTCACTGTGTCTAAACATGTTTTTCTTCAAGGACTATGAACGTTCACTTCGACAGCTTAGTCTTGATGACATTGAGCGCTTGGCAGGAAGGCTTCTTCACCCTGACGGCGAGAGCATGGACACCTCATACATGGACTAATGATATTTTGCTAAAATTTTCTTGATCTGATTGTATTTTGAGATAGGTGCTCTATGCTTCAAGGTTCACATGGAGTTCAGAGAGTGAGGCATAGAAAATACAGTATCAGTTGTCTTGCAGAGGACCCTAGCTGTGTGCCTAAACAGTGGCTGAGTGAACATCAATAGCACTGACTGTTGATTATCACAGCAATAGGGCTTTTCTATGTGTGACCTAAAGACTTGGATAAGACACCTTGGCCACTTTTGAATTGGGCCACATTGTTGATGTTGTTTTCCTGACATAAGACTTTAGCCCATGTGAATACAAAGGAACCCATTTTGCTGTTGGTCTCGCATGATCTCTGGCTGCTACAACTCCCAGGGGGAGACTAACTTCTACTTGAGGGTATTTGTTAGTAATGTCTGTGTTGGATGATTTTTGTGTGTGTTCTGTAAATATTACGTTTATATATACAGACATTAAAATGGTTTCAAAAAAAAAAAACCGACTGGTTAATTTGCATATGTTATCATGATGTGTGCTGATATTTCATGTGACGTTAAAAAATATGAGAGCACATCTGAATGGCTCACTAAGAATATTTTTGTAATGTTTAGCATTAAATGTACTGGTGGTTTAGAATTAGTACGATATGTGAATTTTAGCTAAATCACTGAACAAGGCGGGACCAAACTGCGCTCACGTAGTAACAATGACGCTTCCAATTCAGATTTTATGACCAATAGGATTGATGAAGAGTAGTGTGGGCAGCGCCTATTCAATAAACCGACGGCTCTTTCTTTTGCTGCCAATTTCAGAAAACTCTATGTACAGTGCGGTGTTTTGACGCTCGCCCTTTTCCCACTGAAGTATGAAGGAGAGGCACGTCGGATGAGGAAGATCATTTTTTGAATATTGGTAAGGTTTGAAACGAGCATCGGTTGATCCAGCGGCTAAACTAGCGTTAGCACAAAGCTAATACATCTCTCACTTCCTGTCTTTACTGATTAGCTTTAGCCCGCTATCAATAGCTGAAAATACCGAGCTCTTTGGCCCATGCTGTAAGCTCGTTTGTTGCCATGTAACTGAAGCGGTAGGTCAGCGCTTTGACTAATAATTAATCTCCAACTGACGTCCTGTGGAAGTGTGTAAATCGTTGAATTTGGCACCGTGTTGGTCCAGCTGATGCTCCCTCTCATCAGGACCACTGTACCCTTAGGCAGAGCAACACTGGCATCTGAGCAGAACACTCAGGGATCATTTATTTTTTTTATTATTTGTCAGCTGCTCTTGGAGCTGATCATTCAACAGTCTTATCTTTTTGTTTTTTCTGGCCTAGAGTAAAAGCCAGCCAGCTTTACTTTCATTGGGCTCAGGGGAATAGTATTCACCCAGCCAGCGTTATTCAGTTTATGACACAACATGATCTGAGTTACTCTTTTGTGCGTTCTTTCTTTGCATCCTTGTCTGTTTTACTAATTTAGTAAGTGTGCTCAAGAAGGATGGAGACTCTGATTCCCACTATCAACCGGCTCCAGGAGGTCTTTCAGACAGTCGGCGCAGAGATCATACAGCTGCCTCAGATTGTCGTTGTTGGATCTCAGGTCAGCCGGAACTTAACTTTAATGTGCAACACTTTCCTGAGCTTCGCTGATGATACTAAATTTGTTAAGGTTACGGTTGTGTCTTTTTATCTGATCAGATGTTGTTTTGAGCATGTGTCTGCAGTGCACATGGACATAAACTGACTGCATCAGAGCTGTTTGAAACACTCCAGAAACTGAATTACTTTCATTGTGTGTCACAACAGAGCAGCGGGAAAAGCTCGGTGTTGGAGAGCCTGGTGGGACGCGACGTCCTGCCTCGGGGCTCAGGAATAGTCACAAGACGGCCCCTTGTGTTGCAACTTATTAACGTCGTCCCTCTGCAGCAGAGACTAAAGCTGGAGAGTGGTAACTTCACATTTACTCATATTTTTAACAAGAGAGGAGCTGTTTTGTTTACCTTTGAAAACACACAAGTTTCAGCACAAGTTATGAAATACTGAATCTCGTCGGCAGACGGACAGGACAGCAGCTTTGTTATTTCTGTTCAGCGCTTGAAGTAGTGTATGTGTAATTTGCACTTCGGCATGATGCTCTCTCTCACTCTTTGAACTGCAAACTACTCATTGTAGAGCCTTTGTCTCTTTTTACTAACATGCTGTCTTTCTTCCTATTCTTATGCACCGCTTTTTTCAGGGAATGGGGTAAAACAAAATGCCTCAAATTGCTTCCCAGGTCTCTGTACGGTATACTTTGGTCTTTGTTTAATATAATAATTTCTTTCTCACACATTGTGTTCATTATGTTCAGAAGTCATTTATCTGACAAGCATGACACATGTGTAACCGTTTACAGCTCTTCTTCTGTGTTTGTTCAGGTGTCAAGGCTGAAGAATGGGGTACGTTCCTGCACCACAAAAACCAGGTACATTAATCTGAAAGTTTTACACCCTGCTTATGCTGCCTTTGCCCTGTATTTTGTGTTGCATTTACTTTACTCTCAAGTCTCTCACCTTTCTGACAGATTTTCACAGATTTTCAAGAAATTCGCCAGGAAATTGAAAAAGAGACTGAACGCAGTTCTGGTGACAATAAGGTGAAAAGAAAGCCTTGACGTAAACTCAGTGATGCTTTTAATTGAGCTTTTTCTATCACAAAATGCATTCCAAATGGCTTAACATCTTTTTTTTTTTTTGTATACATTCCAGGGAATCAGTCCAGAGCCCATACATTTAAAGATTTTCTCCCCCAAAGTCCTCAATCTCACCCTGGTTGACTTACCTGGAATTACTAAGGTTGGACAAGGGTATTCATTTTGTTTCATGTGTCTCAACGTAGTGGCACTAAATCACAATTCATGTTGGTTGCTGAGCATATCTGCAATAAGCACAGATTCACAGCAGCACCCATCTGTACCATGTTCACAGTAATGTTGGCCACTCATTGTTGTCGCCTCAGGTTCCTGTTGGAGACCAGCCAGAGGACATCGAGGCTCAAGTACAAGGGATGATCCTGTCCTTCATCTCCAATCCAAACTCCGTCATCCTGGCAGTGTCCCCCGCCAACTCTGACTTGGCCACCTCAGATGCATTGAAATTGGCCCGTGAGGTTGATCCAGATGGTAGGAAATTTTGCACACAGTGCCTCTATTCTTCAGATTTCATTTCCATTTTCTTTTCTCTCCATCAGAGCTTGTTATGTAACAAGACTGAAGTAGAATTTTATTTTGAATTATTGAATATGTTCAAGGAACCCTTGAACCTGCCAGACTTTACTGTTAACGCTGTCCTGACAGCTAACAGTTATTTAGAGAATTGATGTTGCTATTATTGTATACTCTGAGAGTTTACTGACGATAACCTGCCTGTAGTAGTAATCATCTGGGACATTGGCAGTGTGTCTTTAAAATACCTGTTCACTCATATGTACAGATTGATAGTGTGTATTTGTGCCGTTTGTGCTCAGATATCCCCCTGCTGGCCTCAGTCCTGCTTGGAAACAACTGTTCCCTTGTTTGTATTATGATGTTGGCAGGATGCTTTCTCTTGGCTGCTCTTAATACAAATTATGAAAAGCCAAACTGAGATGGTCTGACCTGTCCTTGAAGAAGTTTAATCGAAGTTCTTTATGTTTGTGTGTCTGTCAGGTCGTCGAACACTGCTGGTTGTCAGCAAGCTGGACCTGATGGATGCAGGGACGGACGCTCTGGAGGTCCTTCTCGGTCGAGTCATTCCAGTGAGACTTGGGATTATTGGGGTGGTTAACAGGTTTGTAATAACAAATACTTTATTTATTTATTCTATCTCAGCAATATAATGTTCTTAGCCTCACGTCAGTTAAAAGATCATTCAGCAAGTAGTATAGTATTGATTAGTTTTGTGTGAAACAGGACAATGAACTACATCTGTTCTCTCACACAATATTTGTCACCAACACCATGAATGTCACCTTGGCAGAAAAATTATGAAAAGAGGTTAGATCCTTACAAGTCTGGCCATGTTGTGAGCTGCGGCTAAGTTAGAGGATAGCTAAACTGTTCTGTAAGGAACCTAGCAGTGCATACCACACCGGTGTGTGTTGAGTATAAAACGTCAATGGCAATTACAACATCACTTACAGGACTATTGGGTGTATAATTAAGTTCAACTTTGACAAACTAAGAAGACATTTAAAGTTTTTTTTATTTCATGGCACATTCGAAATCGGGTCATACCCTTGAATTTTCATGTTCTATACGCTGAATAATCCTGACTGTGCAATATTATTTTATTTTTGTACACACTCTTGATGCTTTACAGTATACAGCTATTAGAATTATTTGAGGCATTGAATCCATGAAGGCAAATAGCATATATAGTGTATATGGTGTTGTTTTATTTTATCACTTTATTTTATCACTTTATTTTACTATTGTTATTTTTATGACTCTTTGTGGAGCTACTGTGACATGTAGATTTTCCCATTGAGGGATCTATAAAGTGTTATGTCTTATGTTATCTTAAGATTATTTGTCTGTCTCTATTAACTACCATACATATTTTTGCTTAAATAAGGTCCCAGGATGTTTCATGGGAATTATAGGGACTTGGGTCTTAGGAAGCTTTGGTTGAAAGTATCTAGACTTTTCAGTTTTGAAGACATTTCCCTTGTCATCCGAAAGGCTTCTTCAGTTCTAAACATTTCGTGGGGAGTCCCCAGTATTTAACATCTGGTAGTGTCATTACACCTTGGACGTCGTCACCTGAGTGGTTTTGAGGTGTGGCTCACTGATGATCCCCATCGCATTCATGTGAATTCTTATGGTCACATGACTCCAGGTGTGACTCATTAATGAGTTCTACCATCACGTGACTCGTTAGGGTCACATGAGGCAAGTTTTGAAAGAGGTTTGAAATGTCTGGGAAGGGATGTCGGGGCTGCATTGCAAGTGGCTGATAATTGGTGTCTTAGGCCACCACCCCAGTTTAATTAGGGTCTTTCCATTTTGACAGAGATGGACTCCTTCACTCCTCTCTCAAACCATTTGTCTTCTCTGTCCAAAAGTGTATGCTGTTGTTATCAAATGAGTGCCCGTTGTCCTTCAGATGTAAATGCATGGCTGAATCCTGTCCTGATGAGCTGGTTCTGTATGGACCTGTGGAACATTTGTGGAGTCACCCCAATATACAGGTCTGAACACTCCTCGCTGCTTTGGACAGCGTACACAACATTGCTCAGCTTGTGTTTAGGTATTTTGTCCTTAGGATGAACCAGTGTTTGTCTGATGGTTTTGGGGTTTGAAGTGACTTAGGGTTCTGATCTCCCCAAGTTTGTGTTCCAGTGAGTGGTGGGAGTCAAAGAGTAGATACTGGTCTGTGTGTATAGGTTTCTGGTATATCTCAATGTTGAGGCTCTCTTCCTCCTCCTGCTGCACAGCACAGTCCAAGAATAGTAGCCAGTTTTCTTTGGTGTCCTCTCGTGAATTTCATGTTGTTGTCCACTGAGTTGATATGTTCTGAGAAGGCTTCTACTTCTAGGGGTTTTGGTTGTAATTCAGGTGTCATCCACATATCTAAAACTAAAAAGTAGCTAGGTGTTTTTCCTTTGAAGGCGGACAAGGCTTTGCTTTCCACTTCTTCCATGTAGAGGTGAAACATTCAGTAAACAGGGGTGGTCGTCTAAGACACCAATTATCCGCCACCTAGAAAACAGTCCTGACATCCCTTTTAAGGTGTTTTAAGCCTCTTTTGCAACTTGCCTCATGTGACCCTAATTCACTCACATGATGGCAGAGCAGGGCAACGGCTCATTAATGAGTCACACCTCCAAGATGTAACGACCCTACCAGAGGTCATATACTAGGGAATCTCCACCAAATGTTTAGAGCTGAAGAAGCCTTTCGGATGAGAGGTTAAACGTCTTCAAAAACCAAAAAGAAGTCCAGATGCCTTCAACTAAAACACTTAACCTGGATGACTGAGAACCTACACAGACATATAGGGACTCTGTACATTAAGTTGGTATTTTGTTCATATCCTTATTACCCTGATGAACTGACTATAAGCCAGAATCGGTGATCCTCTTAGGAGCCAGCATGACATCAATACCCAGAAGAGCCTGGAGGACACGATGAAAGATGAACATGCTTTCCTGCAACGCCACTACCCCTCGCTCGCCTCCCGCACTGGCTCACGCTATCTGGCTAAAACTCTCAGTAGGCTGCTCATGCATCACATCCGGGACTGTCTGCCAGACCTCAAAACACGAGTGACCGTGCTCAGTGCCCAGTACCAAGCACGGCTCAGCAGCTATGGTCAGCCAGTGGAAGACCACAGTGCCACCCTGCTGCAGATTGTCACCAAGTTTGCCAGCGATTACTGCAACACCATCGAGGGAACAGCCAGATACATCCAGACCTCAGAGCTGTGAGTCTGACCTCTACAGCAGCAGGGTCCTTAATAAATTATAGAACATTTTAGGAAGAAAACAGCCATCATGTTTTGATTTGTCCCCTATTTTTTTCATCTAACTTCCTATTTCTGTTGCACCACAAATTAGCATTCAATTTGCATGGTTTACAATGTATGCATTGTAATTTCCTTGAGGTAATTCAAATTGAAAAAGTTGCATCAGCATCTTCTGTTGGTTTCTTCATCTCTACACCCCTCTTACCACATGGCAATTAATTCATGTAAATTTGTAGCAAGCAAATATTGACCTTATATTGGTTGACTGCGTTCTATTTCGGTACAGTTAACTATGCTGCCACGCAGCACTGAGAAACCGTGTTGGTGTCACAGCTGAACCCTTATCTCCTGCAGTTGTGGTGGTGCTCGGATCTGTTACATATTCCATGAGACCTTTGGCCGCACTTTGCAGTCCATCGACCCACTGGGAGGACTGACTGAGCTCGATATCCTCACTGCCATCCGCAATGCTACGGTGAGCTTTGAACCCTTTCTTGGCGTAATTAGTTTAAATTCCAGTCAAGTCCTCTTGCTCTGAGGAAGAACAGGTAAATAATAGTGCTGATGTGTGTGTGTGTGTTTGTGGCTGATTGGCCCTGCAGGGTCCGCGGCCAGCGCTTTTTGTGCCCGAGGTGTCCTTTGAGTTGCTGGTGAAGCGGCAAATTAAGCGCTTAGAAGAGCCCAGTCTGCGCTGTGTGGAGCTTGTTCACGAAGAGATGCAGAGGATCATCCAGCATTGTTCCTCCTTCAGCACACAGGTTAGCCATCCAGGAACACAACATAACACAACATAAAAAGTAACATTAGATATGACAATACTATTTTAACAGAGTGTGTCTTTCTGTTTTCAAGGAGCTTCTGCGATTTCCCAAACTGCACGATTCCATTGTGGAAGTGGTGACTGGATTACTAAGGAAACGCTTGCCGATTACTAATGAGATGGTAATCCAAAGCTTATCTGAGA
>KV751368.1:366376-382598 GCA_001698575.1 Mola mola | reverse complement strand
AAATCTCACTGACTGCCTGAGCTGTTTTCTACTTCCTTTTTTCTTTAGGTGCACAATTTAGTAGCAATAGAGCTTGCATATATCAACACAAAACATCCAGACTTCACAGATGCAGCGCAGGTCTCAGCATCTGTCAACAGTCAGCAGGTAGTTATTTGTCCCTTAGAGCAGATCTGCGTTTATTATTTATTCTGTCAGGGTAAACTGCTTTTGTGTTCTCTAAAGCCTCAACCATTGTGGGAGGCATCCAAACAGCATAGCCCTTTTCAGTGTTTATAGTGGAATTACAAGCTTTGCCCTTCTGACTTTCTGACATTTCTCGCTGTCAGGCAGAGGCCCTCGACGGAGGGAAGCGCTGGAAGAACGAGAAGGTGGCCGAAGAGAAAGGCCCGGCTGCAGACTTCGGCAGCCCCAGCAAAGGCCAAGCCATTAACCTCCTTGACACGGTGAGTGGTGCGATTAGCAGGAAGACAAAACATTTAATAGTGCATACTTTTCACACTGTCACCACTTTCCTTTGCCCCCTCCAGGCAGTGCCCGCATCCCGCAAGCTGAGCACGAGAGAACAGAGGGACTGTGAAGTCATCCAGCGCCTCGTCAAGTGTTACTTCCTTATTGTGCGTAAAAGCATCCAAGACAGGTTCGAGTTGATTTCAGCAACCAGGGGGAACACTCTCTCCCCATTTCATCTTCTTTTTCTATTGTTGAGCTCATTTATTGCTATTGATGCTGGATTTCTAACATGGGGGATATGTGCCTGCAGTGTGCCCAAGACAGTGATGAACTTCCTTGTGAACTTTGTGAAGGAGCACCTGCAGAGTGAGCTGGTGGGTAAGCTATACAAACAGCCACTGCTGCAGGAGCTGCTCATTGAGTCACAGGACACGGCGCAGCAGCGGACCGAGGTTGCTCAAATGCTTGAGGTAAAAATGCCTTTTGTTCTCTGAATAGGTTCTGAGAATCAAGAGAAACAATTCCTTTCTCTTTTTCTTTACTTTAAGGCCAGTGATTTAACTGTCTGCCTTTTCCCCCCATCACAGGCACTCAAAAAAGCCAATAACATCATCTCAGAGATCCGGGAGGCACATCTGTGGTAACCAGAGGACACGAATGAGAGTGTATGTTAGTTTACAGCACAGACAGTGGATTTGTGTGAGGGTGTGTCTGCTTGTCTACGTGTGGCAGCACCTCTGTTCTCTCATGGACCAATGGCCACAGCACATTAAGATAAACATTTCCCTGTCAGCTGTCGCCCTGAACAATATACCGGGGCTGTTTCTTTTCACTGTGAATGTTGTGTAGTGACCGAAATTGATTAATGCTCAGGCTGAACGTTGCAACAAGAAAGAGGCAGCTGAGAATAAACTCATTATGTGTTGAGTCATAAGATTGTTGCTTTAAATAGGAAATATAAATTATATGTGGGGTATTTATTTTCTTCTACAGGTTGTTCTTTGGATCAAAATGGGTTTATACTGTACAATTCCCACAAAATCCCCCCCAAAATCTGGGCTTCCTCTGAGATCTTGTGGCAGGTGCTAAAATGCTTTGAGATTACATGTGTTCTGACTTTAATCCCCTTAGTTGGAGCTCTCAACAGTCAGACCACAGCACAGCACTGAGGACGGGAGCGTGGCCATTTGCAGAAATTAAAGGATGAATGCAAATTGTTTCACAGCTCTGTAGTACAAATCAGCGTTAGAATTATTACCCAGAGTCACATTTACATATCAGTCCTTTTATACTGTGAACTGTCGCACTGATTTTGTTTTGTTTGTAGTCATGATGAACAAAGAGACCAATCGTGTTTTCCTCTGTTTCAATACGGTTTGTCCCTCATAGAGTTGAACTGCTAGTGTGTAGTGTATGTGGAATAAAGTATTAAGGAAACATAACTGAATTAAAATGTATAAAAATGGTCAGGAAATTATGCTTAATGGGGAAAGTATAATTTGTTAGATTTTAGATGTTCTGCAGCTTCTCTTCCTTTCTTCAGATCAATCATTCTGAAGAGAGAGATGACCCGCTCATTTACTCTGTCCATTACTGAGGTCACTGCCCCACGTTTAACACTCTGCATGCAGATCCCTCCTGCATGCAGTTAAACCACAATTGTGATATTGCATCTTACTGTAAGTTAGCTGGAGCTGTTTGCTTCTCTGCTAACACACCTCATTGTGTAATATTGCCAGCTGTGAAAATTCTTTCTCCTTTTTCAGTCTCCTCCTACCTGAGGTTCAAGCAGGAGTTCTCCCCCAAATGCTACAGGGTTTAATGGAAACCTCCTCTCATAGCCAAAACCAGAAGTATGTCCTAAAAATGAGGCTTTTTCAGGACTTGTGCATTAAAAGGACTCCCAAAAGGCAGGAACACTTGAGCGAGCCAACACAGCATCCTGTTGTTCTGAAAGCCCTGTGTAAGGTTGCATGTCTGTTCAATATGTATGAATGACTGATTTATGTATATTTTGTATTATTTATATGTATTTTATCATTATCATGCGTCAGCTGCCTCTGAGCTCTTGCCTGCCAATGCTTGTGATACATGTTTACTGAATGAAGTCTGCGCTCAGAGGGGCTCATTAAACCCTAACAAAGGAAACTGTACAGAGTCCGTCTGGGTGTTATTGACCACTTGCAGTTATAGCGATTGATCTGTTTGTCTCCCACAGTACTGCAGCGATAGATACGATAACACTCGCTCTGTCTTACTTTATTAATTTAAATGACTGAAAACTCTGTATGGTCAATGGGTCTGTCACAGCCGCAGCAACTGGATGAAGACAAAGTGTCCTGAAGGATGCTAATACACACAAATAGTAACAAAAACTAGCAATGGCATAAGCACCAGCTTCCAACAATGTTTTGATGGTTAGAAAGTGAAGGATGTGCCCTAATGTGGAAGTAAAAGAGGAAAGCTGGTCGTTAATGTTAGATGTGAGTAAATGAGTGGTTTTAAAGTCCAGTCAGGAGCCTTAATCAACCCCACATAAAGTATAACAACAATCAAAATGCATCTAAGGCAGAGGGCCCAATTAAAGGGCTTCATTGTCATCTACTTTCAGAGGATCATGAACCACAAGGAAAACTCACTAAAAGATAATGAACTCTTCGAGTGTTTATTTTTAAATTGCCTGGACTCAGTTCTCATGTTTTCATATCCATAGGCTGTAATGTGTGTCATTTTGTTGTGCTCTGTATTTGTGACATCTATTGCACGTCTACCCATCCCAGGGAGAGGGATCCCTCCTCTGTGGTTTTTGGAGTTTTTTCTCACCCGGTTCAAGGGTCTAAGGGTAGAGAATGATGTTATGTACAGATTGGAAAGCCCTCAGAGGCAAATTGTTATCTGTGATTTTGGGCTCTACAAATTAAACTTGATTGATTGATTTGCCTCCCACTGTAGCTCTCCAGTTATTCTGATCCCCCTCTTGTAGAGCACGACACCTCCCCACTAACTGAGACTAGACCAGGCCATACCAACTCAGAAAGGGATGGTTTTGTGCTGCAGCAGCATGACCACTGCATCATTTTTGTTCACGTAAAATCAGGTGAATGAAAGCGGAGCCATTTCAAAATACTATGCAGTTCATTCCTAAACCACCCAACCCCAGCACTCTGCTGCCTCCAACCAGCAGCTTGAGGGAGATTTTCGGACTGCATCCCCATCTTTGCCTCTCTTCGGCTGGTGAGCCAGTCAGCAGAGCAAGCTGAAAAAAGCCATGAGAGAGAGAGGAGCTTCTGGGAAGAAATGTCTCTTGCTGTCGCCTGGACAAACGGGGAGAGAGGAGGGGAGGGTGCACAGAAGAGAGAAAGGACCACAGCACGTAAAAGGAGAGGGAAACAACACATTAACTGCTGAGATTAAAGGATTCTTTTGAAGTGTATATGTGAGAGGGTAGTAGATTTTTGTGTGTCACTTTTGTGAGGATATCTTGTTTGTTTCTCCTTCTTGAGGAATTAGTAACTATTACAGTAAAGCAGTAAATCATTTCCTGTCTCCACATCAGGAGGATGTGGAAATTCAATTTCAGAACACAAGTTCAGCACACCAAAAGTGGACCCAGCAGGCCTGAAAGCTCCACCTGTAATCCTTGACTCATCATCCTCAGGTAAATGTCTTTTCAGAGACCTGCTTTCAAATGGATGCTTTCGTTTTTGCATTATTTATTTTATTTAAAAAAAATGACTTTTTTTCGTAGAGAATTTCAGAGAAAAAAAGAAAAAAGCTTAACTGCTTGTAGGCAGGTTGGGAATGTATGCATTTTTCATCTGAGTAACTCTGAATCAAGTAAGTTTAGGGAAATGGGCTCTGTGTGTTTGCTCCCCAACAAAATAAACTCAGGTAACTGTAATGTGGGTTTTATTTATTGTCTTTGATTCCGGAGAGTGAGACAAAATTGCCTGTTACAGCACCCAGGATGCTTCACGCACAATCCACAGAGCTTTACAGACAGCCAGAAAATGAGCAATGCCGTTCAGGTGCAAATGGATACCGAAAGTTGGACTTGACTCCTGACTCACAGAGCAGAAAGGACAAAAGGCAGTGTTAGTATGTGATATCCATATTGAATGTGATAGAGGGGAGATAAACTGAGGTGGATGTGGTTATTTTTAGCTGCTCTCTGATGAATCTTCCAAAATATCTCACCTTGTGGACAAGATAGAGACACACGGAGGAAACAGAAAGAGTGAAGGGAGGAAAAGGGCAAGAAAGTGATAGATGGTGAGCAATACAAGGGATGAGAGGTGATTATAGGTGATGTATCTGGGCTCACAGCATGCTGGGATTGCTCACAGCTTCCACTTCACCTTCCAGAGGCAACCCAGAGATGCCGTGGAGAGTAAAACCGCTTTCACTCAGCTCATCCATTTTGGGAGAACAAAAAACATAGAATAACCTGGTCCAGTGGAGCCCTCTTTTTGTTTTGCTGCTAATTTGCTGAACAAGAAAAGACATCCCGAATCCAGCTCAACATGGTGCACCAGATACAGTCGCTGTGCTTCAGACAAGCAGGCAGGTGCAGTGTGGCCACTCGGGCAGCACTTGTTTATAAAAAATCAATGAAAAGACTACATGGAAGGTTGAAAATTCTACGTAAATAAGTCTTACGTTGTGGAAGGCAAAAACAGTCACACAATCATACATAATGCAGGAGTCAGGTACATTTTACAAGGAGTACAAAAACAACTATTTTACACTGCAAAAGCTGCAAATAAATGTTCATTTCAGGCCGGGTTGCGTTTCTGTGTATGAAAGTGCACTATAGAAGAAACAGCCTAACTATTGAGAACGACATGGCTTTAATGTAGAGTGAGTCAGATTGGAGACAGTTCTTATTCCTGTGAATACAAAGAGCAGGTACTGTGTACACCTAGTCGCGAATGAACAATTCTGTAAGCTTGTAAACAGATTAATCATACCAGGCCGTGCCCTGTGCTCGGTGCTCTGCAGCTGTGCTCTGCTTATAATTATTGTACATAAGGTGCAATGTTCTTGGATGCCAACCGACTCATCATGGAGCAAGAAAAGCATGCACCCCCAAGGACATACATCACTTTGTTTCACCATACTTGCAGGCCGTCTCTTCCAAGGTACACAGCAGGTGATGGAGGACAGCAATCAAGCACAGAACTCTGCCGGAGTGTAGTCTGATAGGCATTAAGACAACCTATCAGTGTCTAATGAGTTCCTCCGACTGGCAGCCTTTGACATCTGCAGCAATCATCATCCAGTTTTGATGTTGAAATGGACAGAGATGGAGCCGATGAGATGCGCCAATAGTCCCCTCGGTTAGATGTTCTTTTCCATGAATATTAAGTCAAGTCAAAGTCAAAGTACCTTTATTTGTCAATTCTACCATATGTTTGGCACATACAGACGATTGAAATTGCGTTTTTCTCAGATCCATGGTGCAGCATGTAAACATTAGAAAAAAGAGGGCATAATAAAATAAGCTAACAAGGAGCTAGGTGAGCCTTCTTGGCCAGAGATGTGGTGTGTGTGTCTTTAGTCATTCCCTGGGCTTTTCTTCTCCCCACAACCACCCTTTCCTCCATTTCACTTGTCTCTTGATATTTCTGTTCTAGCCCAGTCTCATCATCTGTTTATGAGAGCATCATCATCATCATCAAAACAAGCTGGAGAGGCACAGATGAGATGTAACAGGATGTAAGCAGATTGCATTATAGCATTAAAAAACAAGGAAAAGAACACCACATAGTTGTGCTCATTTTTAAAAAGCAGCCTGTGATGGGTACAGTTATACCATCTGCAAATTACAGACTATAAATTGAGTGGAATTATTTTCTGTGTCATTACAGAGATTCAAAGCAAAAAAAAAATGACAAAAATGACATTGCATATTTTGTTCTACTGTCACACTTTGAAACCAAATTTTCTCCCCACCATTAATGAATTTGTCCTCTACAAAGCAGAGGAAGTTCATGCTGCTTGGGCAGATGCTATGTGGGCTGCTCTCCCAATAAACGTTGCAATGGTATCCTTGTGTGTGCAGGAAGATGTTACGGTGATTAATAAACTGAAATGTTGTGAATACTGAAAAATTTCCAAAATATGCATATTTTTGTAAGTATTAGACACAGTGGAGCCCTTGATTTTAAACTCAGCTAACCTTCTGATCTCTCTTTCATAAAGGAAAAATCCAAGCATAAAACTTCATTAGCATGTGCAAGTCCTGTGGACATATGAGACCATTAAAAACTCTCCAAGAGAGAATCTATAGAACTGAGGCCGATAATGATATGGCTATGACATCCATCAATGAAGCAGATTAACTTTGTCCACGCAGTCACCTCACACAGGGAGAAATTCTGCACACACATTTCCTTCTACACACGGAACACCACACAAGTTGATTCAATTTTTTTTAGCGCACACACAAAAAAGACCATAAATCAACAAGCTTCCAGGTCATTTGGGCCTCCAGGGTATGTCTCTCCAGACTTCTCCCTTTTAATACCGCTTGCATTCAGACTGCAGCCAAGATAGCATCAACTTGAAAGCAAAAACTCAAATAATTAATTTTTTTTGATAATTATTGTAAATAAATTCAGGCGTCAAGGCATTAAATGTATCATTTTTTATTTTTTTCCTTGATGGATTTTGAGCTTCAGAGTGAAGTGCAGCTATCTATCAAAATTTGCCACCCTATCAGGCTGCCCTTAAGAGAACAGATAAATTACCACAGTTAGAGGGCTCACTGCCACTGGAATGCAAACTCTCCAAAGTAATCTTGTGTGTTTACACCCAATGACACTGAGAGTCAAAGGTCACCCCACGCAAAGAGAGATAAACCCTCCTATCCCACAGCTCTGTCTCATATCCCATTCATTCTTCTGTCAGTTATTAGACAAGTGAGATGATATTATTTGCTGCAGAGCAGACGCAGCTACTTTGACTGCTGATATGTTGAAAGCCACCAGCAGACTCTTTCCGGGATGATGATGGCTCGACAGAGAGGAGAACAGCAACCACAGATATTAAACCTCTGCTCCTCCTCCTCCTCCCCCAAAAGCTCTTGTGATTAGCATCTTAAAGCACGACTAAGCCAACCATTTTCTCCTGAGAAAAAACAGGGTCTCCCTTCCTCAGTTTCCTCCAGGCGAGCTGCCTTTGCAGAGCAGAGCCCTTGTTGACAGCTACAAGTGCTAAGACTTAATTCTCACATCCTTGCTGAATGAGTGACACTTTGGAAGCTATTTTGTCCTTCATTTTGTCTAATGCTTGTGTCAGCCGCCGCTCTAACAAACACTTATTTAGTGTCCATGTTTCCCTGCCCAAGGAGAGGAATGAGTGGCACTTTAAGTGAGCGGGTGATGTTCTCTGTGCCTGACAGGTGCCGGCATGGATGTGGAGGATGAGCCGCTGCTGTTTCAGACCAACTGGGGAGAGGAGGAAGATGGAGGGATGCACGCAGCAGGGCGGAGCTGTTTGTCCTGGGAGGCTGAGGTTTGTAGGCTGTGGCGGGTGTTGGCCTGGGTGCACACACATCCCTGTGCCAGTGGAGTGGTTTTAGGGGTAGTTATCCTGCTCCTCTGCTGCCCTCCTCAGGACATAGACCTCTCCTACAGTGCCTTCGAGGTTCACAGTCACTTCTCTGCAGAGCGATGCGATGCCCTCGCCATCGCTGGGGAGACGCAGCTAAGTTCCTGGGACAGACATAGGCGAGACTTAGATACCAGTGAGGCAGAGGGCGTGCAGGAGCTTCTGCTGGAGGCGCTGGGCAGAAAGGGAGTGTTAAACAGGACAAATAACGAGGGCACAAGCTTGTCTGCTTCTCACAGTGAGCCTTTACATGCTGGAGATGAGAGGAGAAGAGTCACAGTAGGTAGAGATAAAAGGACAGAGCCTGATTTGGGTTGGGGGGAAATATCTCAGACCAAAGGAAGGGTCATGGGATGGCAATTCGACTTTATCACTCACTAGGAAGCTCAGGTTTGCTCACAATTACTACTTGCAGAGCCAGGCCATGTGGAGGATCGAGCTATTGTTTGTGGTTCAAGGGGAGGGCGATCGCAACATCTTCACCCCGGAACGTCTGCAGACGATCCATCAAGTGGAACACCTGCTGATGCAGCAACCTCGGTTTCATCAGTTCTGCTGGAAGCCCCAGAAGATACTGAGGGATCTGCCACTAGGACTGTTGTACTGCTCCCCTCCCAGCTTGCTCCTTTCCTACCTCTATGCCAGTGAGAGAGGTGGGAAGATGTATTATGATGGCATGGGCCCTGATCTTGCTGATATTCAGGGTGAGTGTACAGTGAAGAACTTCAGCTTTTAAGAGTAAGATTCTGACTCTAACTGATTTTTAATGCGTGTATTTCCAGGTTCTCTGCATTTGGCCATCACCCACCCACAATTCTATTGCTATGTGGATGAAAGTCCTTCCCCAAAGCATCTCTCCTCCTCTCTCCTACGCAGCGAAACCCACTTTGGAGCTCCCCTCCCATCGTACTACTCACTGCAGGAACGTATGGACGAGCGAAGATCCGTCTTCAAAAACTTTGTGGTTCAATATGCAGACATCCTTGCCAAGCAGTCTACCGGGTCAAGAGGAAAAGGCTGTAGTATTATTTTGCTCATTACAGTCACTGGAGTCGAAATTAGATGCTACATTCTTTCTACTTCTCCCGTCTCAGTCAGGTGAAGGTGCTGTATGGGGAGAATGAGTTGTTCGATAATGAGGTGAGACACACCTTCAACAATGGTATGATGCTGGCCGTCATCAGTGGAGCCTGCATTACTGTGCTTGTCTAAGTCCTTACCTCTTTTTCTGGTACAGTATGACCTGCTCTTTATTCTGTGTGTGTGTGTATATCTCAGAGTTTGAACCGTGATTTGGAAGAGTGTGAATGTGTACGAACGTCTTGTTCTTTTTTTTTTCTCTTGGTAGTTTTTCTGACTTTCTTTGGACTCACTAGCATCGGACTGAGCTGCTTGATGGCTCTTTTCTCGTACTACGCTGTCTTTGGCGTGAGGTGCCTGGGCATCCTCAGTGGAGTTGCAGCCTTTGTTATTATCGGTATTGGTAAGGGAAAACACAACAATATTTTCATTCAGGAATAGTTGGACATTTTGGGGATTACACCTAGTTGTTTTTTGCAGACACTTGGATTGATACCAGTCGGTTACCTTAGTTTAACCAAAGAATGAAAGAGAATGGAATGGAATGGAATGGAAAAGAAAAAGAACAACTAGAATGGCTCTGTGACAAAAACTGTCTACCAACATCTGTAGAGCTCACCAAATAACAGTTTGTATCTTCCCTGTAGAAAACTGAAATATAAAAGACAACATTGTGAAATTTGTGCCAAACCTTTACATGGTTGCCTTCAGTCTTGTTGTCACTGTCACAAAAATTATACCCAATTCCTTACTTTTGTTTTTTACTTTTAGTTTGTACAGCAGCTGTGCTTCCATACAGGCAGAGAACATACAAACCCAAAAGCATCTGTCACACTCTGTTTTAACTGTACACACAAGTAGAAAAAATATGTAGTACTTACTTTTGAATGTGCTCACATCTGTTATTCCAGCTTCTATCATCTGTCAATTAGCTGTGATCTCTAATCGCCTTCTGGGTCGGAGTTAACAGAAAATCATACTTGTTTACATACATTTAACATAATATAGATTGATGTCTGCTAAATAGTATAATAGCGAGGCAACAAGTTACAACACCAGTCCAGCAAATAGTACAGCACGGAAAACATCCTCCACTAGGCAGTTAGCTAATCTAACCAGCTTCTAGTTGTAGCTTAATATTTCAATCACCTAATTCTACAAAAAAAAAATAAATAAATAAAAAAAAATAAGGAGATCTATTTTTCAAAATGTCACACTTCTTTGATAGGTAGAGAACAGCTGTACATTCATAGTGACATGCTGCTAATGGGTGGATGATGTATTTGTGTTCATCAGTACCTTCAGACAAGCATCTCATCTGCAGAAATGGATGATCTACACAATTAAAACAGCTGGCCGAGCTACTTTCCTAACTTCCTTCTATACGGCAGCTGCCTATGCTGCGAACACCTTCTCTCACCTAATCTTAGAAGAAAAATGTTAACACAGGAAATATAAGTGACCCTCTGGCTATGGATGAATAGAAGTGCCTCTCCCAGCAGGATGGTCTTTTTCACATGATAAGCACAGATTAAATGTTTCAAGGTCCTTTACGCTGTGCCTCGTTTAACTCACATTTAGATCCCAGCTGTGCATGACTTTGGCCTATTCATAGCCCTCATTGTCAGCTGCTGCTGGCTTTGGGTGTCCGTGCTGATGCCAGCCGCCCTGTGTGTCTGGACTGATTGTGTGGAGCCTCAGGGACACGCCTGGCAGAGTCGGCGAGGCGTTGCTTCCTTTCTCTTGTGTGTGATGTTATATTGTGCATGCTGTGCGACACCACAGGCGAGAGGTAATCACTTCAGCTGTCACTCTTTGAAAACTTCTTCTTCTTCCTCCCTCTGTAGCTGCAAGCTGTTTTCGGGCCTGCCAGCAAGCCACGGTCCTTTGTTGGATGAAGATGATGATGTGGCACTGCTATCAGTGGAGATGGAACCAGGTGAGATTAATATCCCCCTAGCATTGAATGAATGATATTGGTAGAGAATGGAGGAAAGTTAATGAGTCCAGGCTGTAAAATGCAGCTGCCCAGGCACCACTAAGCCCCTGCCTTTGTCTCAGCCAGGCTCCTGTGACACAAACGGCAATGCAGTCATTCTTTCCCTTTCAGTGGAGACACCTGCGTCCCCTCCAGGGCAGCGGCATGTGGATGTGGTGAGCAAAAATCTCCAGTGGGCCCTGAAGCACTTAGTGGCAGAGCCAGCTGTGGCGCAACGGAAAGCTATTCTAGGTGAGATCTGACATACAATCTGAGAGCTTGGCTCGCATGGATTTTGCAGCAGTTAAAAAAAAAATTGAAATGTTATTGCATGCCCTAAGGGGCTCCATCTTCTCAGGAGTGATAGTAATTGATCATTGCTCCTGATGCATCCCTCAGCTGCTCGATTTTCCTCATCGGACCCTCCTCTCTGCCGTTGTTTATTGTTGTTTTCCTGTCGGCCCAGGTGTCTTTTTACCGGTTCTCCTCTTATCTGCTGGGTGCTGCTGTCTCCTGAGGCCGGCCACTCACGCACCCCTTCTTTTCCACCAGGACACAACCTGCAGACTTTGCTGGATCTGAGGAGCAACCTCAGCGGTCAAGGCATCTCCTGCCCTACGTGCTCAGGTGAGGCTGCGGCAGTGATGGAAGCACTCGCACCACTCAGCCTCCCAGATCAAAAAAAACATTCGAATTGCATGTAGTATCCTGCAGGTGTGTTCATGGAAAAGCCACACCGTCCGTACACCCACATGTCTTCGTCAGCCTTTAAGTTTTCTACGCATCCACAGGCCCCAAGCACAACGACCTCCAATGCTCATCATGGCTCAGCTGGACCAAATTTAAGCACCAACCAAACAGGTAAAATATTAAGCGTATAAAAACATTTCCTATTCGTTTTAAACTGGTTCCTGTAATTTTATATTTTTTTCTTTGTACTTTTCGCTAGTCTCTTTATTAACAGTGTACATATCGAAGTTGGAGCTTGGAGCCTCTGCTACACTTTACCGCTTCTCCCTGAACACCAGCACCCCTTCCCCATGGAAACCTTGCAGCACATCAAGAGGCGTCATCATTTCAGGTCAGAGTGCAACAAAAAAAACATTCTTTTTTTTAACAATTAGTTTTAACATCATGTCTCCCAGCTCTGATATGCCTCACTAAAGCAAATTATAACGAATCTTGTTTTAGCTGAATAAGCTTCTAATCAGCCCTGCAGCAATTATGACAGTGTGTGTTTCCCATGAATACCACCCGTACCCCAGCTGGATGATCACATCCACCTTGTGTGACCGCCGCCATGGCTGGATGCCAGGGTTTTCCTTTTATAAGGTTTTTTAAATGCAGATGGAGAGAAATCAGAGTGTGACTCAGAAGGACCATGTTGCTCTGTTTTTGGACAATCTGTCATTACAGCTCCATTCTCATTTCATCTCAGGAGGCTGTACTTTGCATAGCGCCAGTTGAGGCCTCATCCCAGCCATGTGTGTGTAAACCCCCCTGACCTTTTATGCTCCTCTCCCCAGTGGTGAGTAAGCTAGTTTCGCAGTGCCAGGAAGCATTAACATGAAGAAGCTTTGTTAGCCCATCTCACGACGTGGGCTGCCATGTCTTCTTTATGTCCTTTGATACTTAAAAATAGAGAAATTAAAACCACATGACACTTGTTTTAAATATAGCCTGTTAAAGTGGCACTCTCTGAACCCAGTAAAGGATTTAAACTCAGTACTGTCCGTGAAGGTTCTCAGTCATCCAGGTCATCTTGATCTCGGAGTGTTTAGTAGGAAGTAACTGGACTAAGAAGTCCAGTTACTTCGTACTAAACACTATATCAATATCATAGCAATATCATTGCACATATTTTTACTCAGTATAAATAAATGCTGTTAGGCGATCTTTCTCTGATTCTGCTTTCACAGATCCTTCATCTGCTACCAAAACCATACCATCCAAAACTTTTGGCTTCAACCGCTGCAGTAGCGGTGCAAGTGGCCAACCAGCGGTGCGTCCTCTGGTCGACACTGGGGCGATGGTTTTTCTTGTGTTCGGCATCCTGGGAGTCAACCGAACTGAACGTTAGGACAACCGTGTCATCAAAGATCTGGTGATTACCCCCTCTTGCTTCTATACATCAGAATAATCAACAGAAATAAATTAGGGCCAGACTTGGAAATGACATCCTCATGTTGTCAACGGGGTTTTTATTTCTCTTCAAAAGGCAGCATTATATTGGACCCAGACTTTGATGTATTCCAGGAAATGGAGCATCTTTGTAAAATGTGTAAAGCTATCCGCGCCAACAGACAACTTGTGAAGCCAGGAGGAGCACAGTGTTTGTCTTCAGGTAACACAATTAATTTTTTTTTTATCATAACATGGAATATCAAGAAGCAATATCATAAAATCATATCATAAAATTGAACTAGTTGGAATGATCTTCCTCTCTCCTTAAGATCCATCACCTCATGCTGTAGCTTCAAGGCATCTTTAAGTGATTAGCTCAAAAATCCTGTCTATGCTTCTAATTACATATATGCTGTGAGGGCTGGGTGGTTGAGAATAAGTATGCAAAATGTATGGAACTGCATATATGTGTTTTTGGGACCACCTCAAAAATTAGATGATGCATCTCAAGGGGCTATCTTTCAATAAATTTGAGATTAATATAAAGAACTAAAACAGTGTGTTGATTGATTGATTAGTGAAAAGACCAGCAAAAAAATAATTGTTTTGTACGAAGTCCAAAAAATAAACTCATATATGATTAATTTACTGGTGATTTGGTGGTCTTGTTCCTTCTTAATATTTAAAACAATCGAATAAATTAATTGAGGTAATAATCAGTACAATAATGGTTTATGAAAATGATAAACAGCTACCGCCCTAAAACTTTATATAGCATAAAACTGCAATCTATAGTGCTGAAGAACAAATCAAATTCTCACCAAAAACAAGGTAAACTGTGACAAATTAAAAAATAGTACATTGAGAATGACATTGTGTAAATCTTTTCTGTTCTCTTCAAACTGTTGTCTACTCTGCCTCTTCTCGATCCTGAGTGTGGACTTTCTGCTTTGTTGTCGCCCCGACTAACATGTTACCTTCTCACCTCTCTCTGCAAGACAACATACAAGGGCAAATCTTCATTTCAGACCTACTCCGACTTCCTTCAGCGGGAAAACTTCTTCCAGAAGCAGCTCGCTTCCCATCCGCAGTCCTCTGGTCTGCAGCGTGGTTTCCAGACTTGTGAGCACTGGAAACAGATATTGATGGAAATCATAGGCAAGTGAGAGGTGGTGCTTCATGCCGAGGAGATGTGGCTTTCTTCTGCTAAGTGAAAGGGGATTCGTGTATGTGAAAGCAGCAGCCTTTAAAAGCTTTCTGGTCTTTTAAGTGTGGAGAATGCCCTCTGGAGTCTGCTGTTGTCTCTGGCCATCTGTGTTTACTGCACATCCTCTGCTGCTGCTACCAGTACTCATAACCATTCTAGGTAAGACATGAAGTTGTATGTTTGCAATTGACACTCAGTAATGCGTCTTATAATCTAATATCCAGGTCAGGATTGGGATCATGTGTTGTAACTGAGATTTTGACCTTTGGTAGGAATGATCTGCGTGGTGGTGGCGGTAATGTATTGGCTGGGCTGGGCTAGGAGATGGGACCAGTGGAGGCAATTTCTCTGTCTATACTTGTGGGATCTTCGGTGGATTACTCTCTGCACCTGGTGGAGGGATACATGCTGGCTGGGGAGATCATGCCCTCATCTCCTGATCGCAGCTTGGTCAGGGGGTGTAAACTTTTACAAAAATGTCCACATTAGCACATTTTCTGCACATTAAAACAAGCTCATGTGTGAGGTTTAAGAATTAATAAGACAAGATGCAACGTGAAGGCTACTTCTCTGTGTTTCCAGGAGCCATCAGCTGAGAGGCAGAGGCGGACACTGGAGGAAGTGAATCACTTGGGCGTTGCCATAGTGTCCAGTGCCGTCACCACAGCAATCTCCACAGTCCCCTTCTTCTTCTGCGTCATTGTGCCTTTTGCCAAGTTTGGCCAGATTGTGGCCATTAACACCGCCGTCTCCATTTTGTTCACACTGACATTGACTGTGGCCACACTGGCATGCGTGGCTCCCGCCCGCTTCAGCCGACCCCCCGGTGCCGTGCTGAAGGCCGCCCTGGCCGTGATGACGGCTGCAGCCTTGAGGGTGGCTGTTTGCTGGATGAGGGGACTGCCGGGAGCATTGACCTGGCAGTCATTCAACACGTAGACACGACCGTTGGCCAACGCACACTCACACTGGCCAACACACTCTGGAGGAAGTCCAGATCAGCAAATGATCTTACAGCACAAAGAAGTCAGATTCAGCTGTTGGTCATTATACTCTGTAGTTTTCACATGTATTAATCAGTTGCCGGTAAGAATTACTCACTGGGTACTTCTGCTGAAATATTGTGTAAATTATTATGTGACTCAGTGGTTTATTGGTGTAACTTGTGGAGTTGTGAAGAACCTCTGAACATTCTGTGACCTGCTGTTGGGAGCAGCACCAGGGCGATGCCTTCTGACGTCCATGAAGATTTGAAGTTCACATGACTCATAGCAGTCTTGTGAAACAACACATTTGTGTTCTCAGCCACATTTATAAGGCGGGTTATGACGTCCTAAAGTGGCCATATTCAAATTTGTCCTAGTCGGGCTTATACTGTGCACGGTTTTGTTAAATGTGATATAAACATTTCCGTATGCTGCTCTGACACATTCTGAACTGTCCCTCTGATGCTGCCACATGTGTCCTGAAGAGTATACCAATAGTGCTCATCAGAAGTGACCAGAAGTTATCAAGTTTGGAGATTTGTTTTTGTACCGGACACGGAAGGTATGAAAAATAGTAATCTGGAAGTAATAACCAACAATAGTTCAACAAAGTATTCTTTTCTCTAAGATGTATACCTCAAATTTGTATTTAGGTACAGTACAGTAAATGTAAATGTACCGTTTAGCTCCGTAGCACTCAGGAATGTCACATCTCAGACCCCGAAACTGCTTTGTGCTCTCCTTTTTTGTCAGCACCAATTGAATGAGTCCTCAGGTGTA
>KV751368.1:342356-362585 GCA_001698575.1 Mola mola | reverse complement strand
GTTAGGGTCCAGGACTAGGACCGGCCCTTTCCAACTATTGTAATTAAGGCTTGGGCTGCTATTGAAGTGAGGATAAAATATGCTGTGTTGATTATTTCCAGGTGCACCACTACACAGAGCTCATTTCTTTCCTGGACAAAACAATATACTGAGCAGTACTTCATGTATTTCTGCTATCTTGAATAATAAGTCAGCCAATCTGCTTCCAATAAAGCAAAGGGGAGTTAACGGCATGATGTTAGCACAGGAAATCACTTGACCCGCCAAAGTGGCTTGTTTGTCTGAATAGTACTGAAAATTATTTGTTGGTTGAAACAGCTGCACTGTGGTTACAACAAAGATATCAGAGCAGCAAAAACTATAAAACACCAGGCAGTAAATTAAAGCTGCCATTCATAACATGAATAATACCTTAAAAAACCCTACGTCCTAGGGAAAGGAACGTAATACACAACTGGAACTGCTGTTTTCTACTGTAGACACAGCAGTCCGCACTTTCCTATATAACTGAGAGAAGGCCTCGGGCTACAAGTAAACCTCCTTGCAGTATAATGAGTTTTCACCCTACTTTGGGCTGAATTGTGTCATTTTATTTCAGACTGTTTTATTAAAGGAAACCTGATTGAGGGGCTACTCCTCAGGGGTTCTAGAGGTGTTATGTCGCCTGAAGCAGACGATTCATAGGAAAAGGCGTGAGTAGAAGGCCAGAGCTTATTATTGAAGTGTATAAATGAGATCAAGCTGTTCCCTGGCCTTAGGAATTACAGGTTTCTGTTACCTGCTGGCCTCATTACTCCAGAATTAGCTGACTGATTCGCAGTCATTTGCAGACTTCGGAGATGCTGATAGGCTATCTGCAGCCAGGGAGCGATGACTTGTGTTAACCTACAAGCGCCTCCACGGCAACACTCCCAAGCTCGGAGGAGCACGTCAACTTCAACAAAGTGATTAAAGCCAGAGGAAGTTCACAAAGTCACCCTTTTGCAAACTGCTGGCAAAAGTTCGACAGCAGCGCCAATTCCAAAATTATTGCCTGAACTCCCCTGCTGTTGTACTATAGTGCTTGTCAGAGAGAAAACCTTCTCACCCCTGAGCCACAGTAACGTCCCAGCCGCGGAGACTTGGTGTCGGCTCCGTCAAAGAGCTCCATGTAGTCGTAGCCGCAGTCCGCCTCCTCCTCAATCTCAAAGGTCTGGAAGATGAGCTCCACGCCGTAGCCTTTCTCTGCTGAGATCACCCACTGGCAGTCAGATGCCCCAGGGTAGTTATTGTCCCCAAACTGGGCATGTGAGAACAGGTCCTTGGTCTTGACTTCAGCCTTCAGGCGACCTCCGCACTCTTAACAGAAAAGTGAGCAGAGGATGGTGTTGCTAAGCTTCACGTACGGCTGCTGTGGTCACCACCTCTTTCGTGGTTTTAATGCTATCCAGATACAAAGGAGTCTTAAACTGGCTCTGTTGTTAAATGTGACTCATGATCATTCTCAGACAGGGCGGCAAAATATGACCAAAACATACAAACACCGTTGTATCGTTTTACATTTGAGTTACTGATCTGAAATCAATGATGGCATCTGAACCTATTTTTACCTGCTGTATGGGACGCCTCGAAGCCTTTCTTCTGCACAGAGTTATCAGAAAAGAAGCGGATGAACAGCTTGTTGCCACTTGAGGTGATGGGTGGGGGCTTCTTGGTGCCGCAGAAACGGCCCAGTCTTGGAGCTTTTCCATCTCGGCCATCGAAAAGCTCAATGTGGTCATAAGCACACTCCAGGTGGGCCTCCATGTCAATCTCATTGAAGGACTGCAACAAAACAAGATGAGCGTATTTTTGCAAACAGAAATTTTTGAGGTCAAACTTTTAGAGTCATTGTGTTATTTGCAGAAGTTTTTATCCCCCGCTCATTTGTAAAAAAAAAAATGCCAAGTTTCAAAATAATGCTGACACAGTGGAAAAAAAATGCAGACAGTAACAAAAGGGGAGCCACAAATCATTGCCAGGAATGGTAAAACAGCTTCTGACATCAGGACAGTAAACAAAGATGTCGTCGGTGGATTTAGGAATTCATTTACAGAACGAGCCACGTGTTAATAGATGCATGATTGACAAGTGCAATTAACAGAAGCACGTACAATTTTGATGCGGTGGCCTGGAGTAGTGGTGAGTGCCCAGGTGCATGCCTTCTTGCTCGGGTATTTATCCGGCCAATTGGGGCTGGTGATGGTACCGCTCACACTGTTCACAGTGTGATCGCAGCCAGCTGAAAAAGAGACATCACTGAGCCAAACGCAGACTTCTGTATCATGCTACTATGACAGTTTCGGACTCCAGTAAATGCTAATGGCTGCGCCAATAAGTCAGGAAGGAGAAATGTAACTGAATCAAGAAGGTGAAAAATGAAGATGAAATACCTTCTTTACAGTCATGTTTGTTCTCATGCAGCACAAAGCCGCTTCTGCACTGACAGCTGTAGCTCCCGAATGTGTTGACGCACTCATGCTGACAGCCACCGTTCTCCTTAGAACACTCATCTTTGTCTGGCGAAGTAGAGAGGACACAACCTTTATGCTTGTACCCTTTCAAGGACTAACGAAGGACTACAGCTCTATGTGAATGGATTAAAAGACTGGTGAAGCTGTGTGCAGCCCTGCCAGAGGACTCACCTGAGAAGAACTGTGCTTTAAAGCCCTTTTTGGACACTGTGTTATCTGATTTGAACTCAATGCGCATGTTGTTGTACTGGGATGTGATAGCTTCTGGTTTCTCTGCCCCACAGAACTTGCCATGCAGCCTTGAGTCTGCTGACAGCCCACTGCGCACCTCCACGTAGTCATATTTGCAAACCTGAGCAGAGGAATAGAACGTGTGAAGAAGCTGGGATGCTTTATTTGCTCTTAATAATGAAACAAAGGAAGGGAGGGGGTGTTAATAACTATGAAGGTGGACAAATGCATTGCAATGACAGACAGAGAACACAGAACAAACCCACCCCGCGCCGACTCATAATAACTCTAGTGCTCACGTCATTGCCCTCAGTCTCGAAGACGTCAAAGAGCAGAGTGATGCGATATTGCGTGGGGGCAACCAGCTGCCAGATACAGTTCTTATTTGGGGGGTACTCTCTGGGCCAGCCGGGGCTGGTGATCGACCCGTTCAGCTTGGTGATGAAGCCTCCGCAGGCGGCTGGACAGAGACAAGGGGATATCATTACCATGATAGAGATGTGTATCAAGTTGATTAAATTATATCATCAAATCATTCAGCACATCATCCAAGTGTCACAAACCGCACAGTTAAAATGAAATTCCTGTGGAATCTCCTCTCGGTGTTCTTAATAAATCTGATTACTGGCTGACCTGCCAGTTCCGCATTACGACAAATGGTGGTGCCGACCCCATCAGTCGCTTATTTTTAGCCATAATTATGTGTTGTGTTGATCCTCACTAGAAACTACAAAAGATGTTGTGTTGACACACAGATTGTGAAGTTATTAGATGTGGGCATTGGTGAAATGGTACAATGCCAAAAGTTTGGACAACTTTAATCTCCTTTATAAATGTAGGGCACCCGTTTGTGTGTCACTCATTCGGACAAGGGTCACCACTTTGTCAAACAAACATATAATTGTATAGAATATTAATCGATGGGCTCATAGTACAGTTAGTTTCGAATGTTCGTGTTCTGATGGTAATAAAGTGTTACACATCCCAACATTTTCTCTCTGGGGTGTATTAGCTTAAAGAGGATGCAAATGCATTCTGTTTCTTATTTTTATTTCATTATTTTATCATTAATACAAATAAGAGACCTGTTGTCAACTTTTCTTTTCAGATTTTGTTATTTCAATATAATTTCTGTTGCCTTAATTTTTTTATGGCTCTATATTTCTAACAAACATAGAGAACAAAATTGGGCTCACGGCTGATATTCTCCTGATGTGGACACGGTTAAGTGGTAAAACAGATATTGTACGTTAGGTTAAGTTTTAAACAACAACATCTAATATGTGATAAAAACAATGCTTCGTTGTGACTCAGATCTGTTGGTATGTTTTCTGGCCTTAATGTACGAGTGTAGTCATGTGTTTGCGTGCTAACTGTGTAACAAGCTTTAACATGTAAAGGCTGTGTTCAGCGGGGCTGGCGACTTTTCTCCCTGTACTCACCCTCGCAGCTGCGCTTGTCAGCGGCCAGCTCGTAGCCTGGGTCACAGGCACACTTGTAGCTGCCTAGTGTGTTGACACAGCGTTGCTCACAGCGACCGTTGTCCGGCTTGGAGCATTCATCCATCTCTGAAAAAACAAAGATATGTTAGGACCCTTTGAGCTGGCCCCCCTGGCTCAGCCGACTACAAGAGAAACCCTCCAAAACAAGTGCAGAGCCAGGCAAAGAGGATCGCACAGAGGTATGTGCAACATGAAATGTACATGAAATGTACATGAAATGTAGCTGCAATATTTCATAGATAAGTGCAAAGAGAGCAATTCCTGGAGAGTAGATGAGAGTTTGCAACCCTTATCCTCTGACCTTTGAAGAAGTTGGCAGCGAAGCCAGCCTTGTTGACAGAGCCATCTGAAACAAATTTCATCCACAGCTGGTTGGAGCTGGTTTTGATGTCATCTGGCTTGTCGTAGCCACAGAAGCGACCCAGTATGGGACTGTTTTCAGAGTTTCCGTCACGCACCTCCAGGTAGTCATAGGCACAGCTGTCATGTCTCTCAATCTGAGGGATGTCAGAGTGTGTTAGGTTAGAGCTGGACATCAGTGAAATCCAAAAATCTGCTGTAACAGAATGGTTAAATGTAATAGATAACAACTGGTACCTCAAAAGACTGGAAAGTCAGGCCTACGTGGTAGCCCTGAGCTACAGTAACCTTCCACACACACACTTTGTTGGGCCTGTAGTCATCAGGGTAGTTGGGGGACTGGATCTGGCCGTTGTCTTTCTTCACTTCCCCACCACAGATGGCTGCATATGACAATAAAAACAATGAGGAAAAAAACACTGAGCTCCCTTGATACCAATAACGTTGGCACATGAAATCTAAAAAAAATAAAAAACAAACAAAAAAAAAAAATCATGCTTGCTGTTCTGATTTATGCAGTTTGGATTAGCTGAAACACCTTCACCACCAGCCTCCGCACACACAAACACACACATCATTCCTTTGTGCAATCTGGAAACAATGAAGCTGCATGTGAAGGCCGGCCAAAATCTGATTAATGCAGTGTAACTGCCTGACACATCAGCAGCAGGGGAGCCAAAAACTGTGGATATTACTGCAGCTTCTCGGCACATTGCTAGATGTGTGACTGGCCATGCGTTCAGTCAGCTGAACGACATACTGGAATGGAGTTTGGTGGGGTCAGGGAGCAGGTGCTTACCCTCATAAACAGCGGAGAAACCTTTTCCCACCCAGTTGCTGCTGCTGCGGAACTCAATCCACAGCCGGCTGTCGACGGAGATGATTGGCTCGGGCAGCTTATCACCACAAAAACGACCTGGGTAAGTGAAGTAAGTGAAGTAAGTGAAGACACATACGGATGAATCACAATGTGATCGTCAGACACCTGTGATAGCTCGGAAATACATATGCACAGCCCTTCACTTCATGCAAACTAAATGCACAATGAGAGGATGAGAGAGGAATAAAAGACAGCATTCATTAACAAAAATAGAAAATATTATGCGGTCATATTACAAAATATGACACTATTGATTAAAATAAGTAAAAAGCCCTATGATTAATCAGATAGATCACTAACGAAATTAACTATCCGCAGTCCTAGTGCAGTGTTCTCTTGTGTGAACTGACCTTTGAGTGGCGCCTTCCTCCAGTATCCATCTCTGATTTCCACGTGGTCATACCAACATAGGTGGCTCCTGTACAGATCCATGGAGGTGAAGTTGAGAATGATCTTAAAAACCAAGAGAGTGTGATTACTGACAGTTCAGGCCAAAGGACACACACACACACACACACACACACACACACACACACACACACACACACACAGCTAATGCATCAGCGTGAACAGCCAGTGAAAGTTCCCCCTCCATGGGCTCATACTTTTTCCCCTGGTGTGACTGATATTCTCCAGATGCAGTGCATGTAGGCCGAGTATCCATTGGGGAAGCCAGGAGAGGAGAAGTTGCCACTGCTGTCCTGTAGACTGTCCCCACATCCTGTTCACACAAACACACACACTCGTCTCAGGATGATGCTGTACAGATTAGTGTCCGCTTAAAACCACCTAAACCTAATTCCAGCTACACAGCCATCAGATTTTACTCAATCCCCGGACACCTCACTGCAGAGACAGATGATGGAATTTTAGCTTCGAATGTTAAGCAAAGGGCAACTCTTTTATGTTCAAAGGCACATCTGCTGATAATATTCACTCGCATCTCTCTCACCTCACCCCTCCCCTCCCCCAGCTACTCCAGATGATGATCACACGAAGAAATAAAGAGTGTGAGAGACATTCTCTCTGAGCATCCTCTGAAAATAAACTCAGCCCACTATAAATAACCCAGTCCTCTGGAAGATATAATGCATTATGTAGGTCTTGCCAGTGAAAAAAAACACCCTTCATTTGACGGGCAAAGCTAAGCATGTGAGATTCCAAACACAACACTGAGCCTGATGGAACAGATGAGAAAGGCTCATGCCAAGTGGGGAGAGGTGTGTTTAATTAAGACAGAGAGGAAATCAGAGAGTAGATTGTCCACCTTGAGAACTGAGTATGCATTGATTTTACCTCTGTGTTACTTTGATCAGGAACAAATTTCCCCGACTGTATGAGTTCATTGCTTCTCTCGAGGTTTGTGTGCGAGCAATGAAAATTTGCAGCCCTGACTAGCGACCACAAGTTGCATGTAATCATTTTTCACAGAGTGCTTGTCAATGTGAAACCATTGAAACCATTGACAAGCACTCTGGCACACAATTGAGATGACAAACTCTCCTAAGAATGCTGTATGAATGGGACTTGCATAGCTCTCTCAGGATTTTTTTCCATTAACATGTACAACCTCATCCCATCAAAAATGTGCATCACATCAGCCTGTTTCTTCTTCACAAGACAGAACTTGTCATATGGAAAAAGAGAGAGAGTGAGACATTGCTCTTTTTAAACTAAAACCACCGCAGCTGGTTCCGCTCTGGTGACCATTGGTATGTTTATTCATTGGGCTTTGGTGAATGACAGTTCAGCTATCTTGGTCTGACTTACAGTACAATTAACTGCCTGACATCAAATCTATTCGGCAGAAGGCAATTCTCTAAATGTACATCTGTTGATGTTAGATATTCTGTTTACGACGGTGTTAACTCCTCTGTCTGCTATCTGGAAGCAGAAACAAAGAGAGTGAAAGAGAAAAGTACCGGGCTTATGCAACTCATTTAATGGACCGAGTTTGACAGTTTACACTATACATGCTGTGAGATGTGGACACGAGCGTCTTCTCGACCATTCTTGTCACTGACAAAAGCTGTTCTTTTGGAAAGGCAAACCTCCTGTCCCTGGGTAGTGTTTACACTCCTCGCAGCTTGGAAGCCTCGGACGCTTTAGCCAAGGATCGATGCCACGTCAATAGGAGATGCTTGGCTATTTCTACACAACGTGAGGTGCATCGGGGCTATGCACACATGCAAAAATAGAGCGAAGAAACCCACAGCACACAGGATCTGTCATTTTGGTCTTACTGGAGCATTTGTAGAGTTTGCGTGCCTGTGCGATATCCCCTTTGCTGAGTCTGGTTCGCTGGCCAATGGGTGGTCGCACGCCATTCACATCGTAGCGTGGCAGGATGGTGTCCAGGAAGATTCCTCTGTAATTCAGCAAGAAGACTGATGTTAATGTTGGATGAACAAGAGGGCCATGGAGAGCTCTCTTTAGTATTTACTGTAAGTTTGTTTGATACGTGGCATTATACTTGTCTGTAAACATGTAAATACCTTTATGATTTCCAATGTAAAAGCCGCATATAACGAAGCTAAAAACAAATAATGGCACTTGTACTATAAACAGCTTCTTATCTATAAACAAGCAATCTTTTAATCCAAATCCAAATAATCAATAAGGATGACACACTTGTTTGTAATGAGCTGCATTAAACCAGTGATCTTATCTGAACATTAATCATTTTATCTCTGCTTTAATTGTGTTTTGTTCACGTTCTACCAACACATATGAATGTGAAAATGTGTGTATGTAGTTTGAGGATCTTTTGTCATTCTTTGAGATGTTGGTGCTTATTTTCTACACATCCGTCTCCAGCTAAAATGTACCAGATGGACAGTTGCAGTCACCTCACAGTCTTCCTTTGGGGTCAGTGTCTGTTTTTAAAGTTAGTGCTGACATCATTGTTGCCCCATGTCTGCCACACAGATGGAAACTAACTACATTCTTCTCCAAAGTTACTGAGTGATCAAAATTGCGTAAGTTGAACAAGATAGGAAATGTGGGACGACGGCCATATTTGCTGTTAAAAGTCCAAAATTAAAACAACAAAAAAAAAAAAATCAGGTAAAACATTTATGGAGCTCTAAAAAGCAGCAGCACAATTAGTCCAGAGACTCTTTTCATACTACTGTCCAACTTGACACTTGACTAGTTTATCATCTCCATTTTCGTCAGAGTTTTAGCGAGCAATGGCCCGATTCCCATGGTGACATGCCTATTAACACCAAGCATGTGCAAACAGATCCTGAGCTAACAGTTTAGACTCTGCCTGCCTGCCTGCCTGTCTGTGGGCTTCCAGGAGTCCATATGCTGGCTGTCGGTGAAAAACGCCACTCCAGCCGGTGTCAGAGCCCACAAAGGGCACACTGGCAGGTCTCTATTTGGGTTGGCACTGCTCCATGCACCAGTCCTGAAAATCTCTGGAGCAAAGGAGGGGGCATGCAGAGCTATGGGTTGGGTAACACGACTGGGACAAAAAGCACGAGGAGGATCAGTCCTGTTTGTCCCCAGGCGACGCAGCAAAACATCAAGACAAGCCATGAAATCGTCCGAACAACGCACCCAGCAAAGGCCTTGGCTTCCCACGGAGCTTTACTGTAAAACACCGAGAAAACACACCGGCTAATAATGGGCTAACAAAGAAAGACACAGGCACAGGTAAATCAGCCAATCGCTGCTCAAGGAAAACTACATGGAAAGACTTGTGAAAAGCTGATAGGAGTCCCTCGTCTGCTAATACAGTTGTGTGAACTTCTTCTCTTATGTTTTATTGTTTAACACAGCTCCATCAAAGCTGAGAGCAGCAGAGTGGGAGTTGGAGAGAAAAAAGGAAAGCATGGTGGATCGTTGGACATCCATCGTTGATCCAAGATTTAATCTAACTCTTGACCAAAGAGTAATGGCGACTTAAACGGATGCTCTGTATTTTAAGTGCTAATAAGAGAAAAAAATCTATGCTTCTCTTTCTCCTTATTTCCATTTTTACAATTTAAAAACAAAATCCTGCAAAAAGTGGCGTATTTTGTGTGAAGAGCATTTTTGACCTGCGGTTTGAATGCACAGGGCCAGACAGGCATTTCTGTACATCGGCCTATGCCCAGACGCTGCCTCCACTAAGACAAAGATTCCCTCTCTTCTTCCCAGAATGTGTTTTCCGCAATAGCATGGCAGTCGATTTGGGAAGAAGGCCTGACTCTGAGAGGGAGTAACACTGAGCGTGAGAGAGCTGGTGGTGGGGAAAATGTAGAAGAACACATAAATAGCTGACACAGAGGACCCAAGGTAGAACAAAGGGACAAAAAATGCTGGTTCTCATATCAGAATGAGGAGGCAAAGATTACTTGATTAAGTCTTTTTTTTTTACTTAGACTCACATGTTACACCCACTCTGGCTCACTGAAAGTTGTCAAATTCTATTTCCCACATAGGTTGAGGACTAGAACAGCTTGTCCTGCAGCTGTCTGGATCATCTGATAGTTTTGTCAGGATCAAGATGCAGTTGTCATACACAAAACTGAGGTCAAATCCTGCAGACATCAGCAGGAGGCTGCCACAGTATTTACACAACACAAGCTAATTTCATGTACACAGACAGACATTGGAGAGGTCACTCTGCATCATGCCTAGTGATGCTTTTGAAATCACACTAATGAGTCAGTAGCTGAATCTGAGTCAACCTCTCTTAAGAAGTCTGTTTTGGCTCTGCAGTCACCCAGCTGGTAAATTACTTCAAATCAACCACAGCCAAAGATGACGAGCGCCCAGACTGACCAAGGTCTGTCAGCTGACTTTTTTTATGATAGGATCTTTCCTTCTAACGCCACCACGCCGATGTGCAACATCTGGAGAGGCTTCCGGTAGCATCAAGGAAGCGCGAGAAATTAGGTCAGCTGGCAACCAAATTAACCAGTACAGTAAATATGACAAACTCAAAGTTCTGCTTGTACAAACAGGAGCCTGGGGAGCAGCAGACATGTGGTAAAACTTTTCTCTTACAAGTAACAAGGACATTAACTGAGACATATTACCTCCTCTATTTCTTACCATATGCTAATCCAAAGTGCTTGGTGTGGAGAAACATTGAAGATGTGTATTCCAGCAATTCAAACGATGTGTAAGTGCTAAAAACCTTTTCGGCAGGCTCAGGAAAGAAATGTGCAAGAACTGAGCTAATCATCAAAGCCTATTCAAATGAGCCTTTAGGAGCCTAAGCGTGATTCACAAGATGAAACCACGGCTTTTATGAGAAGATTACATGCAGAAAAGTTGCTGAGGTGGTGCAGGGCTACTGTTGCTGAACTAGCTCAGCGCTTGGACCAGGCCTGGTGTACTGGAGGCTGCTGCTGTGGCAAAAACAGTAGGAACCGAGCAGAGACGCCCTAATTTGAACAGGCTGTGTGGAAGAAATGGCACTTTCTCTGTGGCTACGAAGACTTGGCTTTCCCTTTGTATAATAATATAAATCATTTCAAAATTTTCTGGGACGATGGATTCTTATTTTTAATACTCCCACTCATATTGCTAATGCTGTGGACGTGTCATTATAAAAGTGTGAAGATAGTGTTTTGGTTTCCAGAACAGGTTAAAATCTCTAAAAATCCCAAAAATCTGCTTTGACCCACAATAAATCCAAAATGGAGAAGCTGGAAGGACCTGGATGTGTTATGTTAAGTTTCTTCACACAATTTTATTATTCATTTGACCTTATGTACCCTCGAGACAGAAACGAGCAATTTAATCTTGTCAAAATATTACATAAAACCACATTAATGTACCATTCTCACTGAAGCCTCATGCAATGTAAGCACTGATTATTGAAAAGGTCTAGCCAAAAGAAACGAAAGACCAAAGCAGGATTCTTTCAAAAGGCAAGTTTCTGTAGGAGCTGCTTTTTTGAATAGCCATTAAGAGGACCCAAAGTCTCGCCACGAAACCAGCTTCTACCTCTTTGCTCTTAAATTCAAATAGACAGGATATTTTTCAAACCCGAGACAGGCATTCTAGGAAAACTTAGCCTTTTCTGAGCATGACACCCTGGGACTACATGTTAGTGTTCTACTGCTTTATTACTGCGGAGAATTAAGTGTTTCATTCTCCCTTTTCTCCATGCTGTGGGAACACATTACTTAGCTGTGGCCCATAGACACAGACCTGGTAAATTACATAGGTATACGATATAGTCATTAAACTCACAGCAGAGATGGAAAACAAGATGATATGTGAAAAGGTTGCAACAGGAACTCTGCCTGACTTGATCTGAGACTCATTTTCTGGGGAGTATGAAGTGGAACTTGGCTTAGCTCATACCTGGAGAATGTATTCCTGGCATAGTGCATGATACTGTCAAAGTCATAAACTTCTCCCAAAGAGTCCACCTCCCCAGGCTCCATCTTCAAAAAGTTATACTCCTGTCCTGTGAAAGTGAAAAGAGAAAAATACAGTTGTAATATGAATCTGATTCATGCCGTGCAACTTTATGTATGTATATATGTCAAAGGTGAATCTACCCGGTCTGAAATGTCTATCACACAACAGGGCCACGAAACAGTAATAGAAATCTGCAGGCAGAGGACGGGCACCAAACCACTGGTGTCTTTATGTGTTTTTGCAATCTTACAAATGTCTTACTTTTATTTGTCCTCCTTCTGCAACTTTATTGCTGAGAGCCCTGCGCTCCTACCTGGCTGGATGTTGTCCCTGATAATGCTGACGTGTTCGTCTCGGTCTGGCCGCGTGTGTTCGTGCCAGAATCCGATCACATGACCCAGTTCGTGCACCACAATGCCAAACTTGTCACAGTTTTTCCCGATTGATATGGCCTGGGGCCCGCCTCCGCGGCGACCCACATATGAGCAGCAACTGTGAAATAAAACACAGAGCGGCAGTGTTAACAAAGCCAAAATATAGTTACTCGACTAATAAATGAAAACAGACACTAACAAGCAAGCATCAGGAGGAGGTTAAAAAAAAAAAAACATGTTTCTCTGGGGAGAAGAAGGACTGTGTCTCTGCTTATACAATGTGTACCAGTTCATACATATTACATCCACAGGCGTTCTACACAGTACTTTATATGCCAGGATTTCTTTAAAAAACCTGGTGATTTTATGACTTCTCTGTTTTATTTTGCAATCTGAAATATGGTTTTTGAGAATTGCTCTGTAAATAAACTTCATTATACATTATTTTATTTCAGCGTGCCCTACACATATGTAATGGTCCATGTAATAAGAACACTATCTTAACAGCCTCTGGCCTGTTTTATAGCTGCACCATGCGACCCATCACCCGCATATGCAGCAGAGACATTCATTCATTCATTTGCCAATGCAAACGCTGACAGTGTCTGCAGGGGCTGGCTGGCTGCAGCGCTCCATCCCAGCGTGACATGAAAGGTTCAGTGTGGGAGTCTGGAGGATGGGCACACACATCACAGCCCAGTGGGCCAGACAGCCGCTCTCTAATTACTGTGAGGCCAGCCAGCCTCTCCTGAGACACGCCTTGAACTTTGCACAGGATACATGGGGGCCTGCGGAATATGCAGCAGTCGAGTGTTCTCGTTACTAACCGCTGCCGCCCGCTTGGATAATGTCATCCTTGTTGCCCCAGAGGCCAGTCACTGGGCTAAAAATGGCTATCAACAGTTGGCTGGAAAAAGTTCATTTTCATGAGCTGCATCCGCTTTTCTTCTAGGCTGTTTGTGTTGAAAGATGCATATCAGTGGGAGAGATACATTGTGCCTAATGACATAATGGTTGCAGCTTTTGCTCTTAATTTGTATGAGGTTGAAACATGGGAACGTTTTAGGTTTGTGTGTCCCCTAGGAACCACTCTAATATTGTTCTTGGCTCTCCCTTCCCTTTTTTTCCCCGAATTAATAGGTTTCACTGGTCTGTGTTCCCAACAGCATCAAGTTTTTCAAGTGAAATATATTTCTTTGTTTAATAAAAAAAAGGGCAATGCATGTCCAAACAGGTTTTTAATAGTTGCTTAGCAACAACAGGAGCGACAACCAGTACTTCTTGTGAGTATGTGCTAAGAAAGAAAGCTGAATGGACACTGAGCCTAACTTCAGCCATGTGTGGTGAACTGGTTTGGCTGGGGAAGTCTCGCTCTTGGGAGCCATTCTGTTCACCAAGTATGACATAATCGCTTAGTGATGGATGCACTGTGATGATGAGGCACAGGTAACATTCCTGCCAACTGAATGGACACTTCTCGCAGGACTGGCTGGGGGCTAAAATAACAACCCGCACAGAGGCCACGGACACAGGATGAACAATAGGGGAAAAGCTGCTGAGCAGGAGCCATAGAAAAGTGTTTAAGTGCTAATTAATCTGCTGTGGATAAGGAAGGCTCAACGGAGGATAACCATTGTTCGGTCCTTTCACAAGGTAGCTAAAAACCCCCCACTGTCTCACCCGCACGGTCGGTAGGTAAAGACAATATAGCTCTCCTCCTGCGTCCTCTCAATAAAGGTTACACAGGTGTGCTTCTCCCAGTGGCGCATGGCTTGGCGGAATATCGCCCGCTGGCTGCCTGAAAGGGATGACAGAGGGTGAGATCAGGGGAGCTGACAAAAGCACACTGGCTCACAGAAAAATACAGAATACAGAATAATGATACAGAAAAATAAATGAAGTTACAACAAGATGTATACTGTCATAATGTATACCTTTGTCATGTTTACAAAGTTTCATTATATCATATTTAATAAAAATTTCACGACTTACCCAGCATAATTTCTGCTGTATTTCTTTTAACATAATATGAGTATCTAAAATAAGAGTGTTTCCTTATTTTTTAATTTCAGAATTAGATGAAAAAGATTGCCTCAATACTATCCTTGCTGCAGCAATAACACTTTTTAATCAGAAGCAAGAGTGTTTTATGATTATTAATTTGGAACATTTAAAAGGATAAAAAGGTGGACTTTTGATTATGCATGCTAGATTATTAGATGATGTGTAAAAATACAAAGCAGGAGGAGCACCAAATGTTACTTACCACTAAAGTTACCACTGATGACATAGGGAATTACACCTTCTGGCCAAACACGCTCAGGTCGGGAGGTGGCAGCCCTTTTCCTGCGTTGTGACCTTTGCCTATTGTGTCTATTATTGAATGCTGAGGACAAAAAGGCAACATAAATGATTCTGAAACCTCTAGGTTTCACATATGTACTTTGTGTTAAAGATGCTGTAAACAAAAAAACATCTGCTTTCTGTACATCCTGCAAAGGGTTGTTTTTATATAGCAGTACTTGAATGTGTAGGTACAAGCTCCTCACATTTTCTGACTAAATGTGATCAAGAGGGAAGCTATAGTTTGCAAGGCGTTGTTTAATGAATTGCTGAAACAATGTGTTTTGCCTAATTTCAGTCTGCAGGAGTAAATCTTAGTAGCCTGGCGAGATCAATTAGCACATTCACTAGTGCATGTGTTGAGGGAAAGTCTGATAACAGCCAAATCTGCTCGGGCAACTGATTATAAAGAGTGCTGGGGAGTTAATTACAATTATACGATTACATCCATCACCTTCAGTTGGGGTTATACTGGGAAGTTTTTTAGGTCTGAGGTTTTACTATTATTCCTAAGTCGTTATTTATTTAAGAAAATGCCTGAGCTCTTAAAATTTAAAGGATAGTTTGTGAAGTGTTTAGTGTGAGATATTTATTCATGGTCAATGTATTACCTACAATAGAATGATGCTGGTCAACAAGTCTCCAGTAAGGACAAGTAGTATGAGAAAATAAACTATACTGTTATGTTTGTGTAGGTTCTCAGTCATCCAGGTTCAGGTAGTATTAAGTGCTTCAGTTGAAGGCATCTGGACTTCTTTTTGGTTCAGACAATTCACCCCTCATCCAAAAGGCTTCTTCAGTTCTGAATATATATAATGTCTACACCTACACTCTTCCTGTAATGCACAACAGCACTGATCAAGTGATGCAAAAACACTGGTTGAATATACTCGTACCTGCAGTGTTAACAACTAAATGGATTTTTAGCAATTTAAGCATACATTTCGTTTTGGGTTTACTTTCTTTACCTAGTCATCATACGGCCCTTTCCAAAAGGAAACTGACGCCTTTATATTCGTCTATTTTGTTTAAAAGGCCACACAAGACTCCTCTGACAATAATAACAATTTTACCTAGCAGAGCACAATAGATGCTGGTCTACCGCCACTATTTTGAATGGTTACTTTGTGCTATTATGTACTTTGGCTTATAAAGGGTTAGTTAAAGTCGCTTTAAGACTAACAAACTAGCCTTTTGAGGCAGTGGTAGACTGGCAGTTCCATTTTCCTGAGAGGAAAAAATGCTGTTATTGTGAAAGGAATCTGAATGAAGTTAATGGCTTCAGTTCCAAGAGTATCTGGTGGCAAGGTACATTGGTGAGCATAAAGCCTAGATTGATATTGATTGGAACTGTTATTGATGTTTTTTTAGTTGAGCTTTTTCGTGAGGATAAAATACATTTAACTACTGCTCCCTGCTTACCTTTCTACACTGGTACTCCTGCTGTTTCACCAAACTGCAGACAAAGCCATGTCAACTATCATTTACTGTAGGTGACACACTGACTATGGATAAGCAATCATCCCTGTTCAAAGAAAACATCTACACTCCTCTTGTAATGCACAATAGCTCTGATCAAGTTAAGATATGCGACCACACTGGTTGCTGTGTTTAAGTTTATGAACTGAACAAGGAACTTAATCCCCAAATCTAATTGACACAGTATAGAATCATTAAACACATGATTTAATATGGCAGAAACAATAACATGTAGAGGTTACCTTGACAGCTATTTCGCAAGCAAACCTGTCTAACTGATTAAATATAAGGTGACAGACTGCATGTACAGCCTGCAGAAGAGACACGGGAACAAATGGAAAGAAATGCAGCTGCACTGATGTTGTTTTTCACGTTGAACACTTGAATAGCCTTTCACTAAATAACAATTAAATGTGCAGTGACTAACATGCACAGAGTTACAAGTGGCTATTCAGAGAGTTGATTTTATACAGGCTGTCTCTGTTGTTGCAGCACAAATCCACAAGTCCCTTTTTAACTCCCTGCCCCAAAGTTTACTGTTTAGGCTATACCCACAACACAAAATTTTGGCAAGTTGTGGAGTTATTTTCAGATCTACAACCTGCCCATGTGACCATTCGCCATTCATTCAGTGACCAGCATTGGGCATGTGTGTGCCACTAACAAGAGAAGGCAGAGGGACGGTTGCTTTATTGGAGAAACTGAGATTTCTTAGCATTCCAGACACGATGACTGATAAGACCCCAAACAGATAGAGGATATATTTGTCAAAATCTCTCCAGACTAAAATCCAAACCTGGAATTTTCAAACTCAATCAGGGTCAGCAGTGTTCCAAAACATCTATGTTTGAGGGGCCCCGAATGGCTGGAGTAGTGTGGATACAACGTGTAAACAGAATAAATGTTATGCATTTTAAAATTAAAATGTAGTGGTGTGGGCATAGCTGTAGTCTGTAAATGAATCTAAAAGCACATGAAATGTTTTCATTCCTGCAAATGGTGTCTTCTCCTTGACATGCTCATTTGCTCAAGCATACTGACACGCAACGACAGAAACGTGCACACACTTGTTGACTCAGGCTCAATGTTAATGGGATTTTGAGGCATATTGGGCTCTGCTGACTCACAGCTGTTTCTTACATACTGTGTTTAAGAACAGTAGTTACGCTGACAAAGCCTGGCAATTACTGCCGAACACAGCGGTGCAGGCGCAGCAATGTGCAGTAAAATAAACATTACAGTGGTGGTAACATTTAAAGAGAACCAATGAAAAACACACAGCTGATATTTAACAGGTGCTGCTGGTGACTGGCACTTAGAGAAGATGCAAGTGGTTTTAATGTTGGAGAGTAAATAATGTGCTCAAATGATGACTTTTCACCTCAAGCTGTAATCTTCGAGTCTGCGCTTTCTGTTGTTGTTACCTGTGTCCGTGTTATTAAGTAACTGGACCGTTCTCTGAGCCAAATCGATTATTCTGTCCACTTTAAAAGATCTCAGGTCCTCCTCGTCCAGAGCGATGTCTCCAAGAAAGGCAGCTGGAACAGACAAACAGAGATGGCAGTGTGAGGCAAGTCAACAATATGGAGCATCAGTCTGAGCCACCCAGTTGCCTCGAGCGTTTCCTGCCGCTCAGACTGAGTAGGATGCAGGAGGCCCAGTCAAAGCACTTGTGGAAGGCCTACAGCATGTAGCACACACATAAAAATATATACTTCATTCTTTTCTTGAGTCTGTTCTGTTTACCCTTTCCTTGCAGTGAAACACATTTGTGAAACAACAGTACGTGTTTGGATAACAGGAAAACTGCCTTCATTGGAGTCCTAATTAGAATGGGAATATCAGCAACATATAGCACATGGCTCGTGAAGGCGATGAAGAGAGTCAGAAACCTGATCTCTGAAGCCATTAATTGAGTGATCTTCAACCAAGATGTTACCAAACGATGAAATTCATTCTATGTGCTCTGGGGTCCTTGAACAGTTAATGAACATTATCACATATGACACATTAGCACTGCCTCGGAGGAGTAATGTGGGGCACCTTGAACAAGTAATAGCTCTGTAATGAGGCCAAAGAAAGGGAAAAATAACCAAAGTTTATGAGGAATGCTCTTTATGGGATTCCTGACTTAATGCCCATTTCTATGGAGGATAACTCGAGTCCATCTACAGAGACAGGATGCTCGCTTTTACAGGCTTTTAACACCAGCGCGTCTCTAGCATTTATGGCCCAGCTTGTATGCAGGAGTTTGGTGGGAGAGAAGGAGGGGGGCGGGGGGGTTGTTAGGTTTCTGCAAAGTCTTGGCACTGTATTCTGAGTCAGAACAGGAGATGACAACGAGAGGTGAAGGGAAGAAAGCAGGAAGACATGTCCCCTCTGCCTCAAACTTTGACACTGAAAAGGGGGGGCAGATGTGGAGCAGAGGGTAAATGACAGTCTTCTGTATAGAGGTGTGTTTAGAGGTTAATGTTGTGGAGGGGAGACCAACCCCAAGTGGGCAAGATCAGGGGGGAGCCACTAAACTGGAACTAATGGGAGTCATTTAAAGTCCTTGTGCTTGCCAAAGGTTAGAACCCGTAATTCTTCAATGCATTATAAGCAACCCATGCTGCAAAACACACAAGAAAATTCATCATGTAGAGATAAAATAGGGTTTTTTTTTTAGTTTTGAGACTTTCGTTTGCAGCAACAAACAGGTCTTATATCTCCTGGTGAACTCCTATCAAAGGTTGACAGAGGTTCGAGACAAGAGGAAAAATAATCGTTCAGAGAATGAAGAGCACAAGGGACACAGAAAACACTTGGCTTGCAACCATATTCACCTTAAGAGTATTACTGAAACAATCTGGGGAAGGATTTAGTACATGCATGCTAGTCTTTCACCCTGCAGGTCATAGAGGACCCACCGGCACAAAGACTGTATTTAGGGATTAGAGGCTAATAACTGCAATAAGAGGAATTTTGGCAAGACAGGGCATGAACTGAGGGCATGTTTAAATTCCAGAGGTCAATGAGATCCTCTAATTTGTGCTCGCAAAAGACAAGGGAAAAAAACCCCCACACACTTAAAAAACACAAATTCGCTCCAAATCACTGAAACAAAAAACAACGCCACAAAGTGACAGACATTTCCAAAAATGCCACTGATAAAGTGAAGCAAACAAATGTCGAGTAGTCAGACTGCTGAAAGATATTTTTCACTCTCATTTTTCATAAGATTCCCAGAAAGAAGGGAAAGAACAATCTTCCACCACTGTGCTGAGGACAGGCCCGTTAATCCACAGCGTCATTGTCAGACAACAGTGGAGAAGCCGAAGTGAGCAAATGCACGGACCGATGACATTGAAACTCATTTCCCCTGGGCGCAGCAGTCGTCCTCGAGATGCTGTAGCGGGTTTATAGAAAGACTCGCAGGGATTGTGAATTAAATCCCCTGTCTTCTGGCACTAATTATCAACAGGCACACTGTTTTAAGGAATCTTTTGTACACAAATCTAGGCTTGGATTGAGGACAGGCCACGGAGAAAGGTGATAAACTCATCTACTACTTACAGGGTGCGGTGATGATATAAGTGGTACTGTAGATTAAAGCACAGGGAATTTGGCAGATGGTAAGTGATCACTGTAGAGTACAGTGATGCTTTTCTTTCCAACATTATTCATTACCTAAATGAAACAGCTGCTGCAATAAGACTAATATCTATGCAGATAATAGTTTTGTTTTTCTGGGTTCATACCTGTTTTTTGCCTGAGAAACCAAAAAAAGAAGAAAAGCACAAATCTTGCAGTGCATGTGTTTTTTCATAATCTAATGAAATCAAGACTTTCGATTAAATGTTGGGATGAACATATTTGTAATTAATCCCCGCCCCCACACACACACACACACAGCATAATTTTTTTTTTTTTTTAGTTAATCTTAACCATTATAATCCTTCTCATTTCAGACTGACCCTCCTCATTCAGCACACCCAGTCAGATTACACATGAGATCACAATCAAATTAATCCCATTGGTTCTTGTAATGCCCTAGCCTCGACCTCTGCCGGTGTCAAATACTCCAGGACTATTCCCACAAATCTCTTCCCGTGAATACCAGACCACGACATCTGCCACTGAAACGTGCGCAAACATCAATTCTAAGCCTGAACAGACACTAACAGCAGCCTATATTTAGAAGGCCACGGCTACATGTT